>CM038669.1:399123569-399319424 GCA_021605145.1 Aegilops bicornis
AGAAAAGAAAAAGACAAAAAAGAAAAAAAAACAAAGAGAGAAGGGGCATGCTAGTTCCACATTTGTGCTTCAAAGTAGCACCATGTTTTTCATATGGAGACTCACCTATGTTGTCACTTTCATATACTAGTGGGAATTTTTCATTATAGGATTTGATGCACACCCACTTAGTTTTCATATTGAGCTTTCATACACTTATAGCTCTTAGTCCATCCATTGCATGGAAATCCCTACTCCCCACGTTGATATCAATTGATGGGCATCTCCATAGCCCGTTGGTTAGCCGCGTCGATGTGAGACTTTCTTACTTTTTTGTCTTCTCTATATTTGCCCCTATCATCATACTCTATTCCACCCATAGTGCTATATCCATGGCTCGTGCTCATGTATTGCGTGAGGGTTGAAAAATCTGAAGCGCGTTAAAAAGTATGAACCAATTGCTCGGGTTGTCATCGGGGTTGTGCATGATAAATACTTTGTGTTAAGAAGACAGAGCATGACAAGACTATATGATTTTGTAGGGATAGATTTCTTTAGCATTGATATTTTGAAAGACATGATTGTTTGTTGGGATGCCTGAGTATTGATGTTTTTATGTCAAATTATAGTCTATTGCTTTGAATCACTCGTGTCTTAATATTCATGCCATGATTAGACATATGATCAAGTTTATGCTAGGTAGCATTTCACATAAAAAAATATCTTTTTTTATCATTTACCTACTCGAGGACGAGCAGGAATTAAGCTTGGGGATGCTGATACGTCTCCGTCGTATCTATATTTTTTGATTGTTTCGTGCCAATATTATACAACTATTCTACACTTTTGGCAACATTTTATATGATTTATTTGGACTGACATATTTGGTCCAGTGCCTAGTGCCAGTTCCTGTTTGTTGCATTTTCTGCTTCTCATATAATCCATAACAAACAAAGTCCAAACGCGATAAAATTTTACGGAGAATTATCTTGGAACATAATTGATTTTTAGGACTTGGAATCAACACAAACGGGGGCCCACAGTGACCACAACCCACCAGGGTGCGTCGGGCACCCCCTGGCGCGCCCAGGTGTCTTATGCCCTCCTCGGAAGTTGGTTGGGGCCCTTCTTCTGGCGCAAGAAAGATAGTTTATGGAAAAAAAACATGTAAAAAATTCAGCGCAATCGGAGTTACGGATCTCCCGGAATTTAAGAAACGGTGAAGGGCCAGATCTGGGGAACGCGAAACAAAAGAGAACAAAGAGGGAGATCCAATCTCAGAGGGCCTCCCACCCCTCCGCCACCATGGAGGCCATGGACTAGAGGGGGAACTCTCCTCCCATCTATGGGGGAGGCCAAGGAAGAAGAAGAAGGGGGCTCTCTCCTCTCTCCCGAGTGGCCGACCGGTGCAAGGGCTAGGATCATGACGGCGATCTACATCAAAAATCTTGCTACCTGATACATCTCCATCGTATCTACTTTTCCAAACTCTTTTGCCCTTGTTTTGGACTCTAATTTGCATCATTTTAATGGATCTAACCCGGACTGACGCTGTTTTCAGCAGAATTGCCATGGTGTTATTTTTGTGCAGAAATAAAGTTTCTTGGAATGACCTGAAACTTCACGGAGAATGTTTTTGGAATAAATAAAAAATATTGGCAAAAGAATCAACTGAGGGGGACCCACCACCTGTCCACAAGGGTGGAGGCACGCCCTACCCCTGGGCGCGCCCCCTGTCTTGTGGGTCCCATGAAGCTTCGCCGACCTCAACTCCAACTCCATATATTCACGTTCGGGGAGAAAAAATCAGAGAGAAGGATTCGTCGCGTTTTATGATGCATAGCCGCCGCCACCTCCTGTTCTTCCTCGGGAGGGCAGATCTGGAGTCCGTTTCGGGCTCCGGAGAGGGGAAATCATCGCCATCGTCATCATCAACCATCCTCCATCACCAATTTCATGATGCTCACCGCCGTGCGTGAGTAATCCCATCGTAGGCTTGCTGGACGGTGATGGGTTCGATGAGATTTACCATGTAATCGAGTTAGTTTTGTTAGGGTTTGACCCCTAGTATCCACTATGTTCTAAGATTGATGTTGCTATGACTTTGCGATGCTTAATGCTTGTCACTAGGGCCCGGGTGCCATGATTTCATATCTGAACCTATTATTTCTTATGAATATATTTGTGTTCTTAATCCTATCTTGCAAGTTATAGTCACCTACTACGTCTTATGATCCGGCAACCCGGAGTGACAATAGTCGGGACACTTCCCGGTGATGACCGTAGTTTGAGGAGTTCATGTATTCACTAAGTGCTAATGCTTTGGTCCGATTCTCTATTAAAAGGAGACCTTAATATCCCTTAGTTTCCATTATGACCCCGCTGCCATGGGAGGGTAGGACAAAAGATGTCATGCAAGTTCTTTTCCATAAGCACGTATGACTATATTCTGAATACATGCCGATATTATATTGATGAATAGGAGCTAGTTTTGTGTCACCCTATGTTATAACTGTTGCATGATGAATGCCATCCAACATAATTATCCATCATTTATCCATTTCCCATGAGCTCGTTTCATATTGATCTTTGCTAAGTTACTTTTCCATTGCCACTGTTACGATTGCTACAAAAATGCTACTGTTACTTTTGCCACCGTTACCGTTACTTCCGTACTACTTTGCTACTAAACATTTTCCTGCAAATATTAAGTCTTTCAGGTGTGGTTGAATTGACAACTCAGCTGCTAATACTTGAGAATATTCTTTGGCTCCCCTTATGTCAAATCAATAAATTTGGGTTGAATACTCTACCCTCAAAAACGGTTGCGATCCCCTATACTTGTGGGTTATCAAGACCTTTTTCTAGCGCTGTTGTCGGGGAGCATAGCTCTATTCTCTGAGTCACTTGGGATTTATATCTGTTGATCACTATGAGAAATTTGAAGGATACTAGAACCAAGATTTTTCCCTCAACTACGAGGGGAGGTAAGGAACTGCCATCTAGCACTGCACTTGATTCACCTTCTGTTTTGAGTAAACTTGCGACACCTACACCTGCTATTGATTCTGATATGTCGCATGTTATTGATGATGCCACTTCTGCTATTGTCGGCGTTCTGGGAACGGGGGTACCCAGACTTGCCTACCTGCAGCCCACTGGGTGGCTTCACCGACGGCCTGGTATGGCCCAGCTTCAGCATCAACAACTCAAGACCCTCGCGAGGGGCCAAGCCTCGCGAGGCGTACGACACCAAGACCTCCACAAGGAGCGTCCACCTCAGGCTGGCTCTTGAGGAGCGGAGATTTCTATGCAAGCCTCACCTCGCAAGGTCCGGATGACATGAGCCATGACGACCAAGGCGGTGAGGCGCCGGGTGGCGCGGTGTACGATTTCCTCTTGATTGCTAAAGAGGCAAGCGCATGCACGGAGTCTCGAGGAATCAGCCAAAGGTTTCCATTACGGTGCAACGAGACCAAGATCGCCAGGACGGCAGGACGGAGGTCATCACCGAGCCCATCACGGCGTCACCACCAGAGGCTTTTGCAGGCGAAGACTACTTTTGTTAGGATAGCATGTACTAGTTGTCTCCCTTCGAATTTGGCCATTGCGGGATCCCTTCCCGCCTTACATTTGGAGAGAGGACCAAGGCCACTATAAATAGGGCTAGCGGCCACCATAGAGGGGGATCCAGGTCCTGGAGATCACCCTCTCCCACTAGCACAAGAACACGCCTCCTCCTGAGGTTGTTCTCCCACTGTACTAGTTCATCCTCAGCCCCTCGAGGCCAATCCACCACAAAGCAGGAGTAGGGTTTTACACCGCAAGGTGGCCCGAACCTGGGTAAACTGTTGTGTCTCGTTTCCTTCCAATTCATTGAGGGAGTCCCGGACTAAGGGGTCCTCGGGCGTCTGGCCTGATATCCATGGGCCGGACTGATGGGCCGTAAAGATACGAAGACCGAAGACTATAACCGTGTCCGGATTGGACTTTCCTTGGCGTGGAAGGCAAGCTAGGCGATCAATTATGAAGATTGCTTCTTATGTAACCGGCCCCATGTAACCCTAGATCTCTCCGGTGTCTATACAAACAGGAGAGCATAGTCCGGATGGGACACATTCATTACCATATATTCACATAGGCTAGACTTCTAGGGTTTAGCCATTATGATCTCGTGGTAGATCAACTCTTGTAATACTCATATTCATGAAGATCAATCAACAAGGAAGTAGGGTATTACCTCCATAGAGAGGGCCCGAACCTGGGTAAACATCGTGTCCCCCGTCTCCTGTTACCATCAATCCTAGACGCACAGTTCGGGACCCCCTACCCGAGATCCGCCAGTTTTGACACCGACATTGGTGCTTTCATTGAGAGTTCCACTGTGCCGTCACCAAGAGGGTTGATGGCCCGCCTTGTTCTCAAGGATAATATCATCTCCGGAGGAACCCTGGCCCCAGGCCAAACCCTCCGTCTGGGCGGCTTTGTCATGACCGCTGGGTCGGCCCTTAAGCCGACGATGACCTCAAGTCATCGAAAATCACCTCCGCATCGATCCCGAATACTCCGCCCGCATGGATCCAATGGAGTTATCGTCGTTGAACGAACTCCTGGATCGCATGGCCGCCTCGGGGGTCGCTAAAAACTACGATCGGGTTGGGCTTAAACCTGACCGGAGAGAAATTAAAACTCCGCCAATCACCCACCAGATAGCGGTAGTCGAGGAGCCGAGCAACTCTTCTACTATATTGAAGACGAACTATGTCTGGGTCCGATCATGGAGGGCCGGATATTATCCGGCAGAAAGGCATACCCCATCCCCCGAACATGGAGTCGGACGATGAGCCTAAAAAATCAGTCGATATCCCGGAACCCTAACTGCCAGGGCTGGTAGATCTTCAAACTCCAAATCCAAAATCGGGTCAGGGTTCGGATTTCGCTCCACCCACCCACCCAGACATAGAGACTCTCATGAGCATAAAACAACAGTCTCAGGAAAAGGTCCACCACTTCTGGGCCAGATTCCTCCTTGTCAAGGACAAGGTAAAAGATTGTCGTGACGAGGACGCAATATCGGCGTTCTGCAAAAATTGCGCGGAAGAAGGAATCCTCAACGCCATCAATCGCCGCCGCATACTGAAATTTGCTGACTTAGCAACCATCGTGCAAAAGTACTGCGTGATGGAAAGCGCCTGGGAAACTCGGGCAGCTCGCTGGGAACCACCAGCCCCAACCCAAGTCCCCCTACAGGCGAAAAGGGCATACCCTCGTGGCACGCCCAGTCCCACAGTCAAAAAACACAAAGCCGCCATACGGCACAACACTGTTCTGGAGGGGTGGCTCGATGGCCCATGCAAAATACATGCAACAACAAATACCGTGGCAACCCACAACCTTAGAGCATGTTGGATACTACGACAGGTAGCCAAGAGCGGCAAGGACATCCTTATAAAGGCGCATACGGAACAATACCCCCTAGAAGATGACGACCCAAGAGTATTGACAGTCTTTGAGACATTCGCTTCAAATAACAAGCGCAAACGGGCACTTCGCGAGCTCAACGAAGTTTGCCAAATTGCTATAATAAACCCATGGAACGACACGACCATAACATTCAACGCCGGTGACAAACCAAAGTACAGAACAGTACGAGCACCAGCCGCATTAGTCCTCAGCCCCATCATGGATGGGTTTCGACTCACCAAGGTCCTCATGGACGGTGGCAGCAAACTAAATCTCATTTATGAGGACACACTCCATAAAATGGAAATAGACAGGAGCCGCATCAAACAAAGTAACACAACCTTCCGGGGAATTATTCCTAGTCGGGAGGCGGTCTTGTGAGCAAAATCACACTTGACGTGGTATTGACATACTTGGAGAATTATCGGTCCGAAGAAATAACCTTCCAAGTGGCCCCTTTCAGCAGCGGATATCACGCCTTATTGGGGCGGGATGCATTCACACGCTTCCAAGCTATACCTCACTACGGATATATGAAGCTCAAAATGCTCGGACCAAACGGTATAATCACTCTCGTCGGTGATTCGGACATAGCTCACAAGGCGCTGAAAACAAAACCACATACCTGGCCCGAAGCGCTATCAAAGCCCTCGCGTCGAAGAATTAACTACACTACGCTCCCACGGTGGGCGGGGACAATGTGATCCTCGACAAACGCCCCAAATCCACCTCATTCAAACCAGCAGAAGAAATAGTCAAATTCCAGGTCCACCCAACGGACCCCAAGAAGACAGCATCTATCGGAGCTCAACTGACAAAGAATTGACGCCGCGACTACGAGAGTTCCTGGCAAAATCGGGACATATTTGCTGGCACCCTTGAGATATGCCGAGGATCCCATAGAGTTAGCGAACATAGCCTCAACATATTAAAAGGATTTAAACCAGTCAAGCAAACACTGCGGCGCTTTTCCGAACCCAAGCGACAAGCCATGGGGGAGGAGCTGGCCAAGCTCATCGAGGCCGGATTCATTAGAGAAATCAAGCATCCGGACTGGTGGCAAACCTGGTGATGGTACCAAAGAAAGATAAATCTGGCGCTGTGTGTCAATTTCAAGGATCTCAACAAGGCTTGCCCTAAGGATCCTTTTTCCCTTCCCCGCATTGATCAAATCATTGGCGCCACCGCAGGCCGACTCACTTGTGTTTCCTCGATGCATATTCAGGATACCATCAAATCAAAATGAATGAATCCGATCAAGCGACAACAACATTTATTACCCCATACGGGACTTTCTGCTTCAGTACAATGCCCTTTGGGCTCAAGAACACCGGCGCGACATACCAACGCATGATCCAAAACATGCCTGGAGAAACAGATCGGCAAAACGGTAGAAGCTTACGTTGATGATGTCATCATCAAGACCATGCATGTCGAAACACTAATAGACGACTTACGTCTCACGTTTGACAACCTCCGGACGTATGACATCAAGCTCAACCTGGAGAAGTGTGTCTTCGGCGTCCCTGCTGGAAAAATGCTGGGCTTTATAGTTTCCAATAGAGGAATCGAAGCAAATTCGGCTGAAATCCGAGCTCTGTCACAGTTAGCTACACCAACAGACCTCAAACAGGTCCAAAAACTGGCAGGATGCGTGGCAGCACTAAGCCACTTTATCTCCAGACTAGGTGAAAAGGCACTCCCACTCTATCGCCTCTTACGGCTACAGATAACCCGAATGAATGAGGCCTTGGTATTTATAGCGGACTAGAGGAAATAAAGACCCTCCTAGCAAGCAATCCAATCTTGGTTGCACCAAACGCAGGCGAACCCATGTTGCTATACATATCAGCAACACATCAAGTGGTGAGCGCCGTACTCGTCGTCGAACGAGAACAGGACGGACACAAATTCCCGCTCCAAAAGCCGGTATACTACATATCCACCATCCTCACACCATGCAAATCCCGGTATCCTCACTATCAAAAGATAGCATATGCAGTCTTCATGGCATCTCGAAAATTGTGACACTACTTTCAGGAGTGCTTGATCACGGTGGCTTCCGAAGTGCCCCTCAATGATATAATCAACAACCGGGAGGCAACGGGCCGGATTGCCAAATGGGCCATTGAGCTCCTGCCATTCGACATCACGTACAAACCACGGTGAGCCATCAAATCCCAGGTACTGGCTGACTTCCTCGCCGAATGGACAGAGGCCGAACTCCCTAAAGAGTATGGCGCTTATTCCAACTGGGTGATGCACTTCGACGGCTCCAAAATGTTGGCAGGGCTAGAGGCGGGCGTCGTATTAACATCCCCCACAGGAGATATCATCCAGTACGTACTCCAAATATTATACACAGACTCCAACAACGCTGCCGAATACGAGGCCTTCCTACATGGCCTTCGGATGGCCGTATCAATGGGCATACAACGCCTGGAGGTGCGCGGGGACTCAATCCTCGCAATATCCCCAATTAATGGAGACTTTGATGCCAAAGATCCAAAGATGGCAGCTTATCGCAATGCCGTCTTGAAGATGTTGGCTCGATTCGAGGGGCTCGAATTTCATCATGTCGCCCGCGAAAGTAATCAGGCGGCAGACGTCCTTGCTCGCATCGGTGCTAAGCGCGACCCCGTCCCACCTAACATCTTCCTCGAAAGGCTCTTTAAGCCATCCGTGGTGTGGCAAGAGGGTGACAGGAACGACAGTCCCATTCAAAACACAAACACGGATAGCGAACATGCCGACATCATCGGAAGCTCAGCCACCGAAATAACACCATCGGCCCACCTCATCATGGCAGTAATTGCCCCATGGACCGAACCATTCTTGGCCTACCTTAATAGGAAGGAGCTCCCAGAAGATCAGAATGAGGCTCGCCGCACTGTCCGGCGTTCGAAGGCCTATAAATTTCATGAGGGAGAGCTCTACAAGAAAAGCACCACCGGAGTCCTTCAAAGGTGTATCTCCGAGGAGGAGGGGCGGCAACTCTTGGCAGAAATTCACGCCGGTCTCGGTGGGCACCACGCCGCACGGCACTTGTCGCCAAGGCCTTCCGGACATGATTTTATTGGCCTCACGGCCAGGCGAGGCCGACAGGACCTCGTCCGGTGACTGCGTTGGATGCCAACTCTTCTCCAACCAAAGCCATATGCTCAACCGCCCTAAAAATATTCCCCATTACATGGCCCTTTGCGATGCAGGGCTTGGACATGGTTGGACCCTTAAAGGGGGAAGCCATAAGAAAAAATATCTACTGGTCATGGTGGACAAATTCACCAAGTGGATAGAGGCTAGACCAGTCAAAACGGCCGAGTCCGGACCGGTGATCGCATTTGTACCCGATGTGGTCCATCGTTATGGTGTACCGCACAGCATCATTACTGATAACGGTTCCAATTTCACAGCTGACGAGGTGAAAACCTGGTGTGCTAATCTTGCCATTAAGCTCGATTACGCCTCTGTCTACCACACGCAAACAAACGGTCAAGTCGAGCGAGCTAATGGTCTCATTATGAGCAGCATCAAACCCAGGCTAGTGCGGTCTTTGAAAGAATCAGACAAACACTGGGTCGAGGAGCTTGACTACGTACTCTAGGGGTTGCGGACCACGCCCAACCGTACTACTGGATACACACCTTTCTTCATGGTGTACGGTGCAGAGGCTGTATTGCCCTGCGATATTATACATGACTCACCTCGAGTGCGTATGTACAAAGAGAAAGAGGCCGAGTTGGATCGGCAGGACAGCCTAGATGCCCTGGAGGAGGAGCGCGATGTCGCCAAAGCCCGTTTAGCATTTTATCAGCAGGCTCGAAGATATCAAAGCAGAGAAGTACAGGCCAAGACTTACAATGTCGGCGAACTCGTTCTACGCTTGCCGGAGAAGAAAAAGGACAAACTCAAGCCCAAGTGGGAGGGTCCCTTCATAATTGACGAAGTTCTTACCGGAGGAGCGTACCGTCTTCGTGACGCATCAGACAATCGCCTAGAGCCGAATCCCTGGAACGCGGCCAGACTCTGAAGGTTCTATGCCTAGCGCCGAACTATTTGTTAGTCTCCTTCTCCCCTATATTTTCCTTTACTTTTTCTCCATTTTACACAATTCATCTTTTCGCCTTAAATCTCTCATTCAGCTCGACCGAACACTGCTGATGTACACATTTTTACATATGTACGCCCATCATACCTGGGGGCTTCTTTAACAAAAGCTTGTTAATACTATTTTCCAAGCATCAAGCTCATCATACATACGCGTTCTTCCCATATGCCTTTTCTTCACCATTATATGCATCGACATGACTTAAGTTTTGTCCAAGCTGGGTTGCCTGGCTCCTGTGCTTACCCCTACGTTCCCGATTGTTCGGCTAGGTGGTAAAGGGAGCACCTCTGCGATTGTTACTGCCGAGTTATCTGGATGTGTACCTCAGACTGGGTGAAGCCGAAAGCTAGCGTTCTTAAAGGAATATTCAGTCGGTGGATGAAATATACTCTTTCCACTCACTCTATTGTGAAACCCCAAGCTATACACGCTGTGATTTTTACATCACAATTCGGACATGTCTACCAATGCATGCACACCCAGGGAAAGGAACCCTTAACGGAACTATTCTCCCTGGAAGATGCTTCTTACAATCTCAATGTAATATAGCATAACTAGCCAGATACGACTTGTCTGTTCAAGAAACTATGACCCCTACACCTAGTTTTCCAAGCATACCCCGGTCTATTCGGCCGCGAGGGTATTCGGAAACACTCACTTTCATCGAGTCACGGAGGTTGAAGCGAAAAGGTACGCCATGACAAATGCTATACAATTCAGCTAGAATTACATAGGGTAAGGAAAGTACATAGTCATTGGGACTCAAACATTTCCTTCTCTATATCGTCCAACGAGTGGTCTAACTTACAATCTGTTGGGAATATTTGGCAGCCACCTCTACTTGGTCATACACTAAACTAACGGAATTTCTTCCCCATTGACCCTAGCGGTCCGACCCGCGCCATGTGATTAGGATCAAGCTTGGTATACCGAGTTTTCACCATGGCCCAAGCTTCTCGCGCACCCTCTCGACAGGCCGATATCTTCCATAATCGGATACGCCGCCGCGCTCCTTTGAACAGCTCTACAAGCTCCTCCATACTTCCTAGAGGGGAGGCGGACGGCCATAAGTCATTGGCAACGCTCCGCATGGCCAGCCGAGCATGCTCGTGCACCTGCGACAGTCTTTGCAGCAGATCACCAGCTGATCCGGACACCTCCTCTTCAGGACGGCCCGTCAATATACCTGCAATCATAATTATATCAGTTCTATCTATCTCCGAACTACTTTAACAATAGTTCGGATACATACTGAATATGCTGCCCCGCAGCTTCTTGTTCTCCTTCACGGAATCAGCTAGCTGGGCCCGCACATCCTTCAACTCTTCGCCTAGCTGGGTTTTGCAATCCTGGAGCTGGTTTTTCTCAACAATGGCCTACTTCAGCACACGTTCGCCCGTAGCATGTAGCCTCTTGGCTTCTTGTTCATTCGCTTGCGCGACTTCCAGCGCCTCTTTGAGTTCCTATGACAATGATGTCATGATATAGGCAAGACTGTTAGCATTAATGGCATATAATTATATTTTCTCAATGGAGGGGAAACTTACCAGGCGACGCCTTTTTGGACTTTTCCAGTTCGGCGGTAGCAGCATGTAGCTGCGCCCAACATTGTTCCAGCTCTTGGGTCAGCAGGTTGTTCTTCTCTGTAAGAACCTGGTCATACAATGGTCCTTAAATCAGTTGTACCAACTGCTTTCAGTCCCGGGGGCTACGGGTATATGGCTATCCTTTTTTGACAAAGAAAACTTACACGCACATCGTCGGAATGCCTCGTGGCTTTTCTAAGCCCGTCTCGGCCCTTTCGGATGTATCGTCGCCGAGCTAAAGGCATTAAATGCCTCGTCCGAGAACTTCAGGTCTCGTAAAAAGCGGCAACCTTGTAGTGCCGATGATTCATAAGCGCTCTCTACTTCCGAGGTTGGTAGCGAGACATATTGTCCAGAACCCTCGGCGAAGGGCAATCCGGCTTTGTTCCTACATCGGCTCCCGTCTCCCCGACTGGCTCTAAATCTTGGTTGTTGGGAGCGCGGCCGGCCGGACCCCCGGACACAGTTCGGCGAACCTTTTTCCTGTAATGAAACGGGTGCATAGGTCACAGTTGGATACAGCCACTAAAAAATATATTTATCCATACCTCCTCGACGAGGGCCCAGCGGTGCGTTCACCCGCCCTCCTCTTCGAAAGCCTGCCCGGTGCAAGAACCGATTTCCTCGGTATTGTTGAACGCCTCCCCTGTAGAATGCACGATAATGCGGTGGGTGAGGCAGAGTAAGAGCACCCTTTCAGAAAAGGTGTTTCTTTATTACTTACCTGTGAAGTAGGAAGAAGACCAGGGTAGTTGGCGATCATGGCCACTTCTGTGCCATCATAGCTCGTCTAGTAAAAACACCCCCTCCGCGAGCACCACAAATATATTTGGATCCTCTTCGAACCCGGGATCAAGCTCCCGGTTGTGGTCCTCCAGCTGCGGGGCGGACTATGGAATCCCTCGGTGACCTTTCGCTAGTGCTGCCATAAGCAAACAAACTAGATTTGTCAAAGGCAATTCGGAGATGGAAGGAGTAAAAACAGAGGGGTTGGGCCTTACCCAACTGGGAGGGTTATACATAGAGTACCCCTCTCTGAGCTTGATGCGAAGAAATTCCTTTTCCTCCCCTTTGAACAGTTCGACTAATATCTTAGCCAAAGCGGCAGGGGTATCCGGACCTTTCCGCCACTGAGAGGCGTCATCCTCCCCATTGTAGTGCCACATGGGAAGCCCTCTGTATTGGAGCGGCTAAACCCCTCGCGCTATGGAGATCGCCATAACCTCGATTACTGTGAGCCCGGACTGAGCGAGCTCTTTTATCTTGCTCATCAGCTGACGAACCTCCGCGCCGTCTTCTTCTTCAAGATTCCGGGGACGCCAACTATGGCGTTTCTTCAGCGGGACATCCGCAAATTCGGGAAGACCCTTTCGAACCGGGTCGGGAAGCGGGACATCCTCAATATAGAACCATTCGGAGGGCCATCCACCTGGTGCCTTCCTTGGTGTGCCGGAGGGATATCCGGTATCAGCGACGTGCCACACTTCGGCTCTGCCCACCTCAAATATTGACCCTTCGTGATTGCGCGGGACAAGACAGAACAACTTCCTCCACAACTCGAAATGAGCCTCGACGCCTAGGAATAGTTCACACAAAGCGACGTAACCCGCGGTGTGCATAATAGAGGCCGGAGTGAAGTTGTGCAGCCGGAGGCCGTAGTACTCCAGAAGTCTTCAGAGGAACGGATGGATTGGAAATCCAACGCCTCTTAGCAGGTAGGGGACAAAACACACTCTCTCTCCCCTAGACGGATTGGGGAAATCCTCTTCCTGAGTCCCCTCATTGAAGGAAGCTAGCCCCGTCCGAACAGGGACTAGATCTGCAGGGGGAAGGAATCCCTGCGTTCGCAACTTCGTCAATTGGCTATGAGACACAGAACACCTCTCCCACTCGCCTTTCTTTGGGTCGGGATGAGCGGAGGAGCTAGGAACGCTGGCCATGCTGGAATGGTCTCTCCTAAGCAAGCTCTGGAGATTTCTTCTGCATAGCGCTGAATGGATCTAGGATCCAATCTCTTTAAATAGGCGCTCCTCCTTGCGTAGACAGGGTGTTATTCGCAAAAATACCCTGACTTTCCACATTCACTCGACACGTGGAGGACGAAGATTATTTAAAACCCGCAGAAGCCAAGGAGGCGACATTGGATTAATGGCCGAATACATTACTTGGAGATCATCGAAGGAGGAACCCGCCTTGCAATGCCGAAGACAATGTGTGTGCCGAACACCTCGCTATTGAAGACTAGTTGAGACTACCGAGGAGTCCGGATTAAAGGGGTCCTCGGGCGTCCGGCACGATATCCATGGGCGGACTGATGGGAGTAAAGATACGAAGACCGAAGACTATAACCGTGTCCGGATTGGACTTTCCTTGGCGTGGAAGGCAAGCTAGGTGATCAACTATGAAGATTCCTTCTTATGTAACCGACCCCATGTAACCCTAGATCTCTCCGGTGTCTATATAAACCGGAGAGCATAGTTAGGATGGGACACATTCATTACCATATATTCACATAGGCTAGACTTCTAGGGTTTAGCCATTACGATCTCGTGGTAGATCAACTCTTGTAATACTCAAGATCAATCTAGCAGGAAGTAGGGTATTACCTCCATAGAGACGGCCCAAACCTGGGTAAACATCGTGTCCCCCGTCTCCTGTTACCATCGATCCTAGACGCACAGTTCGGCACCCCCTACCCGAGATCCGCCGGTTTTGACACCGACATTCATCGAGCTAGGCCGAGAGACTGGCGAGTAGGCAGACTGGGGAGGTCGAGTTCTTCGCACGCACCCTAGAGTTCGAACCTCTCAAGGGTTTGCGGAACCAGAAATTCGACATTTGGCACGCTAGGTAGGGGTGTGCCGAAGGTCCGCCTCTCTGACCGCTGCGCTTGCTACCTCTTGAGCACTGCGTTGGATTTCCCCGAAGAGGAGAGGACGATGCAGTAAAGTAGCGTAAGTATTTCCCTCAGCTTTTTGAGAACCAAGGTATCAATCCAAGAGGAGACCACGCTTTACAAGTACCTCGCACCTACACAAAGCGATAGCAACTCGCAACCAACGCTTAGGGGTTGTCAATCCCTTCACGGTCACTTACGAGAGTGAGATTTGATAGAGATAATATTTTTGGTATTTTTGATAGATAGATGCAAAGTAAAAAGTAAAAGGCAAAAGTAAAACAAAGCAAGTAAATAAAGTAATATAGATTGATATGATGAGAGAATAGACCCGGGGCCATAGGTTTCACTAGTGGCTTCTCTCAAGAGCATAAGTATTCTCACGGTGGGTGAACAAATTACTGTTGAGAAATTGATGAGAATTGAGCATAGTTATGAGTATATCTAGGCAATGATCATGTATATAGGCATCACGTCCAAAACAAGTAGATCGAAGCGATTACGCATCTACTACTATTACTCCACTCATCAACCGCTATCCAGCATGCATCTAGAGTATTAAGTAAAAACAGAGTAACGCCGTAAGCAAGATGACATGATGTAGAGGGATAAATTCATGCAATATGATAAAAACCCCATCTTCTTATCCTCGATTGTAAGTGCATCTAGTGCCCCTTAGTGATTTTGGTGTATTGAAGACTTATAGGTTAAGGGACTAATGTGTTTATGAGTGTACACAGGTCTATAAGTCTATGAGGAGTTTGATATTCTGAGAGAAAGTCGACCCCTAAAAATGAAGTTCTTATTTGAAGACTTTGATAATACGAAGACTTTCTGAAGACTTTGAAAGTGAAGAAATTGGTGTGACCTTGAAGACTTGATATTCATTTGAGGAACATGGAGCGTGAAGACTTTTGTTTTCGTAGTTTCATTTTCTCTTTCTTGAGTCATAGGAAACACCGTCTTTGTTAAAGGGGTCGAGGAAATACTAAGGAAAAATTTCCATGTGATGCTCAACTCAAAATCCTACACATTCCAATCCCTTGAGTGAAGCCTTTGGAAATCTCATACAGTTTAGTCAATTTCTTGATGGATGAGACGAAGTTCTTACAGTTCTTGAGAATTTGTTACGACTAAGGAGTTAGGAATTAGCCAGTCGCGGATTGCCTACGATGAGGAACATGATAGCAGGAGGAATTTGAGAGTAAAATTTCCGACCCGTTCTTTGTCTTGGCCTTGACTGTCCCAAAATATCTTATCCACCTAACGGTCATATCATTGAAGGGCATTTGTAATGTCTTATCATGTCGGGCTGCTCCCTAGGCTATAAATAGTCACGCCCCCTACAACCACTAGCTGGTTGGCTGCTCCAGAAGAACTTGACACTTGTCATTTGAGAGCAACCCATCCTCCGAGGACTTTGAGCTAAAATCATCGAGTGAGGAAAAAACCCAAACCCAAACACCTACAAACCCAAAGTGATTGAGCATCATCGAAGAAATTGATCTGCGTGGATCCGACGCTTATTACCTTTGAAGACTGTGCTTCTTCCAGACGGTTAGGCGTCATGGTCTAGAGCATCAAGAGGAATTGTGGATCGCGAGTGACCAAGTCTGTGAAGGTTTGGAAGTCGCTCAAGACTTACCACGAGTGATTGGACGAGGTCTGCGTGACCTTAGTTCAAGGAGAATCACGGTGAGGACTTGGTGTCTGAGCTGCGTGCTTTCGAGAGGTGGGTGTCCGGGACTGTGTGTCCTCGAGTTTAAATACTCGGCCCGCTCCAACCAGACGTACAATGAGGCAATGATTGGAACTGGTCTACCAAATCATTGTCTTCACCAACCTACTTTGGTTCTATTTCCTCAACCCATTCATTTCCTCATTCTTGTGTTGAGTGTTTGTTTATATCTGTGTTTGAAGACTTTTGGTGAAGACTTTCTCAATTTCCTCAGTTCAATTTCTTGATCCTGTCTGCATCTTCATCTTGTGTTATCACGTGTTTTACGCTTTACGTACTCTGTGTTTGTCTTCATTTCATCATGATGACCATGCATGTATTCTGCTATGCTTACTTCTGAGTACTTATTCCACGGTAAG
The DNA here is from genome assembly GCA_021605145.1 of Aegilops bicornis. Classification (NCBI taxonomy): domain Eukaryota; kingdom Viridiplantae; phylum Streptophyta; class Magnoliopsida; order Poales; family Poaceae; genus Aegilops; species Aegilops bicornis. The sequence continues at coordinate 399,139,699 of CM038669.1, forward strand.
TAGTTCTTCGCTAAGGAATTTCCTCACCGGCAAATTCCTCGTTGAAGAATTCATAAAATCGCCCTATTCACCCCCCTCTAGTCGATATAACGCACTTTCAATTGGTATCGAGCAAGGTACTCCCTTGTTACGTGTGATTTTGGTTTAACCACACGGAGTTTTAGTTATGTCGCATGCGGTATGATCAAGGTCTGGCTGGGTGTCCTACCTTCGATGGAGCGGACTACCCCTCTTTGGAAGAACAAGATGCGAATGCATCTTGAGGCAATTGACAACGATCTACGGTATGTTGTGGAAAATGGTGTTCTAACTGTCACACCCTCCTTTGAACGCTACCGATGTGAAGAGATTCAAACAACTCGATTCTCAAGCGAAGAATATCATATGTGGCCATCTGAGTAAAGGATGTATGGAAGAGTGAGTGCTTTGGAAACTGCTAAGCTTATACGGGATAGGCTGTCCAAAGTAAACGAAGGTGTCTCAACTTCGCGTATTGACTCTCGAGTTGGCGTTCTTGGAATCTCTTCAACCGCTTCAAAATACTCGACAACGAAAATGTTCAACAAACCTTGAGCGCCTCATCGATATCTCAAATGAGCTTCAAGCGCTTGGTGCCACTGACATCACCGACCATGAGGTGGTGAAGAAATTGTTGAGATCGCTTGATTCCTCATTTGATACTTTGGCACTGATGATACAAGAACGTGCTGACTACAAGGCTCTTGATCCCGCCGATATCCTCGAAAGGCTAAATACTCATGAGTTCCGACTTCTTTGAAAAAGAGAGATCTCTATGGTTGAGCTATGGCAAACCACGTGCTCACGAAGGCCAAGGCGTATGCGAATCGAGTGTGAAGACTACGGTAGTAGCCTTGGAGATCTGAAGAATTAAGCCGAGAGCTAACCTTTGCTTTCGTGAAGAAATTCGGAAGTTCTCAAGACGTGGTCGCTTTGGAAAATCCTCAAGAAGCGGTGATTCCTCATCCGGTGACTATAAGAGAAGACTTTGCCACAAATGCAAGAAACCTGGTCACTACATTCAAGATTGTCCTCGGTGGGAAAAGGAATTGAAGAAGAAGAAATACAAGGATTACAGTTACGATGATGCCAAGAAGAAGAATAAATCGTCAAAATTTTCATCATCAAAATCCTCAAGTCTTCATCTCACAAGAAGAGCAGCTCCAAGAAGGCTCGGCATTCATTGGCAAGGAAATGGACTACGAAGATGAATCTGAGGAACATGAGGAAGAGGAGGCATCGAAGAATCTGAGTGCAGTGTGGCGAGTTTAGCTCTCGCCATCGCTTTTCGTCGACAAGTCCATCTTCAACTCTGAAGAAAATGACCTCACCAACAAAGTGATGAAGATAGTGATGACTACTCTCCCACCTATTGCTTCATGGCAAAGGGTGCCAAGGTACTCAAATATACCTCCTCTGAATCTAGTGAAGATGAATCGATGAGGATCTCAAGCCCGGTACTCTAAACTTGCTAAGATTAACGTAAAACAACAAAGGGCTTTTGAAAAGGTTCAAAACATGCTAGACAAAAGTGATGATATGTTGGGTGAAGAAATGGATCGCACTAAAGCCACAGTGAAAATCTTGAGAGACTTCGGTCTAGGTTTGATAACCTTCAAGGTCATCATAACACTCTCTTGTCGATCATGAGAAACTTTCTTATGAATTTCTTCAAAGAAAGCAAGATCTTGAGAAGCTAAAAGTGAGTTATGAAGATCTTGAAGGAGCGTGATTCATTGCTAGCTCAACAAATCAGCGCTTCTCGTGAAGAATTTGTTCCTCCATGTTTAAAGTGCATTGAACGTGAATACGCTAATTCTTCACCGCCTCTGCTATCACTAATTCCTCATCCGAGGATATTGCTAGTATCCTTGACAATGCGAGGTTGAAGGAATTGTACATGACAGGCATGTACAAAAGCCTCAAAGGGCATCAGACTCTTTGTGATGTGCTTAAAAGCGAGATCCTCAATGTAAAACCCTAGAAAAGTGGGTATTGCCTTTGAGAGGAAACTCAATCTTGATGGAACATATTGGAAGCCCCGAGCGGTACCCCAAAACCTCATGGGTTGCTTGCAAAGGGACCTCCAGTTGATCCATCTAACTTATCTGGCTTTACATGTGAATCTCCTCATTCTTACGATGAGTCATTTGACTCCAACTATAAACTGTTCAAAAAATCGGAATGGTGAAGTATTTGCTAGATATGTTGGCACTAAGCTGCGAGAACGGTTCCCTATGAAGAAAATCTGGGTTCCCAAGAAGTGCCTTGAAAGTCTTCAGGTGAATGTCCTCATGACACCACCTGTGAAGAATAGGAACCCCGGATCAAATTCTTCATATGGATCCAAGTCCTCATACGGACCAAATTCCTCACGTGGATCAAATTCCTCAAAAGGATCAAAGTCCTTATATGATTATCATCGTGCTAACAACTCGCTTCGCAGGTAAAGCTAAGGGCTATGAATATGTGCATTATTCTTCAAACCATTATGTTCATAAGTCCTCGAAGAATTTCTCCGCTTATTCATATGCTTACCCTAACCCCTCTTATGTGAAGCGAAATGGTTTGGCCACTATGCCACCATTCTCTTATGGTGCTCGCAGAATGATGAACTCTTTGCCACCCCTTGAGATGTGGGTGGTGAAGAAAAAGAACTAATCTCTTCTGCGAGGTCAGGTCTCCAGACGTGCTTTAACGCCTCAAGAATTTGCAGGGACACGACAAACATGCTGAAAGGGCCTTGAGCTAATCATGATGAAATGAACTTTCATTTCACGTCCTCATCTTGCTATATCTGTTTCTTTGCTTGATGAAATTCATCGATGATCCACGATATCTTATTCTTCAGCGATGAAGTATATGAGATCGTAAGTTGCACTAATTCATCTGCAGGATGATCAACCCAAAGCCACCGAGTGGGTCCTCGATAGTGGATGTACAAATCACATATTTGGTGACAAGAATCTATTGATGGATGCTCCTTATCACCGTCACATCTCAAGCATATCATCTTTGGCCGACAAAGGCAAAAGTCAGGTATTGGGTCTTGGTAAGGTTGCGATCTCTAAGGACATACACATGGACAAAGTCATGCTTGTTGAGTCCTTAGGATACAACCTCATGTCGATCTCAATGCTTTGTGATCTAGATACGGTTGTTGACTTTGGCAAGTATCGTTGTGTTGTGATTATGGAATCTGACAATTCCAAAGTCTTAGAAGTCTTTAGGAGAGGAGAATTGTATATTGTTGATTTCTCTGTGACCACAACCAGCCCGTGTGTCTACTTGCAAAAGCTTGAAAGGCTGGCTATGGCATCGACGACTTAGTCACGCAGCATGAGGAATTTGCACACGCCATGCGAAGAAGAAGCATGTCATTGGCATTGAGAATGTCAAATTCCTCAAGGATCACTTATGTGGTGCCTGTGAAGCTGGAAAAATGACCACGGCCAAGCATCCAGCGAAGACTATCATGACCACTACTCGTCCATTCGAATTGCTTCACATGGGTACACATTGTTACTTACAAACATGAAGTGCAGGAAGTCTTCAAACGATTTTCCTCGAGGGATTCAACCAACTTTGGTGTGAAGATCAAGCACATCAGAGTGACAATGGGCGAGTTCAAGAATTCGGTCTTGATGACTATCTTGATGAACTTGGTATTACTCATGAGTTATCTGCTCCCTATACTCCTCAGCAGAATGGCGTCGTGGAGCGGAATAACAGAACTTTCGTTGAGATGGCTCGCACTATGCTTGATGAATACAAAACGCCTCATCGTTTTTGGATTGATGCAATTGATACTGCGTGCCACATCATCAACAGTATATCTTCACAAATTCTTCAAGAAGAGCGCCTATGAACTCCTCAACGACAAGAAACCCAATGTGAGCTATTTCAAAGTCTTGATTGCTAAATGTTGGATTAGAAATCCTCATCACAATGCTAAATTTGCACGAAAGCACATGAAGGTTTTGTGCTTGGTTACGGAAAGGACTCGCACACCTTTGGGGTCTTCAACATCGCCCTTCACAAGGTTGTTGAAGCGTAGATGTGTGGTTCGATGAAACTAATGGCTCGCAAAGAGAGCACCTACCTTCCGTGATAGATGAACCAGCACCTGAGGAGTCTATCAAGTTCAAGGCAATCGAGGATGTCATTCCCTCTTGAAGAATCTGCTTTGAAGAATTCATTCCAAGACGCTTGAAGAACGCCGAGTGATGCACTGAAGATAATGCTGAAGACAATGGTGCTGAGGGAAATTATCAAATACCTCGACGACAACCAGCTCATCCTCGCGTTGCAAAAGAAGTACAAGTTGACAAGATCATCGATAACATTGAAGCGCCAGGTCCTCTCACACGCTCAAAAGCTTCACATTTATCTAACTTTTGTGGGCACTATGCTTTTGTGTCTATCACAGAGCCCACTAAGGTAGATGAAGCATTTCTGGAGCCGGAGTGGATCCAGGCCATGCAAGAAGAATTACATCGATTCGAGCTCAACAATGTATCGGGAACTGGTTAAACGTCCAGATCCTCGCAAGCATAATATCATTGGCACAAAGTGGATCTATCGCAACAAGCAAGATGAAAATGGCCTTGTGGTGAGGAATAAGGCACGACTTGTAGCTCAAGGCTACACACAGGTTGAAGGAGTTGATTTCGATGAAACTTTTGCACCTGTTGCTAGACTTGAGGCTATTCGCATATTACTTGCTTATGCTAACCATAATGATATCATTTTATATCAAATGGATGTGAAAAGTGCATTCCTCAATGGTAAGCTTGAGGAAGAAGTATATGTTGCTCAACCCCGGGTTTTGAAGATCCAAAGAATCCCGACAAAGTCTTCGGACTCAACAAGGCTCTACATGGCCTCAAGCAAGCCCCTCGGGCGTGGTATGATACATTGAAGGAATTCTTCAGTGAAGAATGGCTTCACACCAGTTCACTCGACCCTACTCTTTTTACTAAATCTTATGATGGTGAACTGTTTGTGTGCCAAATATCGTTGATGATATTATCTTTGGCTGTCTTGACCAACGTTATAGTGATGAATTTGCCTATATGATGAGTGAAGAATATCAAATGTCTATGATGGGAGAGTTGAAATTCTTTTTAGGTCTTCAAATTCGTCAACAAAGTGAAATGGCATATTCATATCTCGGAGAAATACCTCGAAGATGTCTTGAGGAAATTCGGCATGCAAGATTGCAAAGGCGTCAAAATTCCTATGCCCACAAATGGCCATCTATGCAATCGATGAAAATGGTATTGACTTGATCACAAGGTATACCGCTCCATGATTGGTTCTTTATTGTACTTATGTGCATCTAGGCGGATATAATGCTTGGTGTTTGCATGTGTGCCCGATTTCAAGCTGCACCAAGGAATCACACCATAAGGTTGTGAAACATATTCTTCGATATCTAGCTCACACACCAACACTAGGATTATGGTATCCCAAGGGCTCTGCTTTTGATCTCATTGGATATTCTAACTCGACTATCTTTGGTGATCGTGTGGACCGCAAGTCAACATCGGCACTTGTCATTTCCTCGGACGATCTTTTGGTCCGTTGGTCCTCGAAGAAACAGAACCGGGTATCACTGCTCATCTGCGGAAGCTGAATACATTGCTGCGGCTCTTCTTTGTCTTTGAACTACTATGGATGAAGCAAACTCTCAAGGACTACGGTGTCAACGTGAAGAATGTGCCTCTCTCATCGTGACAATGAGAGTGCCATCAAGATTGCTCACAACCCGATTCGGCACTTTCGAAGACAAAGCATATTCAGATTCGTCATCATTTTCTTCGTGATCATGTGTTGAAGGGCGACATCTCCATCGAGCACGTGAAGATCAAGAACAGCTAGCTGATATCTTCACTAAGCCCTTGGATGAGAAGAGATTTAGCAAGTTGCGGTGTGAGCTAAATATCTTAGAATCTTGAATGTTCTTTGAAAAGGACACACATCCACGACACTTATGCAAAATTGATGACTTAGATGTGCAACACATGAAGAAACGTTTTTCTTCAATCAATGAAGAATAACACTCTAAGTGTGAAGAAATTAATGAAGAATTTGATTCTCGAACCCTCGACAATTGTATGCAGCGGTGTGCGAAATCATCATTCTTATCTGATGGGTCACGCCACCACCAAAGTTGAAAATCTTCAATTTGAGTTTTTCCTCGCTTTTTGAAATTCTTCAGCTTTTTCAAATTCTTCAACTTTGCAAAATCTTCACTGCTTTCCGCTGCTTTCTCTTCATTAGCTATATATATATATATATGAGTTTATGTCCTCGACATCATTCACTTATGGCTATTTCTTCATGTTGCGTTTTCTGCTAAGTGAATGTGATCGGACCCTTCCCCCTCTATGCTATACTCAACCCAATCTATTCACAAATTCTTCATATGCGTTCTATTTGAAACTTCGTTCAAAATATTCACTGTGTCCTTGTCACTGAAGAAATTGCGAACGGAACTTTAAAACTGATCTTATCCAAACTTTTGGTTTTGTCATTAAACCGCTCCGCATCCCACGATGCATTATTCTATTCACCCACGATCGTACACGATCTCAACTACACAGTACGTGGGTGACACATGTCATGAGAAGGAGAAAGGGCAGGGGCATGTTCGTCCCAAATCTTCGGGCGAACAGTTTCTCACCGTGTCTATAAATACCCCTCTCCCCTTCCTCACTTCTTTTACTCCGCTCGACCGTTCTCTCTCTCGCTCGAGCTCCTCAATCCCTAGCGCCACCGCTACTCCATCGTCGCCGGTGAGGAAGAGCTTCACTGCCTCGACCTCGCCGCCATCGATACTTTCGCCGGTTGCGGAAATCCTCACTCCGCCCACAGTAGCTGTCTTCCTCCGCCAAGTTAGGGCAAGGAAGATCTAACTCAAGAACTTCCCATCTGTTCTTCTCAGTTCGTCGTGTTCTTCACTTCGGGTAATTAAAAGTTACTTTTATTACTCACTTTGATTCTCAAGCTTTCTGAAAATCTTCAAAGGTGTTTATTCTTCAAATCTTCACACATATGAACACCTCACACGTCATATGCTCTTGATTCGTTTCTCTAAGCAACGATTTTTCTTCAAGATTCCTCAATTATGTGGATCCTCGATCTATACAACTCTGGAACCTAAGACAAAGAGCGTTTAGTGAAATTCTTCAAGGCACATCTGGTCAAATTCCTCAAAACTTGTTTTCTTTTTGAAAAACCTTACGAGAACTCATATGACCTCTCCAAATTCCTCGCAACTATACTCTGTTCCACGGTACAAATGTCCATTCTTTGAATCACTAGGTTCTCATCAACTTAACTCATTTGCAGCGTTCCTCGAAGAAAAGTTGCACACTTCTTGAGAATTGATTGTTCAAATTCCTCATCTCAAGACTATGGCCGACGGTAAGAAGCCCCAGAAAGGTGGAAAGAAGCCCGAGGTTATGACTGCGTTTGAGATCCCTGAGAAAATATATGCTGATTATTGCACACCTGATGAAGCCAAATTTGGCAAAGAAAACAAAAATCAGCGCAAGGTGCGCATTCAGAGGATTGAGCGGAGATGGGCAAGGAATGGAGGAATACAGATATGTTACTCCAAAAGTACATGAAGAAATTCGCCCTCAATCCTCCATGCCCAAGAGCCCCTTTGGCACTGGCCAAGTAAACCCCACCAAAGATCAAGCGTGGTGAGGACTTTCCTGAAGACTGGGCCAAGCGCCAAGCTAAATTGGCAAGACAAGCCAAGGATGCGGTGAAGAAATTCAATGAGGATTCTGCCACTGCTACTGCTACTGAGGCCTCTGTCAAGACAAGGAAATCTATGCCAAAGAAGCCTGCTCGAAAGCCAAGTGCTTCACCAACAGCGCCCTCACGGCCAAGTTCCTCAGCAATGCCCTCACGACAAATTCCTCATGCTGCTCCTGCTCCTTCAAAGTCCTCAGCTCCTGTGCATCTGGCTACATGTCAAAGGACTGCTGGTTTCTCGATTGCCTCTGGTGTCTCAGCAAGTTCCTCAGCTGCACCAATTTCCTCATCTGGTCCCACACTGTTGAAGACCAAAGCAACTGCTGGACGCGGTCCTCGGCCAAGTCTGAAGAAGAAACTAAAGAGATCAGGGCAACTGCGTCAGTTGCGCCTGAGGAAATTCATCCTGATTCCTCAGCTCCTCCTGCGCCAACACCAACTCCAATTCTTCCATCTGCCTCTGATGTGAAGAAGACCATGGCTGCAGAGCGACCTGCGGGGAAGAAGCGGAAAGCTTCAGCTGCGTCAAATTCTGCAGCTGCAAAGAAAATGAAGCCAATGACCAGCTCCTTTGAAAATCCAATTGATGCTGTTCCAGTGTCCTCAATTCCATCCAAGGACCTTGTTCCTTTTGGTGAAGACTATGTGATCCCAAGAGGATCGATGAAGAAAATCATTCTGCTGCTTCGCCGAGCAGATTGATGAAGAAATTGAGGTGGATGCTATCCCTCAACGCCAATCATTTCTCACCTATGCCTCGGTTCACATTTGAAGAGGTCGGTGTTGAGAAGCGAAGATGAAGATGTGGATATTGGAAGCACAACGCCCGGTGATGGATGATGACTTACGGGATAGTCGACATCCAAATTCACCACTCTTCACCCCAATCCAACAAATTCCTCGGTCCCTCGCACCAACAGTTCAACTGGGCTCTGTGCATGAAGAAATTCCAGCCGCAGTCTTTGAAGAACTGTGCTGCTGATCCGATTGCACATGACGAGAACCAGAAATTCCTCGGCTGAAGAACCTGAGCTGCGTGATTCTGAGGTGGTGATGCAACTCAACTGACACCCCTCGCCAAAGCCGAAGAATCCGTTCTCAAGTAAACAGAAGTTCAAGGCTGAAGACTTCTATGGCGAGCATGTTTTCTTCACTGATTCTGATCCTTATGACTCTACTCGCATAAGGAAGAGGCGCTTCGACCGCCATCCAAGCAAATTTCTATTCCTCTGTGCTATTCAACAAGGACAAAATCTTCGATCATGCACATATTCCTCATGTGGACATGGAATATCTGCCGTGCTTCGAGCCAGTCCTCAGTGTTCTTCACGATGCAGGACTTCTGAATTTCTGACCGACATACATGCGGATTGGAATGAAGAACTCATTCTTGAGTTCTACATAACACTTTGCACATCACAGGCAACTACGAAGATGTGAACTCATGGGTGTTGGACTGGATGTTTGAAAACACTCACTACAAGGCACCAAAGAATCGAATTGCCCATTGTCCTCCCTCTCGGCCCTCCTCCTTGACAACAAGACGTTGCATCCACGGTGACCTGGGAATCGACAAATCACTATATGCAAGTGCTAATGAAGCCATTGAAGCTGTGGCAGGCCCCACTAACCAAATTCCTCGTTAAGGAATTATTGTATGTGCCTTGACTGTCTATCGAATTCTGACGAAGACAATGAGTCCTATCAAAGGCCATGACTCAAATGATGAAGAAGTCGTTGGCATCATGAAGAATATGCTTTTCAACATCATTCATGGCGTTCCCATTAACTTCTATGATTTCTTCATGAGGACTCTGGCGAACATTGCTATGTCACCATTTGAGCTGAAGCCTTATGCGCTTTGGATTATGAGATTCATCGCAGCAAGGTCTTCACTCAATTACAAAGCTGATACTCCGAACCACCGCAGCTACTTGCCTCCAATTGAAGTCCTCAAACGGACAGTTTTCACCGATGACAAAGGCAAGGTCATTGCTGTGATAGATGAAGGCATTCGTACATTGGATCGTCAATTCAGTAAAGCAGCATCTTACTCCACCAATGATGAATCTGCCACACAAGACTCTGCCTCAAATAAATCAGCCAAGCAAAATCCTCAAGCTACTGACACCCGTGGTTATGACTGATCGTGAGCTACTCCTCGCCTTCATCGGAAGGTTGATCGCAATCATAAATGGGTCAAGCGCCGCTTTGGTTCAATTCTTCACAACATGACCTCAACACACAATGCAAAGTGAAGAAAACCAGTACTACTTTCATGAAACATTCAACCGCACTGGGCTGTCCTCACTCATGTCTATAAGCGCTGCCCAGAAGCTGGAGACGATGGGTCTCAAGGAAGAATTTGACTGTCTGCACCTCCGCCAAGAAATTCAAGAGGGTGAAGGTTCCTCCTTTGGTGGCCATTCTTATTCTTCATCGCTATGACATCAGTTACGCCCAAGATGCGACCCTATCCAAAAAGGAACTCGAAGGTCCCACCAAGGATAGAAGCGCATCTTGAAGACGCTTTTGCAAGGTGGATATCATTACATCAACATTACATAATAGTGGGGATACATACATAAGGCATACAATGCCACACGAATACAACAATACAACATACAAGATCAACATCCGACTACGGATGAAACATAAACAAAAAACTCAAACAATATCCACCCTGCTAGCCCAGGCTGCCGACCTGGAACCTATCCCCTGATCGAAGAAGAAGCAGAAGGAGAACTCCAAAACAAGCAAACATCGCTCTCGCGTCATGATCATCGCATAACCTGTACATCGCAATCGGTGGTGTAGTAATCTGTGAGCCACGAGGACTCAGCAATCCCATTACCATGGGTATCAAGACTAGCAAAGCTTAAATGGGTAAGGAAGGGGTAAAGTGGTGAGGTTGCAGCAGCGACTAAGCATATATGGTGGCTAACATACGCAAATGAGAGCGAGAAGAGGAACAAAGGAATGGTCGTCAACTAGTAATGATCAAGAAGTGATCACGAACTCCTACTTACGTCGAGACATAACCCGAAAACCGTGTTCTCCTCTCGATCAACCCGAAAAGAGACACTCACGGTTACGCACACGGTTGGTGTATTTTAGAAGAGTTTGCTTCAAGTTTACTACAACCGGATATTAACAAATTCCCATCCGCCACATAACCGCGCACGGCTCTCGAAAGTTTATACCTGCGCAGGGTGTCCCAACTTAGCCCATGATAAGCTCTCGCGATCAACGAAGGATATTCCTTCTCCCCGGAAGACCCGATCGGTCTCGGAATCAGCTACAAGACATTACAGCGGTAATAAAACAAGACCAGCAAAAGCCGCCGGATGTGCCGACAAATCCTGAGTAGGAGCTGCACATATCTCGGTCTCGGGGCACCGGATGAGCAGACGTCGGGTTGGCATAAACCACGATTGCCCGAGGGCGCCGGACATCGCTTCGGTTTGGACCAGCACTTTCGAAGGAGAACTGGCCCGGGGCTAAAATAAAGATGACCCTGCCCGGAAACCCAAGGGAAATAAAAGGGCATAGGTGAGGCAAATGGTAAAACCAATGTTGGGCCTTGCTTGAGGAGTCTTATTCAGCGAACTGTCAAGGGGGTCCCATAAATCACCCGACCGCGTTAGGGACGCAAAAATCCGGGAACATAATACCGATATGACGGAAACTAGAGGCGGCAAGAGTGGAACAAAACACTGTGCATAAGGCCGAGCCTTCCACCCTTTACCAAGTATATAGATGCGTTAATTAAATAAGATATATTGTGATATCCCAACAAGTAAACATGTTCCAACAAGGAACAACATCTCCATGTTTCAACAAGGAACAAACTTCATCTTCACCTGCAACTAACAACGCTATAAGAGGGGCTGAGCAAAGCGGTAACATAGCCAAACAATGGTTTGCTAGGAAGGGTGCAAAAGGTTAGAGGTACGACATGGCAATCTGGGATGGCTTGATAAGCGGGTAATAGGTAGCGCAGCATAGCGATAGAACGAAGCAACTAGCATAGCAATGATAGTAGTGAGATCCAGTAGCGGTCATCTTTCACATGTAATCGGCGCAAAGGAAGAAGAACGAGTCCATGAAGAAGACGAATCTGATGAAGCCGAACCAAGCGTAGACGAACGAATCCTCACGATCGCAACGAAACAGGAACTAACAAGAAGAAGCACACAACATAGTAAACACACCACACATGAACAAGGCATGATGCACAACCAAGCATGATGCATGACAAAGCTACATGAAGCTACTCATGGCAAGAGATGATGCAAACAAGAGCAACACATCAAGGCAAGTTTAAGTGAGGCCGGAAACAACATATAACAATTCCGGTAAGTCCTCATATACAAATTTCGAAATTGGTCCAGATCTGAATAAACCTTATGTTCAAGTTGTTAAACAGCAAGCTAAGATGCACCACGATGATCTACCACAGGAAATTCTAGTCAAGTTACATATAAAGTTCATTAGATTCGAGACTACTACCTATAAGATATGAGCAAAACAAGATAAACATGGCATTGATGCAAAATACATACAAACATCAAGCAAACACCTCAAAACAAGGATGCAACATGATAATATGAAGCTACATGCAATTCTAAGCAAGTTTCATATAGAGCACACTCAAAACGGAGCAACGGTTCAACACATACACCCAATACAAGTTTAAAGGACATGCTGTGCAAAACAGCAACTAGGCATATTGCAAGCACCAAAACAACATGCTACAGTACCACAATAAGAAAACAAAAGACATGGGCATGAAGTACAGGTACAGCATGACAGAACATGAACACTGAGCTAACTCCAGAAATCATTAGAACATGTTCAAAAGGACATGTCAAGATTGCAAATAATAACAGGTTCACAGACTTAGCAGAATTCACAGGACATGGCAGAAATAACATCAGGTTAACATGTTTAGAGCTATGAAACAACATGTTACGGCAAGATATCAAGTCAAACTAGAGCATGGCATGAATCTACTAAAAGCATATAACAAAAGTCCCTTAGTGACCATAAGCCAAAAGGGATCAGAAAATACAGTTGCAAGCATGAGAACATAGCAAAAACATAAACAGATAACATGTAGGCATGTTTACGAGCTCGATGCACTCACTATGAGGCATTGAATGACAAACTAAGCATACACCCAGCAAATAGACATGGTATAGAAGCTATACATGGCAAGAACAACATCATAGCATACACGGATCAACTACAACAACCTTGGCAAAATTGAATAACATGTAAACAACCTGCCAGGAAACATTTTTTAGCAAAAGTAGAGCTCGATCGACTCAAGCTATGGCACTCCATAATTGCAAACAATGGCATGGACGGATAGAGAATGACCATATGTTCAAAACATCCTTACTGAAGTATCTCAAAATAAGCATGGATCTCTCTGTAGCATCAAGTTAACATGGCATAAAAATATCAGCAAAACAGGGGCTGAAATCAGCAACATCATGAAGCCTATTTTGCATGCTTGTGCTAGTCGCCACAGAGATCACAAAAATACATGGCATACACCCCTGTAAAGATGGCATTGCATATTACAAAACAAATGTAGGACTCAAGTTCATAGGATGCACACATCAATCATGGAAAAAATGACAGAAGTGCATGTTCTGATAAGAATCTGAAACTAACATCACATAGCCCTCTTCCAACAGCATTTAGGGCATCAAGATGAGCTCCAATATAAATGATGCAATGAGAAGAAACGATATACTCGTCGAGGCGAACAATACGACATATTACGCGCACGAAACGGAGCAACGGATGCATAGTTATGACGCGATAAAATTGCATAAAAATATCACATAATCGGGGACTTGGAGAACAACGGAGGGGGGGAAAAGTCAACCTAGGATCCAGATCCAGCGCGGGACCCGAGGCGGCGGCTCGAGCTCGCCGGACAGGGCGAGGGAGGGCGGAGGAGGAGCCGGGGCCGGCGAGGTGGGGCGGCGCTGTGAAGGGCGGCTGCCGGGCGGCGAGGGAGGAGGAGGGCCACGGACGCATGGCAAGGCGTTATGCGGCGGAGGGCGGCGGCGCTGCCGTTCGGCGGCGGAGGCGAGCAAGCCGCCGGGCGGGCGGGAGGTCGCCGACGGCGAAGGTTGCGGCGGAGGCGGAGGTGCGCGCGGCGAGGTCCGGCCAAGGGCGGCGAAGCGGCGGCGATTCGGGCCCAAGGGCAGATCCGGCCGGTGGGTCAAGGAGGTGGAGGCGGCGGCGACAGGTGTCGCGCATGGATTCGCCACGGGCGGTGGCGGACATGTCCGGACGGGCGACGAAATGTCCAAGGCCGGGAGCGAGGCGAACTAGGGTTGGATCATGAAAATCCGGAGGGGATCACATATTTATAGGTAGAGGGAGCTAGGAGAGTCCAAATGGAGCACGGTTGCCACCACACGATCGTGATCAAACGACCGAGAGCATGAAGGGAGTTTGCTGGGTTTTAGGCCACTTTGAAAGGGTGTTGGGCTGCACACAAAGAGGCTTTTGCGGTTACCCCTGCTAACCGCTGGAGTACCAAACGACCTACAAATGGCACCTAAACTTGACAAAGCGGTTCACTGGTGCTATACCAAGGCCGCCTGGCAAACCTCAGGCCATTCCGAGAAAGTTGAACACCCGCACATGAAAAGAGGCAAAAGGGGCGCCCGGGGACATAGGAGTGCCGGATTGCAAAACGGACAACGGGGAAAATGCTCGGATGCATGAGACGAACACGTATGCAAAATGAGATGCACATGATGACATGATAAAAATGCAGATGATGACATGGCAAAGTGCAACACGCAAGCACATGACAAGGCAACGACGGCGAATAACTGGCGGACACCTGGCGCATCGAATCCGGGGCGTTACAGACACTGATGAAAATGAAGATTTGGACGACACTGCGGCAGGCCCTACTACGACAACCAACCCCGACAACGCTGGCGCTCCTCCATCAACTTGATATTCTTCAGGGGCGTTAGTCCTCAGTTTCGATCCTTTTGGTCATTTGATGACAAAGGGGGAGAAATTTGAGTTAGTCTTCAAGCGGGTCTATTATAAGGGCTTATATCGTATATTTTTTTGCTAAGTTACAACTCTCGTTCTTCTGAAACTTTATTGGATCGAGTTGTAATCTTAAACCCGATGGTGCGCTGATACTTTTGTTGCACTAGCTCTGATACTTTGGATGCAATTTTTTCCCGCATGCTTATTCCTCATTAATATTATTGCACGCATGCTGAATTTCATTAGGCACCATATTTCATCATGCATTTCAAATTCTTCATATTATATATCAAATGCGTGTATGATTTACAAGATATAGGGGGAGATCTCCATGATTCAACTCTTCAAGTGTGCATTGCCTCAAAAGCAAATTCCTCACTATGCACATCTCCGTGGGGAGTTCCTCTATATCTTGCAATCAAATTCCTCAAAATCAGTATTTACACTTCATATGTTTATCCCCGTTGAAAACTTAACCTATATTGTCATCAATCACCAAAAAGGGGGAGATTGTAAGTGCATCTAGTGCCCCTTAGTGATTTTGGTGTATTGAAGACTTATAGGTTAAGGGACCAATGTGTTTATGAGTGTACACAGGTCTATAAGTCTATGAGGAGTTTGATATTTACAGAGAAAGTCGACTCGACCCCTAAAAATGAAGTTCTTCGACTGAAGACTTTGATATTCTGAAGACTTTCTGAAGACTTTGAAAGTGAAGAAATCAGTGTGACCTTGAATACTTGGTATTCATTTGAGGAACATGAAGCGTGAAGACTTTTGTTTTCAGAGTTTCGCTTTTTCTCTTTCTTGAGTCATAGGAAACACTGCGTCTTTGTTAAAGGGGGGTCGAGGAAATACTAAGGAAAAATTTCCATGTTATGCTCAACTCAAAATCCTACACATTCCAATCCTTCGAGTGAAGCCTTTGGAAATCTCATACAGTTCAGTCAATTTCTTCAAAGGATGAGACGAAGTTCTTCTCGTCACCGAGGAATTTGTTCGATACGACTAAGGAGTTAGGAATTCGCCAAAGGCGGGATTGCCTACACAAAGGAGGAACATGATAGCCCCGAGGAATTTGAGAGTAAAATTTCCGACCGTTGAATTGTCACAGGCCTTGACTGTCCCAAAATATCTTATCCACCTAACGGTCATATCATTGAAGGGCATTTATGTCTTATCATGTCGGGCTGCTCCCTAGGCTATAAATAGCCGCCCCTACAACCACTAGCTGGTTGGCTGCTCCGAGAGAACTTGACACTTGTCATTTGAGAGCAACCCATCCTCCGAGGACTTTGAGAAAAATCATCGAGTGAGGAAAAACCCAAACCCAAACACCTACAAACCCAAAGTGATTGAGCATCATCGAAGAAATTGATCCTGCGTGGATCCGACGCTTGTTACCTTTGAAGACTGGGTGCTTCTTCCAGACGGTTTAGCGTCATGGTCTAGAGCATCCAAGAGGAATTGTGGATCGCCGAGTGACCAAGTCTGTGAAGGCTTTGGAAGTCGCCTCAAGACTTACCACGTAGTGATTGGACGAGGTCTGCGTGACCTTAGTTCAAGGAGAATACGGTGAGGACTTGGTGTCTGAAAGGCGTGTTTCGGAGGCTGGGTGTCCGGACTGTGTCCTCGAGTTTAAATACTCGGCCGCTCCAACCAGACGCGTATTAACCGAGACAGCAGTTGGAACTAGTCTACCAAATCATTGTCTTCACCAACCTAATCGGTTCTATTTCCTCAACCCATTCATTTCCTCACATCGTGTTGAGTGTTTCTTTATATTCGTGTTTGAAGACTTTGGTGAAGACTTTCTCAATTTCCTCGAGTTCAATTTCTTCACCGTGCATCTTTCATCTTGTGTTATCCTGTGTTTACGCTTTTCAGACTACTGTGTTTGTCTTCATTTCATCATGATGACCATGCATGTATTCTGCTATGCTTACTTCGAAAGTACTTATTCCGTCTGCAAGTAGTTCTTCGCTATGAATTTCCTCACCGCAAATTCCTCAGTGAAGAATTCATAAAAATCGCCTATTCACCCCCCTCTAGTCGATATAACGCACTTTCTTCGATGGCAACAATACAATACGTGCCTTGCAACTCTTTTTGTCACTGAGTAAGGACACCGCAAGATTGAACCCAAAGCTAAGCACTTCTCCCATTGCAAGAACTACCAATCTAGTTGGACAAACCAAACGGATAATTCGAAGAGACTTGCAAAGATAACTCAATCATACATAAAAGAATTCAGAGAAGAATCAAATATTCCATAGATAATACTAGATCATAAACGCACAATTCATCGGTCTCAACAAACACACCGCAAAAGAAGATTACATCGAATAGATCTCCACGAGAGAGGGGAGAACATTGTATTGAGATCCAAAAAAGAGAGAAGAGGCCATCTAGCTAATAACTATGGACCCGAAGGTCTGAAGTAAACTACTCACACTTCATCGGAGGGGCTATGATGATATAGAAGCCCTCCGTGATGACGGCCCTCTCCGACGGAGCTCCGGAACAGGCCCCAAGATGGGTTCTCGTGGATATAGAAAGTTGCGGCGGTGGAATTAGGTTTTTGGCTCCTGTTCTGATCGTTCGGGGATACGTAGGTATATATAGGAGGAAGGAGTACGTCGGTGGAGCTCGAGGCCCACGAGGTAGGGCGCGGCGCCAGTGGGCGCCTCCACCTCGTGTGACCGCCTCCCGATGCTGCTTGGAGTAGGGTCCAAGTCTCTGGATCACGCTCGTTGGAAAATCACGATCCCGAAGGTTTCATTCCGTTTGGACTCGTTTGATATTTTGTTTCTTCAAATGAAAAAGGCAAAAAACTTGACACTGGGCTGGGCCTCCGGTTAATAGGTTAGTCCCAAAAGTAATATAAAAGTGGAAAACAAAGCCCAATATAGTCCAAAACAGTAGACAAAGTAGCATGGAGTAATCGAAAATTATAGATACGTTGGAGACGTATCAAGCATCCCCAAGCTTAATTCCTCGTCGTCCTCGAGTAGGTAAATGATAAAAAGAATTTTTGATGCGGAGGATACTTTGGCATAATTTCAATGTAAATCTTCTTAATTGTGATATGAATATTCAGATCCGAAAGATTCAAGACAAAAGTTCATATTGACACAAAAATAATAATACTTCAAGCATACTAATCAAAGCAATCATGTCTTCTCAAAATAACATGGCAAAAGAAAGTTCATCCCTACAAAATCATATAGTTAGGCTATGCTTCATTTCCGTCACACAAAGATGTTCCCAAATTCTATACCCCCGATGACAAGCCAAGCAATTGTTTCATACTTAAATAATCTCAAACTTTTTCAACTTTCACGCAATACATGAGCGTGGGCCATGGATATAGCACTATGGGTGGAATAGAATATGATGATGGGGATTGTGTGGAGAAGACAAAAGGAGAAAGTCTCACATTGACGAGGCTAATCAACGGGCTATGGAGATGCCCATCAATTGATGTCAACATGAGGAGTAGGGATTGCCATGCAACGGATGCACTAGAGCTATAAATGCTCAACAAAAGAAAACTAGTGGGTGTGCATCCAACTTGCTTGCTCACGAAGACCTAGGGCATTTGAGGAAGCCCATTGTAGGAATATTCAAGCCAAGTTCTATAATGAAAAATTCCCACTAGTATAAAAAGGACAACTTATGAGACTCACTACATGAGAACGAGGTGCTACTTTGAAGCACAATATATGAGACTCACTACATGAAGAACAAGGTGCTACTTTGAAGCACAATATATGAGACTCACTACATGAAGAACAAGGTGCTACTTTGAAGCACAAGTGTGGAAAAAGAGATAGTAGCATTGCCCTTTTTTTTGGGCCTTTCTTTTTTCTTTTTGGCCTTTCTCTTTTTTTTTCCAGCATTTCTCTAATAATGATGATCACCACACTTCTATTGATTACAACACAAGGATTACAACTCGAAACTTAGAACAAGATATGACTCTATATGAATGCCTCTGGCGGTGTACCGGGATGGTGCAATGAATCAAGAGTGACATGTATGAAAAATAATGCATGGTGGCTTCGCCACAAATACGATGTCAACTACATGATCATGCATGGTGGCTTTGCCACAAAAGTAATGCATGTCATGATGATAATGATGGAAGTTGCATGGCAATATATCTCGGAATGGCTATGGAAATGCCATAATAGGTAGGTATGGTGGCTGTTTCGAGGAAGATATAAGGAGGTTTATGTGTGATAGAGCGATCGTATCACGGGGTTTGATGCACCGCAAAGTTTGGCGCCAACTCTCAAGGTGAGAAAGGGCAATGCACTGCATCAAGAGGCTAGCAAAGGTGGAAAGGTGAGAGTGCGATAATCCATGGACTCAACATTAGTCAAAAGAACTCACATACTTATTGCAAAATTTAGAAGTCATCAAAAATTCAAGTACTACGCCAAGATGCTCCTAGGGGATAGATTGGTAGGAAAAGACCATCGTCATTCCCCGACCGCCACTCATAAGGATGCACAAGCCAGGTACACTTCATGTTTCAAATTTGTTAGACAACTTTAACCATATGTGCATGCTACGGGACTTGCAAACTTCAACACAAGTATTTCTCAAATTCACAACTACTCAACTAGCACGACTTTGATATTATCACCTCCAGATCTCAAAACAATTATCAAGCATCAAACTTATCTTAGTATTCAATTCACTCAAAAGAAAGTTTCACATATCTTGAACACCATGTATATTATCATTAAGCAAATTACCATGCTATTAAAGTCTCTCAAAATGATCTAAGTGAAGCATGAGAGATCAAATAGTTTCTTTAAAATAAATCCACCACCGTGCTCTAAAAGATCTAAGTGAAGTACTAGAGCAAAAATTATCAAGCTCAAAAGATATAAGTGAAGCACTATGAGCAAAATTATCAAGCTCAAAAGATATAAGTGAAGCACAAAGAGTATTCTAACAAATTCCAATTCAAGTATGGCTCTCTCAAAAGGTGTGTACAGCAAGGATAATTCTGGTAAACTAACAAGCAAAGACACAAATAATACAAGACGCCCAAGCAAAACACATATCATGTTGGTGAATAAAAATATAGCTCCAAGTAAATTACCGATGGAAGTGGATTTAAAGAGGGATGCCTTCCGGGCATCCCTAGCTTTGACTTTTGGTGTCCTTGGATTATCTTGGGGTGCCATGGGCATCCCCAAGCTTAGGCTCTTGCCACTCCTTTTGTTCCATAATCCATCAAAAGAATTCACCCAAAACTTGAAAACTTCACAACACAAAACTCAATAGAAATCTCGTGAGTCTGTTAGAGAAAGAAAACAAAAGACTACTTTAAGGTACTGTAATGAACTCATCCTTTATTTATATTGGTGTTAAACCTACTGTATTCCAACTTCTCTATGGTTTATAAACTAATTTACTAGCCATAGATTCATCAAAATAAGCAAACAGCACACGAAAAACAGAATCTGTCAAAAACAGAACAGTCTGTAGCAATCTGTTACTAACGCAAAAGTCTCGAACCCAAAAAAATTCTACCAAAATTATAAGACGTGGAAAATTTGTTTATTGATCAGAAGCAATTGGAATCATTATTTTATCACGTTCTTGTGATTTTTAACAATTCGGGCACTGAGCACAAAGATTCTGGAAATTACAGCAAGATCAAATAACTATCATCCAAGAAGATCCAATAGGTCTAGCTTGGCACAAACACTAATTAAAATATAAAACCACATCTAAACAGAGGCTAGATGGATTATTTATTCCTAAACAGAAACAAAAACAAAAAAAACACAAAATAAAATTGGGTTGCCTCCCAACAAGTGCTATCGTTTAACACCCCTAGCTAGGCATTGATAATTTTAATGATACTCACATGAAAGACAAGAATCAAAACACAAAGAGAGCATCATAAAACACTTGACAAACACGTCTAAGTCTAACACACTTCCTATGCATAGGCATCTTATAGAAAGACAAATTATCATAGCAAGCAAAAACTAGCATATGCAAGGAAGCGGAAAGGAACGATAGCAATCTCAACATAACGAGAGGTAATTTAGTAACATGAAAATTTCTATAACCGTATTTTCCTCTCTCATAATAATTACATGTAGGATCATAAGAAAATTCAACAACATAGCTATCACATAACATATTCTCAACACGATCCACATGCATGCGAAGTTGACACTCTTCCAAAATAGTGGGATTATCAGTAACTAAAGTCATGACCTCTCCAAACCCACTTTTATCAAAAATTTCATAAGATTGAATATTCTCCAAATATGTGGGATCTAAAGTTGACACTCTTCCAAACCAACTTTCAATATTATTGCAAACAATATTATCAATCTCATATTCATCATGGGGCTTAAATAAATTTTCAAGATCATAAGAAGAATCACTCCAATCATGATCATTGCAACAAGTAGTAGACATAGCAAAACTAGCATCCCCAAGCTTAGGGTTTTGAATATTATTAGCACAATTGACCTCAAGAGAATTTATAGTAAAAATCATTGCAATCATGCTTTTTATTCAAAGATCTATCGTGAATCACTTCATAAAGTTCTTCATCATAGTTTTCAGATTCACGAATTTCAAGCAAAACTTCATAAAGATAATCTAGTGCACAAAACTCACTAGCAATTGGTTCATCATAATTGGATCTCTTAAAGAGATTATCAAGGGGATGAGGATCCATAAACTTTCAAAGAAGCTTAAGATGCAAGCAAAAGGAAGGCACATGGTAACACAAGATCGGACGGAAGGAGGGCTTAATAAAACGCAAGGGTGAAGTGGGGGAGAGGAAAACGAGAGGCAAATGGCAAATAATGTAATGCAAGAGATAGGGATTGCGATGGGTACTTGGTATGGTTGACTTGCTTATGCGTGAGCCTCTCGCAACGGCGCCTGTAAATTCTTCTTGCTACCTCTTGAGCATCGCGTTGGATTTCAAGAGGAGAGGATGATGCAAAGAAAGTAGCGTAAGTATTTCCCTCGCTTTTGAGAACCAAGGTATCAATCCAAAGAGGAGACCACGCACAAGTCCTCGTACCTACACAAAACGATAGCAACTCGCAACCAACGCTTAGTGGTTGTCAATCCCTTCAGTGGTCACTTACGAGAGTGAAATCTGATAGAGATAATATTTTGGTATTTTGATTGATAGATGCAAAGTAAAAAGTAAAAGGCAAAGTAAAACAAAGCAAGTAAATAAAGTGATATAGATTGATATGATGAGAATAGACTGGGGCCATAGGTTTCACTAGTGGCTTCTCTCAAGAGCATAAGTATTCTATGGTGGGTGAACAAATTATCATGGAGCAATTGATGTAATTGAGCATAGTTATGAGTATATCTAGGCAATGATCATGTATATAGGCATCACGTCCAAAACAAGTAGATCAAACGATTCTGCATCTACTACTATTACTCCAATCATCGCATCGCTATCCAAAGATGCATCTAGAGTATTAAGTAAAACAAGAGTAACGCCGTAAGCAAGATGACATGATGTAGAGGGATAAGTTCATGCAATATGATAAAACCCCATCTTGTTATCCTCGATGGCAACAATACAATACGTGCCTTGCAACTCTTTCTGTCACTGAGTAAGGACACCGCAAGATTGAACCCAAAGCTAAGCACTTCTCCCGTTGCAAGAACTACCAATCTAGTTGGCCAAACCAAACGGATAATTCGAAGAGACTTGCAAAGATAACTCAATCATACATAAAAGAATTCAGAGAAGAATCAAATATTTTCCATAGATAATACTGGATCATAAACCCACAATTCATCGGTCTCAACAAACACACCGCAAAAAGAAGATTACATCGAATAGATCTCCATGATCGAGGGGGAGAACATTGTATTGAGATCCAAAAAGAGAGAAGAAGCCATCTAGCTAATAACTATGGACCCAAAGGTCTGAAGTAAACTACTCACACTTCATCGGAGGGGCTATGATGATGTAGAAGCCCTTCGTGATGATGGCCCTCTCCGACGGAGCTCCGAATGTGCCCCAAGATGGGATCTTGTGGATACGTAAAGTTCAAGGGGTGGAATTAGGTTTTGCCCTGCTACGACTGCTCGGGACAATGAGGTATATATAGGAGGAAGGAGTACGCTGGAGCTCGAGGGGCCCACGAGGTAGGGGGTCACTGGGGGCGCCCACCCTTGTGACCGCCTCAGTGCCGCTTGGAGTAGGGTCCAAGTCTCCGGATCACGCTCGTTGGAAAATCACGATCCCAAGGTTTCATTCGCTTTGGACTGCTTGATATTCTGCTTTCTTCGAAATACTAAAAAGGCAAAAAATAGCAATTCGGGCTGGGCCTCCAGCTAATAGGTTAGTCCCAAAAGTAATATAAAAGGGAAAATAAAGCCCAAAGATAGTCCAAAACAGTAGACAAAAGTAGCATGGAGTAATCAAAATTATAGATACGTTGAGACGACGGCGCTCCACTTTCGCCGCAAGACTCATGGCGGAAGCTCCTCCATCGACCGGATCGACAAGGCCTGTGGGAGCCGAGTGCCTGAAGCTTTCACCTCTGCGGTCATGTGGGTGCATTAGTACACCAAGTTCAGCCGGACTTGCCACCTGATTCGATGGACCGCTGGATCTCGACAGTTTTCTTCAGCATACGAAGCAAAGCGGTGTTGGCCGGCTGGTGACGACAAGGTCATGGCCAACTGGCTACCCATGGCCCTCGTAGGCATGCCACACGCCTGGCTGCTTAGCTTGTCGGGATCTTCTGTGGCCTCCTGGGAGGAGCTGCACGGCCTCTTTGTCACGCGCTTCGAGGCACCAGCGCCGCACGCCATCGCAGCCCTCCTCGGTGGTTCGCAGTCGCCACCCTCGGACCACCACGTCAAGCGCTTCTTCTCTGTAGGTGTCGCCTGCAGCGTGGGAGCTCCCGGCTGGGCGGGCGCCTCAGCCGACCTCACTGCCGGTGTCAAAACCGCGGATCTCGGTAGGGGGTCCCGATCTGTGCGTCTAGGCGGATGGTAACAGGAGACAAGGGACACGATGTTTTTACCCAGGTTCGGGCCCTCTCGATGGAGGTAAAACCTACTCCGCTTGATTAATATTGATGATATGGGTAGTACAAGAGTTGATCTACCACGAGATCGTGAGAGGCTAAACCCTAGAAGCTAGCCTATTATATGATTGTTGTTATTTCACGGACTAAGCCTCCTCCGATTTATATAGACACCGGAGGGCTAGGGTTACACAGAGTCGGGTTACAAGGAAGGAGATCTACATATCCGTATTGCCAAGCTTGCCTTTCCACGCCAAGGAGAGTCCCATCCCACACGGGCTAAGTCTTCAATCTTGTATCTTTCATAGTCCAACAGTCCCGCCAATGGTTATAGTCCGCTGTCCGGATACCCCTAATCCAGACTCCTCAAGAGTCTCTCAACCAAAGTGCAAATGACGGCGAGTCCAACGCCAGCAGATTGTCTTCGGCATTGCAAGGCGGGTTCTTCTCCAAATCTCGAAACTTGGTACATAATGTCCCGCTTCTCGTAACCGTTGCATTTCTTGGCTTCTGTGCCCAATAATGGCCATCTTCCATGCGTCAAGCGAATGTGAGAAGTCAGGGCAATTTTACATTTACCACCCTAGCTGTATGAGAAAATTGTATATTTGGAGAGACGAAGATTCTCAGATCCAAACCACACCATCCTCCCTCATCGAGCGTTTATCGGAGCGCGCCTAAAAAAATCCATCCCAGCATGGCCGGCCAGCGCAACTCCTCCTCTCGCCACCACAGCCCCAAGCGTGGAGATTGGGAGATGTTCCATTCTGACATGCCAATTGGTGAAGCTCTGCACCTGTGGATTTCTCCCCAACAGATATGGTTCCGGTTCGTTTGCCGGCTCACCACCTATAATGGCGGGAGCAAGCGAGAGCTTTTCCGACCCCTTTAAGGGAGAGCAGGTATGCCTTGTCCCAGATTTGCTAAGAGGACTCGGATTTAATCCATCCATTTCTCTCATGGGGCTCCCTGAGTTCTACGGCCTCCAATCAAGATAATCCTCACCCCGCCCCAGATCGCACATCGCGGGTTATGTAGCCCTTTGCAGCTATTCTTGGCCTGCGGGCTCATTTCACACCGTGGAAGAAATTGTTCTACCTTGTGCCCCGCTCACGAGGGGGGTCAATATATCAAGTGGGCGGTGTCAAGTATGGCGCATCGCTTGGGACCGGATACCTATCCGAACTCCTCAAGAAGGCGTCCCAAAACTGGCCTTCAGTGAGTGGTTTTACATAGAGGATGTCCCCTTCCGGATCCTATTCTGATCGGCCTTCCCGAGTTTGACAATGCTCCTTTGAAGAATAGCCGAGTCATGGCGACCAAGGATCTCTCAGGAGGAAGATGATAGAGACGTTCTTTACCTGATGAGCCGGATAAAGGGATTGGCTCAATCAGGACTGACCATAATCGAGGTTATGGCAATATGCATTATGCGGGGGGTGCAGCCGCTTCAATATCGAGGCCACCCTATGTGGGATTTCAACGGGGAAGATGACGCCACCCGCTGCAGTCGCAAGGGGCCGGATTCGACTGCCGCTTTAACGAGAGTCTTGTCCGACTTGTACAAGGGGGAGGAGGAAGAATTCCTCCGCATCAAGCCCCAGGATGGATTTTCCATGTACAATCCTCCGAGCTGGGTAGGTCGCCACTTGTTATACCCATCCGTTCCATATTCCCATAATTAAATGTTTTATCTTGCGAATTTGTCGCAGGAGCTGCGCAAGGCTGTAAGGAAGATCAACATCCCACCTCCAGAACCAGAGCATCGTGAGCGATCCCTCGACCCGGTCTTCAAAGAGGACCCGGACATATCCGTGGTGCTTATTGACAGGATATTCTACCAATTAAACAGCGACGACGCCTTGGTGGCCATTACGGCCGACTACCCTGCGCTACTTCCTGCTTCGCAGGTGAATGAGACCAAAGTCCCAACCTTTTTGAAAAGGATTTACCTTTACACACTTCACTCACCGTATACAAACAGTGCTTTATAGGGGAGGCCTCGGGCCATATGCCGAGCCCTCAGCGCGACTAGCCAACAATAAGGGGCTTCAAGGTCAGGCGGGCTAAAAGGGCAAGTGGTCCTGACCGAGACGCCAAGCAGAGGTATGATGCAACACCTCACTCCATGGTCACGCTCAGAAGACATAACGCCCGTGCTTCCTAGGAAGAAGAATGCTCGCTGGACTATATCCGAAGAGGTTGCCAATCACGCCTCAACCAGCCGGGCTCCAGGGCCAGACACGGAGGCGGAAGCGAGTACAAGGCGCATACCGGATGCTCCTCCGACAGAGGATGCGGATAGAATATCCGCCACAAATTCCGAGGTGGAGAGCGCCATGAACCACAGGCGTCGCCGAGCCGTTCTCTGTGACGCTTGTTTCTCCCAAGAGGCATTTGATGCCTTCAACTCAGGAGACGCTGCATTCTCGTGCCGCTTCAAAATGGTCTAGCCAGAGCCACGGACCAAAGATGTAAAGGATATACGCTGTGAGAAAATTTAATGATTACATATAGCAATAGCCCTTGAGACATGAAACAGTCAGAATAACTGATTTAAGTATCATTTGTTATGCAGGTTCTTACAGAGAAGAATACCCAATTGTCCCATGAGCTTGAAGAGTGCAAGGTCCAACTTCAGGCCGCACTGGTCGCAGTAGAGGAGTCCAAGAAGACCCCCTCTGGTAACACATATTTCAAATGATAGGTACCATATAGAGTGCGGCGGACCTGCAAATCTGACAGTAAATATTGCAGATGATGCCGGATTGAGTCCGGACGAGCAACATCTCCTACGCCGGCTAAAGGCCGGTGAGCGCGTGCTTACAAAAGTTAGGCAGGAGAAAATCAATCTCCAGGATGCCAATACACAGCTGAGTGTGGAGCTAAAAGATGTTCGTGCTCAGCTGTCAGACTCCGTGAAGGAGAATAAGCGGCTTCGATGCGGTATTTTAAGTAAGTGCTTGAGCGAACTTTGAAAAAGGAGTTTGGCAAAGAAGCCAGCTAACAGAATTTTGTCTATAGGTATGCTGACGGGTCGTCCCGCGGATGAAATGCCCGGTCGGGTGATCTTCTACCGAGCTCTCACAACTACACGAACAAGTTCGGGCAGGTGATGCAAAGCATTGCCTGTGTCTTATGGCCATCTATCTCCTTGTCTGAAGGCCTTGGAGAGCTTAAGGAGAAGCTCAAGGGAGCAAGGGCGCTCCGATTATGGAAGATATCGGCCTGCCGTCAAGGTGCCGTGGAAGCTTGGGCCATGGTGAAGACGCGGTATACCAAGGTCGACCCAAACCACATGGCCGAGGTCGACTGTGGGGCCCGATGGGAAGGAAATCCCCGTTAGCTTAGTTTATGGGCAAGTAGAATTAGCCGCAAAGTATTCCCAATAGGATTGTAGACTAGACATCCTGTTGGATGGTATAGAGGAGGAATTTAGTCAGTCTAAGTGACTATGTATTTGAAATGACATGTAAAAATGCCTTCTAGCCGGATTGTAGATCATTTGTCATGGCGGACCTTTTTCGCTTCAGCCTGGACCCTATAGTCCTGAGTGTTTCGAATGCCCTCGCCGGTTATATAAGAACTGGGCATGTGTGGAAACCAGCGTGGGGTCATTGGTGCTTGAATGCATAAGTGCCCAACTAGTTATGTTATATTACATGGGTAGTAGAAACATCTTCCAGGAGAATAGTTCGTTAAGGGTTCCTTTCCCTGGGTACGCATGCCCTAAAGTGCATGTCCGGACTGCGAAAAGAGACGCAGGAAAAAAAGGAAGAAAACCTCTGGGGGCGCATATGGAAAATAAATAAATAACAATCATCTTTTGTTCACCGACCGAATATTCCCTTAAGAACGCTAGCTTTCGGCTTCACCCAGTCTGAGGTACACGTCCGGCTGACGGCAAGAACAATAATCGCAGAGGTGCTCCCCTGATGCCCTAGCCGAATTAACGGGAACGTAGGGCATAAATACAAGAGCCAGGCAACCCAGCTTGGCCAAAACTTAAGTCATATCGATGCATATAGTGGCGAAGAAAAGGTACATGCGGAAGGGTAACACATGTGCGGGGCATGAAGCCCAGATAGATAATTAAGCTTCTTTGAAAGAAGCCCCCAGGTATAATGAGCGCGGCTAGCGCGTCAATGGTGTGCAAGCAAGGCACAATTTGGCCTTTAATGGCCTCGAGAAAAGAAAGGAGGAAGGAGAGAAGGAAAGGACAGCTAATGTATATGCAAAAAATGGACAGAGGCAGGAGACGAACTTATAATCTGGCACTAGGCGTAGAATCTTGAGCTCGCTCGTTGCTCCATGGGTTTGGCTCAAGTCGGTTATCCGATGCATCGCGCAGAAGGTACGCTCCACCGGTCAGAACTTGATCTATGATGAAGGGACCTTCCCATTTGGGCTCGAGCTTGGTCTTTTTCTTCTCCGGCAGATGTAGAACTAGCTCGCCAATGTTATAAGTTTTCGCCCGTACTTCTCTGCTTTGGTATCTTCGAGCCTGTTGCTGATAAAATGCGGAATGGGGTTTTGCCACGTCGCGCTCCTCCTCCAGGGTGTCCAGATTATCCTGCCGATCGAGCTCGGCTTCTCTTTCTTCGTACATGCGCACTCGAGGTGAGTCATGAATTATGTCATGCAGGCGTAACCGCCTCGCTACCGCATACACCATGAAGAAAGGTGTGTATCTGGTAGTGCGATTCGGCGTGGTCCGCAGCCCCCGGACCACGGAGTCGAGCTCCTCTACCCAGTGCGTGTTAGATTCCTTTAAGGACCACACTAATCTGGGTTTGATGCCTCTCATGATAAGACCATTTGCTCGCTCAACTTGACCGTTAGTTTGAGGGTGATAGACAGAAGCATAATTGAGCTTGATGCCCATATTGCCGCACCAGAGTTTGACCTCATCGGCCGTGAAGTTCGTGCCGTTGTCAGTGATGATGCTGTGGGGGACGCCGTAGCGGTGTACAACCCCGGATATGAAGTCTATCACCGGTCCGGATTCGGCCGTTTTAACAGGTTTGGCTTCTATCCATTTGGTGAATTTATCCACCATGACCAGTAAGTATTTTTTCTTATGGGTTCCCCTTTTAAGGGGTCCGACCATATCAAGCCCCCATACCGCAAAGGGCCAACTAATGGGGATTGTTTGGAGGGCAGTGGGTGGCATATGGCTTTGGTTTGCAAAAAACTGGCAACCAGTGCAGCGTTGGACCAGGTCCTATGCATCTGCCCGGGCCGTTAGCCAATAAAAACCTGCGCGGAAGGCCTTGCTTACAAGGGCCCGGCTGCAGTGGTGGCCACGCCGAGTCCGGCATGAATTTCTGCTGAAGTTTCCGCCCTTCCTCCTCGGAGATGCATCTTTGATGGACTCGGTAGTTCTTTCTTATAAAGCTCTCCTCGTGGACCTCAGAGGCCTTAGATCGCCGCACTATGCAGCGTGCCTCATTTTGGTCTCGGGGAGTTCCTGCCTAGTTAGGTAGGCCAGAACGGCTACATCCATGGGGGCAATGATGGCCATGATTACGTAATGAAGGTGTTATTTCGGTGGCAGAGCCTCCGATTATGTCGGAGTGTTCGGTATCGGGCGTTGTGGCCGGGTCCGGACTGTTGTTGCCAGTGTCCCCTTCCCATACTACGGATGGCTTAAACAGCCTTTCCAAGAAGATATTGGGTGGGACCGCATCGCGTTTTGCACCGATGCGGGCTAGTATATCCGCCGCTTGATTGTTTTCCCGAGCCACATGGTGGAATTCAAGCCCCTCGAACCGAACTGACATCCTGAGGACGGCGTTGCGATAGGCCGCCATTTTCAGATCCTTGGCATCAAAGTCTCCATTTATTTAGGATATTGCAAGGTTCGAATCCCCACGCACCTCCAGGCGTCGAATGCCCATGGAAACTGCCATCCGGAGACCATGTAACAGGGCCTCGTACTCGACTGCATTGTTGGAGTCCGTGGTATGTGATTTGAGATACATATCGGACTGTGTCTCCGGTGGGAGATGTCAGGACGACGCCAGCCCCCAGACCAGCCAACATTTTAGAGCCGTCAAAGTGCATAATCCAATTGGAGTATGCGCCATACTCTTTAGGGAGTTCGGCTTCTGTCCATTCGGCGACAAAATCGGCCAACACCTGTGATTTAATAGCTCGCCGAGGTTTATATGTTATGTCGAACGGAAGGAGCTCAATGGCCCATTTGGCAATCCGGCCTGTGGCATCGCGGTTGTTTATTATGTCGTTGAGTGGTACTTCTGAGGCCACTGTAATAGAACACTCCTGAAAGTAGTGTCGTAGTTTTCGGGATGCCATGAATACCGCATATGCTATATTTTGATAATGCGGGTACCGTGATTTGCATGGAGTGAGGACAATGGATACATAGTATACCGGCTTTTGAAGAGGGAATTTATGTTCGTCCGATTCTCGTCAAGACGAAAGCACCGCGCTTTACTTGATTAGTCGCCGCTATGTATAGCAGCATTGGTTCACCGATGTTAGGTGCGGCCAGGATTGGGTTGGTTGCCATTTTGGCCTTTATTTCTTCCAATCCGGCTGTGGCAGCATCCGTCCACTCAAAGTGTTCGGTGCGCCGAAGGAGGCGATAAGGGGTAATGCCTTTTCTCCTAAGCGAGAGATAAAGGGGCTTAGAGCCGCCACGCATCCAGTTAATTTCTGGATTTTCTTGAGGTCCGTTGTATAGCCAACTGTGACAGAGCTAGGATCTTGGCTGGATTTGCTTCAATTCCTCTACTGGAAACAATGAAGCCCAGGAGCTTTCCAGCTGGTACGCCGAAAACGCATTTTTCCGGATTTAACCTGATGTCATATGTTCGGAGGTTGTCAAATGTATGCCTCGACTGTTTTGTCAATTTGTTTCTTCAGACATGTCTAAATCATGCGCTGATATGTTGCACCGGTGTTTTTGAGCCCAAAAGGCATTATGTTGAAACAGAAAGGGCTGTATGGTGTGATGAATGCCGTTGCGGCTTGGTCGGACTCCGCCATCTTAATTTGGTGGTAGCCGGAGTATGCGTCAAGGAAACACAATGAATCGTGTCATGCGGTAGCGTTGATAATTTGATCGATGCGGGGGAGTGGGAAGGGATCCTTTGGGCAGGCCTTGTTAAGGTCCTTGAAGTCGACGCATAGGCGCCGGGATTTCTCCTTCTTTGGTACCATCACCAGGTTTGCTAGCCAGTCCGGATGTTTTATTTCTCTGATGAATCCGGCTTCCAAGAACTTGGCTAGTTCCTCTCCCATGGCTTGTGTCTTGGGTTCAGAGAAACGCCGAAGAGTTTACTTGATCGGCTTGAATCCTTTTAGGATATTAAGGCTATGTTCGGGCGAAGCTGCGTGGGATTCCTGGCATATCTCAAGGATGCCGGCGAATATATCCCAATTCTCGGCGTAGGAACTCTCGCAGCGCGACGCCCACGGCGGGTTTAATTGTGCCCTGGATGGAGGCTGTTTTCGTAGGCGTCCGTTGGGTGGACTTGGAATTTGACTATTTCACCCGCTGGTTTAAAATTAGACCTACTCCTGCCGCTCTCTCACGAGGGCTGGCTTCTCCATCCTCCTACGCTGAATCTTGCTGGAGGGGGTTGTCATTTTCTTCGGCGACCGTCTGAGGGTGTTATTATCTCCCGTGCCGGGTATCACCGCTTTTGCTTTGGCGGGATTTAGAGGCGGCGCCACGGACGCCGGCGCTTAGGTTGCTTCTTGGAAGGGTCATCCCCTGCTGTTCCGGCCGCCATTGCCTTCTTTGGGTGTGTCCACCATGTATATGTCATATGATGAGGGGTTGTCCGATTACGGGGCCAGTGGTTCCTGTTCTCCTCTCTGCATCGTCGCCCATGCCGTCGATGTCTTCGAGTCGAAGTCGAGCATGTCGGTTAAATCATCGCGACAAGTGGCTACTAAGTGGGTGGTGGGTGGGCGGCGAATTTCTTTGTCATCCGCATCCCAATCCTGCGGACATATAGTTCGGAGACTCTCGACAAGGAAGAGAGATCTTAGAGAGTTCAAGATGTCGCCAAGGGCAAGTGTTGAAAGATATCTACGGAGGTTAACTCCATGATCGGCGCCCAGTCGGATTCGATTGGTAAGGGCGCAGATAGTTCGGAGTCCGTGGCCGGAGAAGAATCCGGCAACTTGGAGTCACGACTTTCGTGAAGGGTATGGTTGGTATTCGGCTCGATCGCCGCTGAGACTGCGACCTCCAGCACGGGGTCTAGCCACCCGCCCACGGATGGCGCAATTGGCTCCGAATTGAGGGTCGGAGCGGTTGCAGGTGCGGTCTCCTGAACACTGTTCGGCGGTAGAGCTAAATCATGCCCATCGTGACAGTGCGACGCACTCGGCAGGGTCTCGAATCCGTCGAAGATCAAGTCTCCGCGGATGTTGGCCGTGTAGTTTAAGCTTCCAAATTTTACCTGATGGCCAGGGGCGTAACTCTCGATCTGCTCCAGATGGCCAAGCGGGTTGGCCCGCAGTACGAAGCCGCCGAACACAAAGATCTGTCCGGCGAGAAAAGTCTCACCCCGGACCGCATCGCTATCGGTGATCGAAGGATCCATCAAGCCTAACGATGACGACACAGAGGAACTCCCAATGAAAGCACCAATGTCGGTGTCAAAACCGGCGGATCTCGGGTAGGGGGTCCCGATCTATGCGTCTAGGCGGATGGTAACAGGAGAAATGGGACACGATGTTTTTACCCAGGTTCGGGCCCTCTCGATGGAGGTAAAACCCTAGTCCTTCTTGATTAATATTGATGATATGGGTAGTACAAGAGTTGATCTACCACGAGATCAGAGAGGCTAAACCCTAGAAGCTAGCCTATGGTATGATTGTTGTTATGTCCTACGGACTAAGCCCTCCTGTTTATATAGACACTGGAGGGCTAGTTACAGTAGTCGGTTACAAGGAAGGAGATCTACATATCCGTATTGCCAAGCTTGCCTTCCACGCCAAGGAGAGTCCCATTCGGACAACGGCGAAGTCTTCAATCTTGTATCTTCATAGTCCAACAGTCCGGCCAAAGGTTATAGTCCGGCTGTCCGGATACCCCCTAATCCAGGACTCCCTCACTCACCTTTGACTCGAGGGACCAGCCTGCGACCACCGCGGGCGCCGGCGCGCTCCCGACGCTCTGCACCCCCACCATCTGCAACGTGGCGGTCACCAAGACCCTCATAGATGGCGGAGCTAGCCTCAATGTGCTCTCTGTGGAAGCTTTCGGCTTGCTTCACGTGGCGCATGGCCGGCTCCGCCCCACCAAGCCCTTCTCCGGGGTCGTCGATGGCTCCACCTTCCCCCTGGGGCAGATCCGCCTCCCCGTCACCTTCGGCACCCGCGACAACTACCGCACCGAGCTTATCAACTTTGATGTTGCCCGCATCGGCCTCCCGCATAACGCCGCCATCCTCTGCACCGGCCTTGGCCAAGTTCATGGCAGCAACTCACCCTGCCTACAAGCTCATGAAGATACCGGAAAGCAGCAGCGTCCTCACCGTGGTAGGGGACACCAAGGAAGCGTTGATAGCCCTCAAGGTCGCCTTCAGGGCCGTGGCGGTCGCGCGGACGAGTGAGGAAGGAGCCCCTGAGGCTCTGGTGGCTGCGCCAGCCAAGAAGAAGCAGTTGTTCTCTCAAGATCGTGCCAAGACGAAGCAGGTGCTGGTTGACGAAGACGGGGCATTCGGTGCCACCTTCACCATAGGTGCCGGTCTCCCCCCAGAGCAAGAAGAGACGTTGGTCAGCTTCTTGCGTGCGAACAAGGATGTTTTCGCATGGGAGCCTAAGGATCTGGTTAGGATCCCGAGGGGATAATCGAGCATCACCTAAGGGTGTGCCCAAATGTGCAGCCAGTAAAACATAAGGCGCGGCAGCAGTCCATGGAGAAGTAGTTGATCATCATCCAAGAGACCCGCAAGCTGCAAGAGGCTGGCGTTATTCGGGTGGTGCGGTACCCAGAATGGCTGGCAAACTCGGTCATCATACCCAAGAAAGGCGGGAAGGAGCGCATGTGCGTCAATTTCACCAACCTCAACAAGGCTTGCCCTCAAGACCCCTTCCCTCTCCCACGGATCGATCAGATCATCGACTCCAGCGCTGAGTGCGACCTGCTGTGTTTTTTGGACGCCTTCTCGGGTTATCACCAGATCAAGATGGCGGTGCAGGTTGTTGAGAATACAGCCTTCTTGACTCCATGCGGGGTGTATTGCTATACCTGCATGCCATTTGGGCTGCGTAACGCGGGAGCAACCTTTCAGCGGCTGATGCACATCGCTCTGGGCCACCAGCTCAGGAGGAACGCCGAGGCCTACGTCGATGACATAATGGTAAAGTTCCGGGAGGCAAGGACCCTTATTGAAGACCCGGAGGAAACATTTGCCAGCCTGCGCAAGGTTGATCTGTGGCTCAATCCAGAGAAATGTGTCTTTGGCGTCCCCTTCGACAAGCTGCTGGGCTTTCTGGCATCGCACAGGGGGATCTAGGCAAACCCAGAGAACGTCAAGGCAATAGAAAGGATGAGCTCGCCACAAACCCTCAAAGAAATGCAAAACCTAGCGGGCTGCGTGACCTCGCTTGGGCGCTTCATCTCCAAGTTAGTGACGCGCCTTTGCTCGGTGTCAAAACCGCAGATCTCGGGTGAGGGGGTCGAGAATCCGTCGTCTAAGGATCGAGGTTAGCAGGGAGGCGGGGGACACATGTTTACCCAGGTTCGGGCCCTCTTAATGGAGGTAATACCCTACACTCGCTGATTGACTTTGATAGGTATAGGGGTTACAAGAGTTGATCTACCTCGAGATCGTAATGGCTAAACCCTAGATGTCTAGCCTATATGATTATGATCGCCTCTACGGGACTAAAAACCCTCCAGTTTATATAGACATCCGGAGGGCTAGGGTTGTACAGAGTCGGTTTACAGAGAAAGGAATCTTCATATCCGCACGCCAAGCTTGCCTTCCACGCCAAGGAGAGTCCCATCCAGACAAGGGAGGAAGCCTTCTATCTTGTATCTTCGCAGCCCATTAGTCCGGCCCATGTTACATAGCCCAAACGCCCGAGGACCACTTAATCTAGGACCCCCTTAGTAGCCCCTGAACCAGGCTTCAATGGCGATGTGTAATAAATACGCAGTTGTCTTGACATTGCAAAGGCGTGTTCCTCCTCGAACACTTCAAAGTAGTTGATCACTAGTACTATATCCGGCTCTATACAATAGTCACAACCCTGAATCACAAGGGCAAAATAGAAATAAGTTATGTCTCTGACGATTCTCGGGTGAGGCGTTACGTCGACCACTTTATTATTTGAACGTTTTGGCCTCCATTTACGCATTCGAGATTGACCTCGTGCGACACGTCTTTTTAAAGAAGAGATCGTGCCCCCTTATTATGGGATTCTCATCAATACGGGTTTGGGAAACCCAACCGTGCCGTTTCGCACGACCCCTTGGGAATAGGTGAGCTTTAAGGCTCGTGGGGGACGCATGATATTCACTGCCTTTATAAGGAGATAAGGTTCCCCCTTTTTATCCCACGCCTCCCTCTTCCTCATTACATCCGCCTCAAGCTCCGATTGCCCAAGCTTCAATCCTCTCTTCGTTCCCGAGTACTCCAGCCATGTCCGGATCCGGAGCGCAGGGCAAGTGGATGGCTTCCTCCGTCACGGAGAGAAACATCAAGGAACTCCGGGAAGCGGGGTACCTGGCCAAGGAGATCGCCCGTCGGCTCCCGGCCGAAAAGCATATCATCCCCACACCCAAGCCCAATGAGAGGGTAGTATTTATCCCTCATTTCCTCCGCGGACTGGGGTTTCCCTTCATCCTTTCGTCCGCGGCCTCATGTTTTACTACGAGCTAGATTTTCATGATCTAGCCCCAATTCCTTCCTCAACATTTGGCGTTTGTAAATGCATCGTCAGATGCGAGGCATTCCTCCGCATTTCCCCACTTGACCTATGGCTCAAAGGTCTTCAACGTGAAGCCGAAAGTGGTGGACGGCCAGCACGCGGATTGCGGAGGCACTATGGTGAGAAAGCTTCCCAATGTCACTTGGCCCAAGGGAACCTTCGTGGAGACCATGAAGGGATGGCAGCAGGAGTGGTTCTATGTCACAGAGCCCCGTGACTCCACATGGGCAACTCCTACTGAGTTCAAGTCCAGACCTCCAATGCGGCTGACATCCTGGCTCAACAAGGGCCTGGACTGGGTGTCGTCTGACGAGGTGATGATGATGCAGAAGCGTATCAAGAGCATGGTAGACAAGAATACCAGCCTTGCCAGCGTGATCCAGGTGATGCTCTTCCGCCGGATTCTCCCCTATCAGGCGCGTCAAGAGTTCATGTGGGAGTTCAACCCGGCCGGTCCTTGGACCCTGCAGTGGTTCTTCGGCACGAAGCACGAAGACATGTGGATGCTGCTTTTCAAGACCCAGAAGTCATGGCCGGAGACAACCGAAGACCTCGGCTACGACCGCACCCACGCTGCAACCCCCGTAAGTTCTTTGATAACCTTACTTTGCAAGTCCAAGGAGCATACTAAACTCCCCATTCTTTCTGCAGGGCTGGACGAAGAAAGCGGAACGGATTCACTATCTGGCTCCGCTGCCCGAAGACCCAACTATTCCACTGTTGACGAGGATGCTGGTCCCGGTGCCGTACCAGGTGCTGGAAAAGAAGGCCAAGAAGAAGGGCAAGGAGGCCAAGAGTGGCCTCCGCCGTAAAGGTGCTTCGGACGTAGTGTCCGAGGAAACCGAAACCCTCTCCTCCCCTGACGAAGAGGAAGAGGAGGAGGAAGAGAAACCACCCTCTAAGGGGGGAGAAGAAGAAGAGGGCAGCCTACGCTGATCTAGAGGCGGAGGCGTCCAAGAAAGGGAGAACTTCCCTTCACGGATGACTCCGAGTCGACGCCTTGACGAATGGCGCCCTCAGCCGAAGCCCTGGCGGATCGTAAGTATTCAGAGGTTATATATATATATATATATATATATATATATATATATATATATATATATATATATATATATATATATATATCCGCTTTTGTCTTGTGGTTGTAACATCGTTTAAATTGTGTCTTGCTGATCGGTTCATGTATGTCCTCAAATGATCTTCATCTTCTGGGAACTCGCTGGGTCCGAACATGATGGAGAGTGAATCACCTCCACCAGCCTCCTCCCCCACTGCTGCAGATAACACCGAGGTGCTGTCCTGAAGGACCCTTCCAAAGGCCGAGGAGAGTTGCGAGAGGGAGGCTGCCAAGACGCAGCGCCTAAAGGGTGATACCCACATGAAAGCTGAGAACATGGGGGAACCGACCCCCATGGAGACTGGAGACGGGGGCCATGTCTAGTTTAGCCCCCAACCAAATGTCATTCCGGAGACCCACACGGCTCTGGAGTCAAATGAGCAGCCTCCTTCGAAAGAAGGGGGCACGATCACCCCATCGGCGACTTCTGTCAATGCGGAGGTGCCGGACACTCTCATTGTGGAAGAACATCGTACCCTTATGGGTACGGTGATTGAAAAGGTTCAGTCCGCGAAAAGCGGATTGAATGAAGCCTACACTAGCCTTTTAAGAGGCTTTGAGGTATGTTCTTTACAATGCCTTTTAGCTAAGTATAAGAGGAATGCCTGTGTATAGATAGTAGCCCCTGAGACGCTGTTCGGTGTTCACAAAGAAAAGCCGAACATGGGATCTAATAATTCATCCAGGGTATTAACATACATATCTGTTTGAAAAACAGGCTGTAATGCAGGCGTCAGCGTCCCATGCCACCGAAGAATCCGAGCTGAGGCAAAAGTTAGAGGAAAAACAAGGTATGTGACACCAAAAACATGTCTGAAATGAAATCAGCTCTGAATTGTTATCTTAATGAGATTTTATAATAATGTTCATAGCTGACGCGGCAGAGGTCGAGACCCTCAAGAACGCGTTGGCCGAAGCCAAGAAGGAGGCGGAGGAGGAGCGAGCCTCCTGTCTGAAACATGAAGCAAGGGTGAGGAAGTCCAGCAAGAGCTCAAGGACGCGATAAACAAATCTGTGTCCTTAGAGCGCAAGATTTCGGATCAAAATTCCGAACTTGCTAAGGCCCTCCAAAGTGCATAGGAGGCCCAGACTGAAGCCCAAAGCACTGTCCGGGAGATCCAAGAGGCAAAGTTATTGGCGCAAGTGGGTAAGGCCTTTAACATGCATAGCAAATTAGTGAGGGAAAAAGGTATATCTTGCTAACCTGGATTTGGAGTTCTCCAGAGCGCGGCGGACTGCCCCGGAGTATTGCTAATGTTGTGGAGTTCTTCCGTTCCGAAGAGGAAGCTATTACAGTCGCAGCATTTTGCACCGTAATATCCCGTGCTGCCCTCGCCAATCACCAAGCAAGCGATTGACCGAATCGCATAGGGTAGCCGAATTAGCCATGAGGTGATTTGATAATCCGTCTTTGGCCCGCCGAACCATGCCCAGTAGACTTCCATTTCGGGTCTTAGAGGCGGTTGGTCGCTGCCCTCGCCTTGATGCCGTCTGAAGCGGTCGGTCTGCATCGAATGTCTTGCGGATAGCGCCGCCTTCACCGTGTCAAGGTGCAAGGTGAAGATGGACGCCTTGTCAAGCTCGCGAATCAAAGGACCACCCATGAAAGTAAAGAGCACCGCGCCTTGAAGCGGGGTTATTTCGATGATGTCCTGAAAGGATCCCGCATTGTAGAGGGCCGGTGTTCGACAGACATCATTTTTGAATGAATGTATCTAAGATGTCCAATCCTGTATTATGAAACTAGGCTTATGTATGATATGTTGCTTGTTTTACTTTAAAATATCTCCTCCTATCACGCGCTTATTCGACATCCGAGAGTTGGCATTGCCGTTGGCTTCAGCCCCACGTAGGTAGGTAATGCAGGGTGTTCGGATAGCACCTAAACACACTTGACCCAACGTCTTGGTCCGTGAAGGAGGTGTTAGTGCTTATTGGCACAACTGTGCAATCGGACTATGTGGCTTTATTGCTCTCACTTAGCCATAGGAATTTTACAATGGGAGTGTGGGCGCAGCCCCTAGTATTGTTCGATTATCCGAACTTGGGTGATGTGAATGCCCGGCCGGGTGGAGGCCGGCATATCGCATAATGCGGCAAAAATGGCAAGAGATTTATGCTTAGTCACCGAATAGCTGACTAGCTCTCGCCGCATCATGACACTCAGTTTTCGGCTTTCTCTACTGAGGTGTTTATCCGGATGAACCGGAAACACAATCGCAGTAGTTCTCCCTTTACTACCTTAGCTGATCAAGCGGAACGTATGGTAGCAACCACAGGAGCCGGGCAACCCAACTATTGACCAAAGACATGATTATTAGCCAATGCATATAATGCTATATTTGGGACGCCGAATTGCACTGTGAAAGTGTTTGGACTTTGTTTTAGTATTTAAAAAAATGTACGTGGCTTAATAGAGCCCCTGGCGATTTAAGTCGTACCGAGGTGTACATGGCAATCGGACAAAAACAGGGAAACACATATTAAGAGATAAGCCAACACCGCATAGGTTGGGCTAAAAACAGATTTAAGTTATAGTCGATTGGTACGCCAAAAGCGATATTGGTACAAATAGTGCAATAAGTTTACAAAGGCTTTTTACATGCCGAACACAAGGGAAACATGTGTATGTGTCCTAAAAATGCATTCAAGGTGATCTTTAAAGATCCTTTAGGTAATTGGCCACGCCGTCTATGGCGTCGCTTTTCTCCTTGGTGTATTGTCCTTGAGAGGACCATCGATCGGTGTTTCATAATAGGCCCTTGAAAAGAGGCCTTGGTACCGTCGAAAAGGTGATGTGGGTTGTAGGAACTCCGGAAAAATAAAAAGAAGAGAAAAGGAAATATGAATGTCCCGATAGGGTCTAGCCCGTATTGTGGACCTTATCTTTATTATGCCTCCATTCTTTCCCTGGTATTTTTAGTGCGTAATTATGTACGCGTGGTACATATGCCACAATTTTGTAGAAATTTGAGATGGAGGCCGAATTAGTAATTGACCTCCTAACGAGCTGGGTTGCCGTACTATGGGGTAGTCCGGACTCGCTTGAGCGGTGTCCGGGGACTTGGCCGCCGATGTAATAGTTGGCTTGATAAGGCCACCTATTACTTGCATTGCTGGGGCGGTGTGTTGCTTCGATCACGTGAGGGAGTGTTCCATGTTTCCATTGACTGTTATAACACCACGTGGTCTGGGCATCTTTAGTTTGAGATAGGCATAGTGTGGGACTGCATTGAAGCGAGCGAACACGGTTCGTCCGAGCAGTGCATGGTAGCCATGGCGGAAGGGGACGATGTCGAAGATCAAGCCTTTGCTGCGGAAGTTGTCCGGCTAGCCGAAGACGACCTCCAATGTGATTGAGCCCGTGCAGCGGGCCTCTACACCAGGTATTACTCCTTTAAAGGTAGTTTTAGTGAGCTTGATTCTTGACGGATCAATGCCCATCTTGCGGACTGTGTCCTGATAGAGCAGGTTAAGGCTACTGCCGCCGTCCATGAGGACTCGCGTAAGGCGGAATCCATCGTTGATTGGATCAAGGACTAATGCGGTCGAACTCCGTGACGGATACTGGTCGGATGGTCCCTGCGATCAAAGGTGATCGGACAGGCCGACCATGGGTTGAATTTTGGGGCGACTAGCTCTATCGCATAGACGTCCCTTAGCGCGCGCTTGCGCTCCCTCTTGGGGATATGAGTGACGTATATCATATTCATCGTTTTGACTTCGGGGGGAAATTTCTTCTGTCCCCCTGTTTTCGATGCGCGAGGTTCCTTCGTCGTCATCCTCGCTGGGCGACCCTTTCTCCTTATGTTCGGCATTTAACTTGCCGGCCTGTTTGAAGACCCAACAACTTCTGTTGGTGTGGTTGGCAGGTTTATCAGGAGTGCCGTGGATCTGGCAAGGTCGATCAAGTATTCGGTCCAGGCTTGATGAACTGTCTTTGTTTCGCTTGAATGGCTTCTTCCGTTGACCGGATTTGGAGCCACTGAATCTGGCGTTGACCGCTGTATTCTCTGTATTATCATTGTTGCTTCGACGCTTATGTTTGTTGCGTCGAGGCCTTCCATTGTTGTTTCTGGCTTCGGAAGTGCCGGGGTCGCTGGTACTATTGCTGCTACGAGC
This sequence comes from Aegilops bicornis, assembly GCA_021605145.1. Classification (NCBI taxonomy): domain Eukaryota; kingdom Viridiplantae; phylum Streptophyta; class Magnoliopsida; order Poales; family Poaceae; genus Aegilops; species Aegilops bicornis. The sequence continues at coordinate 399,180,760 of CM038669.1, forward strand.
TAGCCAACTATCTTCGCCAGTGCAAAAGTGGGTCATTAGTGTTGTAAGGGCTGCCATGGACTTCAGCTTTTCTTGGACGAGGTGTCGGGCGAAGCATTCATCGTGGATTCTGTGTTTAAAGGCCGCTACGGCTTCGGCGTCCGGATAGTCAACAATCTGGTTCTTTTTAATTAGGAACCTGGTCCAGAATTTCCTGGCCGACTCTCCGGGCTATTGGACTATATGACTAAGGTCATCGGTATCCGGAGGCCGGATATAAGTGCCTTGGAAGTTGTCTCTAAAGGCATCTTCCAAGTCTTCCTAGCTTCCAATAGAGTTTTCTGGGAGGCTGTTTAACCAGTGTCGAGCTGGCCCCTTAAGTTTTAGGGGAAGGTATTTGATGGCGTGTAGATCATCACTGAGAGCCATGTGAATGTGGAGAAGAAAATCTTCAATCCATACTGCGGGATCTGTCGTGCCGTCGTATGACATGATGTTCATGGGTTTAAACCCTTCTGGGAATTGGTGCTCCATTACCTCATCGGTGAAGCATAGGGGGTGTGCGGCGCCTCTGTATCGGGCCATGTCACGATGCAGTTCGGATGAAGTTTGTATGTGGTTTTCAGCCTGGGCATGGTTATGCTTGTCGCGCTAGGCTTGATAGCCGTCTTCTAGCACCGGGGCATGCCCTCGCGATCCGTAGATTGATCTGGTCTGACCTGTTCTATTTTCCAGGTCCTGTCGTAGGTCATATGTGTATCCCCGAGTTGTTGTTTCTCTGCTTTTACGGTGAGGTGGTGCGGGATGGTGTTCGGCTTGAGTTGTCGTTCTATCCCAGCTATGTGGTGGTCGGTCGGGTCCATCAGCCACGTTACGCGCGGGTGGTATAGGCTCCAGCGCCTCGTCGTCGAATTGGGGTGGCAGTTCCTTACCTCCCCTCGTAGTTGAGGGATAGATTTTTGTTTTCTCGTCTTTCAAGTTCTTCATAATGTCCAGCAGATATAAATCCCAAGTGACTCAAAGAATAGAGAGCTATGCTTTCCAAGAACGGGCGCCCATAAATTAGTCTTGATAACCCACAAGTGAGGGGATCGCAATAGCGACTTCGAGCGAGTAGAGTATTCAACCCAATTTTATTGATTCGACACAAGGGGGAGCCAAAGAATATTCTCAAGTATTAGCAATCGAGTTGTCAATTCAGCCACACCTGGATAACTTAATATCTACAGCAAGGTATTTAGTAGCAAAGTAATATGATAGTAGTGGTAACGGTAATAAAAGAGTAATGAAAGCAAAAGTAATATTTTTGGTGTTTTGTAGTGATTGTAACAATAGCAGCCCCTGTAGTATTCAGAAAAGGTCTTCCAAGAATAATGGACATACTATCGTCCTCGGGAATATCAAGAATAACAAAGTCCGTTAAAATAGTAACGTTTGCAACCACAACAGGCACATCCTCACAAATACCAGCAATGTATAGCAGTTGATTTATCAGCCATTTGCAAAGATATTTCAAGAGGGTGTCAACTTATTCAAATCAAGTTCATTTACGATATAAAGAGAGAGGCATAACACTAACACTAGGCTCCAAGATCACATAAAGCAGTTTTAACATAATTTATTTTTAATGGAGCATGGTATAGTGAGTACTCCTGGATCTCCAACTTTCTTAAGTATTCCCATCTTTAAAAGTATAATTAGCAAGCATGGTGGAAATTTCAGCTTCGGTATGTTTCTTTTATTAGTAACAATATCTTTCATGTACTTAGCATAAGGATTCATTTTGGAGCATATCGATTAAATGCATACGGAAAAAGATAGGGTCTAATCATTTCAGCAAAGATAAGCGCTCAAAATCCTCATCATCCTTTTTCTTGGATGGTTTGGGAGGAAAAGGCATGGGTTTCGAACTCCATGGTTCTCTTTCTTTTACCATGTTTCCTAGCAACAAAGTCTCTCTTATCATAACGTTGATTCTTTGATTGTGGGTTATCAAGAACAACAGCAGGTCCAATTTCTACATCATTATCATTACTAGGTTGAGCATCAGCATGAACATCATCATTAACATTTTCACTAGGTTCATGTTCATTACTGCAGTTGTGTTTCAAAGATCGTAAATAGATATATCATTTTGGATTCTCGTGTGGATTCAAAGAATAGGTTCACTAGAAGTTTGCAAAGTCCTATCATTTTTATTTTCTTCCTTTGTAGAAGAACTAGGTGCATCAATATTATTTCTCTCGAGAATCTTGCTCAATTCTCTTAGGGTGGCCTTCTGGGATACAAAGGTTCCCGAGTCATTCTACCGATTCTAGTAGCCACTCTAACAGCATAATCATTTTTCTTACTATTCATTTCATTGAGCAAATCATTTTGAGCTTTAAGTACTTGTTCTACTTGAGTGGTAACCATAGAAGCATGCTTACTAACAAGTTTTAGTTCACCTCTAATATTAGCCATATAATCACCCAAGTGTTTAATCATATCGGAATCGTATTTCAATTGTCTACCAAAATAAGCATTGAAATTTTCTTGTTTGACAATAAAATTATCAAACTCATCAAAGCAATGTCTAGCAGACTTATAATGAGGAATATCACCTTCATCAAATCTATAAAGAGAATTTACCTTTACTACCTGTGTCGGGTTATCAAGATCGGGAGGTTCTTCAATAGGTAATGGATCAAGATCATATGTTTCTTCAACAAAGGTACATTAAGACCATATATTTCTTCAATAGGAGGTAAATTCTTAACATCTTGACTTTAATACCTTTTTTCTTCTCATAGATTTCTTTGCCTCTTGCATATCCTCGAATCTGAGAAATAGAACACCTCTCTTCTTCGGAGTTGGTTTGGGAATAGGCTCAGTAATTGGAGAAGGAGCTGGCTCAAGAGGTGCCCAATTATTTTCATTTGTCAACATATTATTCAACAGAATTTCAGCTTCATCCGGTGTTCTTTCCCTGAAAAGAGAACCAACAGAACTATCCAGGTAATCTCTGGAAGCATCGGTTAGTCCATTATAAAAGATATCAAGTATTTCATTTTTTTTAAGAGGATGATCAGGCAAAGCATTAAGTAACTTGAGAAGCCTCCCAAGCTTGTCAGGGAGACTCTCTTCTTCAATTTGCACAAAGTTGTATATTTCCTTTAAAGCAGCTTGTTTCTTATGAGCAGGAAATATGTAGCAGAGAAGTAATAAATCATATCCCTGGGACTACGCACACAACCAGGATCAAGAGAATTAAACCATATCTTAAGCATCACCCTTTAATGAGAACGGAAATATTTTAAGGATATAAAAGTAGCGATCTTCTCATCATTAGTGAATAGGGTGGCTATATCATTTAATTTAGTAATATGTGCCACAATAGTTTCAGATTCATAGCCATGGAAAGGATCAGATTCAACCAAAGTAATTATATAAGGATCAACAGAGAATTCATAATCCCTATCGAGAACACAAATAGGTGAAGTAGCAGCGAAGGTGGTCGTGCCCTCATTTTATCTCTAAGTGATTCCTTGTTCCATTTAATTAATAGCCTCTTAAGTTCACGACTATATCTGCAAGATAAGATAGCTGCAGAAGCTTCCATATCAAAAACATAACCCTCAAGAATAACAGGCCTATCTTCATCATCACTTTCATCAATATAATCAGATTCAGTAATTTCTTTCTCTCTAGCCCTAGCAATTTGTTCATCAAGAAATTCACTAAGGGCACAGTAGTATTAGGCATGAAGTAGTTTCATCATAAGTATCATGCATAGCCAGTGGCATGATCAATAACATGCCACATATCGAACGAATAAGAAGCGTAGCAGGTGTTTAGTGTCGCAAAGCTTACTCACAATGTAAGGTGAATCAAGCGCAGAAAGCTAGATGGCGCTTCCTTACCACCCCTCGTAGTTGAGGATAGATTTTTGTTTTCTCGCCTTTCAAGTTCTTCATAATGTCCAGCAGATATAAATCCCAAGTGACTCAAAGAATAGAGCTATGCTTCCAAGAACGGGCGCCGTAAATTAGTCTTGATAACCCACAAGTGTAGGGGATCGCAATAGCGACTTTTGAGGGTAGAGTATTCAACCCAATTTTTATTGATTCACTAACAAGGGGAGCCAAAGAATATTCTCAAGTATTAGCAACTGAGTTGTCAATTCAGCCACACCGGATAACTTAATATCTGCAGCAAGGTATTTAGTAGCAAAGTAATATGATAGTAGTGGTAACGGTAACAAAAGAGTAATGAAAGCAAAAGTAATATTTTTGGTGTTTTGTAGTGATTGTAACAATAGCAACGGGAAAGTAAATAAGCGTAAACCAGTATATGGAAAGCTCATAGGCATTGGATCGGTGATGGATAATTATGTCGTGATGTGGTTCATCATGTAATGCTCATAACATAGGGGTGACAATGTAACTAGCTCCAATTCATCAATGTAATGTAGGCATGTATTCGAATATAGTCATACGCGGCTTATGGAAAAGAACTTGCATGACATCTTTTGTCCTACCCTCCCATGTGCAGCAGGGTCCTATTGGAAACTAAGGGATATTAAGGCCTCCTTTTAATAGAGAACCAGAACAAAGCATTAGCACATAGTGAATACATGAACTCCTCAAACTATGGTCATCACCGGGAGTGGTCCCGATTATTGTCACTTCGGGGTTGCCGGATCATAACACATAGTAGGTGACTATAAACTTGCAAGATAGGATCAAGAACACACATATATTCATGAAAACATAATAGGTTCAGATCTGAAATCATGGCACTCGGGCCCTAGTGACAAGCATTAAGCATAGCAAAGTCATAGCAACATCAATCTCGGAACATAGTGGATACTAGGGATCAAACCCTAACAAAACTAACTCGATTACATGATAGATCTCATCCAACCCATCACCGTCCAGCAAGCTTACGATGGAATTACTCACGCACGGTGGTGAGCATCATGAAATTGGTGATGGAGGATGGTTGATGATGACGACGGCAATGAATCCCCCTCTCCGGAGCCCCGAACGGACTCCAGATCAGCCCTCCCGAGAGGTTTTAGGGCTTGGCGGCGGCTCCGTATTGTAAAACGCGTTGATTTCTTCTCCTTGATTTTTTCTCCCCGAAAGCAAATATATAGAGTTGAAGTTGGCGTTAGAGGAGCCTGTGGGGCCCACGAGGTAGAGGCGCACCACGGGGTGCCCCACCCTCGTGGGCAGTGTGGGCCCCTGGTCTTCATCTTTGCAAGGATTTTTTATTATTTTTAACTTGGCGTTACGCTCGTGGAGTTTCAAAGTCATTAGAGAACTTCATTTTACGCACATGAAACAACATCATGGTAATTCTTTGTACGAAAACATCGTCGATTCGGGTTAGTTCCATTCAAATCATGCAACTTAGAGTCCAAAACAAGGGCAAAAGTGTTTGGAAAAGTAGATAATGACGAAGATGTATCACCTCGGCGATTAGAGCTCGGAAGCGAAGGGTGTTTTCGGCTACCATACGACCGGTCGCATGTCGCCAGATCCAGAGACGGAGTTGGACCTCAGGGCGCGGCGCGGCTCTTCCAGAGTGCCAAGCTGTGCTACCCCGGAGGCGCATGAATAACCTCCAAGACGCCCACGCCGGGCGACCACCGCGCGCTCTTTCAGATGGTGTGCGCGATTTAGTATGCGCCACGCCGTGACCTGGGCACCGACGTGGGAAGAGCCCTGTGCATCGTCCACGGGATGAAGGAGTTCAATATGCTCAACGAAGTGCTGGCGACAATTGCACGCAGCTACTGGATCATAACGGAGCTCCTTCTAACATGGTTAGAAGTCGAAGCGCGCCGCGATCCACGCTTGTCCGCGCCCACGCCAGCAGAAGCTTTGATGCTGCAGCGACTGCTCCCGGGACTTCCCTCCTGCCGCAGAAGCTCGACGAGTGGAGGGCCACCATCCGAGCCTCATCGCCATCGCCAACAAAGACGATCCGCGGCCGGCGGGGCCCTCGAGTCGGCGCTACACCGAGCCACCACATGCTGGCGCTGGGAGGACCAGGGGAGCTGCAGCCACGGTGCACTCTCCTCCTCCTCACCAGCCGCCGGGGGCGTCGGCCCGTCGTGACGACGCTTGTGATAACATCTCCATAGCATCGTCCGACCCGCGGACCCTCCGCGACCAGCGCCAGGTTCTTCGGGAACGAGCTCACGAAGATGCTCGCCACCATCGAAGCGCCGGGCGTGAACGCGCCACGGTCGAGACAAGCGGCGGGACCCGCTATGGACCACCCAAAGCACCGGGAGCTCCGGCGGCCTACCCACGAGGTGGGCTGCCCGGCCTTCACCCGTGAGCCGCGAAAGTAGTTCCAAAGTAAAGCCCCACCGCAGGTTCAAGCCCGACGTCGGTGAGAAGTACACTGGCAAGACCCATCCGTCCGAATTCCTTAGCATCTACACCATCGCAATGCAGGCTGTTGGAGCTCGCGACGACAAGGTGCTTGCCAACTATTTCCCACTGGCACTGAAGCCCAATGTTATGTCTTGGTTGATGCACTTGCCTGCGGATTACATTTCTTCTTGGTCGGATCTGTGCCATGAGTTCGTTGGCGCCTTCATAGGAGGCCACCAAACTCATGGCCATGCCAAAGGATCTCGCATATCATTCCCCGTAGAAGGGGAAACCCTACTAAATACATCCAGAGATTCAGCCGGTGCGATACAACATCCCCGACGTTCATCCCATTTGTTGTCATAGATCAGCTGCGTTCCATCAGAACATGTGCAACCGCAAAGATGCGCCAAGAGCTGGCGGCGACCAAGGTTAAGGATGTGGCCGAGCTCTACGTTTCCGGCCGATAGGTGCTCCCGGCTGAAGAGGGAAGGAAGTACTCAGCGAAGACGCGCCGTGAAACCAACTCTACCGACGAAGACGCCACCACTCCTGACGAAGAAGGGTCAAGGCGTCGCCAGAAACACAAAGGCAAGGCCGTGCTTGCCGTTGAAGGATCTGTCGACACCGGGCGCCGCCAAGAAGGTCAAGGCGACGCCCGGCAAGGAGAGATTCTTGGTGCGCCGCTTTCGGGCCTTAGCGGCTACCGACAAGCCAGGAAGCTCCGGCAAGCAATACTGCAAGATCCACCGCACCAAGGGCCACGACCTCCAGAACTGCCGACAAGTTGAGCTGCTTGCTGAGAAGCAAAAAGCTGAGTACGAGAGGCGGGACAAGGATGGTGCCGAGGGATCCGGAAAGAAGCGTGGCGGCCAAGGAAGCCGCCGCGGCAAGGACAACCAGCAAGAGAGGCCCGCCCGAGGCCGTGACAAGAAACAAGAAGACGATGATCACGACGAGGACGACGAGTCCGGTGAGCATGAGTTCCGTATACACGGAGGCCATGTGCGTCGATGGTGGCGCCTCGCTGCATACTTCTCACCGCCAGCTCAAGCGGGCGCATGAGATTACTGATGGCGAACTGCGTTCGACGCCGGTTAAGCCGCTGAAGTGGTCCAGCACGCCCCTCATCTTTGACGCCGAGGACCACCCTGACCGCACAACCGTGGTAGGGTGTTTGCCATTTTTGGTCTCGCCAACGATACGCAACCTCAAGGTGAACAAGATGTTGGTTGACGGCGGGGCCGGCCTGAACTTGATCTTGCCTGTCATGATCAAAAGATTGCAAATTCCTGATGGAGACCTCGAGGAAACGGGTACGTTTCAAGGGGTCAATCCGGGGAAGAGCCACCAAGGGGAAGGTCACACCGCCTGCGTGACGCTTTGGAGGGAGTTGAACTACGTAACGGAGAGGATCATCTTGACGCGTGGCCAAGATCCCCTTGCCCTACAACGGATCCTCGGCCGCCCCAAGCACTAGCCAAGTTCATGGCATCATCACTACTTACAACATGCTAAAGATGCCGGCCGCCGACCATCATCTCCGTCCCCTCCGACAAGAAGGACGCGCCAATCTGCGCCGACCAACTCTACCGGGAAGCAATTGCAGCAGCTGCCGTCAAGGTACCTGCTGCTGCCGCTGAAGGCCCGGAAGGGAAGAGAAAGCCCGGCAAGACCTCTTGCACCCACTCTAGCAAGCACACCTCTTTGGAGTGCTACGCTACCGTCGAGGACGTGCCAGAGAGCTCTACCGGCAAGAGCAAGAAATCCGGAGCCAAGCCACCGCAGACCAAGAAGGTGTCCGCCAGGGAGGATGGCACGGGAGGGGCCTTCACCATAGGCTCCACCCTCGACAAAGCAGAAGGCGCGCCACACCTTCCCCGCGGGTGAATGTCGACGTATTTGTGTGGCAAGCATCCAACATCCCCGATGTTCCGAGGGAGGTGATTGAGCACCACCTAGCTGTCTGTACTCATGCGCGGCCCGTCAAGCAGAAGGTTAGAAAGCAGGCTCTGGAGAGGCAGGAGTTCATCACGGAGGAGATCAGGAAGTTGGAAGCGGCAGGTTTGGTGAGAGGAGTGCTCCACCCGACGTGGTTGGCCAATCTGGTAGTGATGCGCAAGGCAAATGGGAACTGGAGGCTGTGTATTGACTACACAGATATCAATAAGGCTTGTCCTAAGGACCCCTTCCTATTCCCGCCCATCGACCAGATTGTTGACTCCACGGCCGGGTGTGATATGTTGTCATTCCTCGACGCCAACTCGGGCTACCACCAAATCTTCATGACAAGAGAAGATGAAGAGACGACATCATTCATCACCCCATGTGGTACGTATTGCCTTTTGAGGATGCCTTTCGGATTGAAGAGTGCTGGCTCGACGTTTGCAAGAGCAGTCCAAATTGGTTTTGAACCCCAGCTCCACAGAAATATGGAAGCATACATGGATGACATAGTGGTCAAGACCAAAGACGGGGCAACTCTTGTGCAAGATCTGGGAGAGACATTTGCCAACCTGCGCAAGATCAACCTCAAGCTGAACCCTGAGAAGTCTGTCTTCGGCATTCCGTCCGGCAAGCTTCTCGGGTTCTTTGTGCCGCAGCGCGGGATCGAGGCAAACCCAGAAAAAATCAAGGCTATTGAGCAGATTTAGGCGCCCAAGCGGATCAAGGATGTGCGTTGGCTCGCCGGCTGCATTGCCGCCATGAGCCGATTCATTTCCAAGTCCGCCGAGTGCGCCCTTCATTTCTTCAAAATTTTGAAGAAGGCGGGCCCAATGGAGTGGACCCTGAAGTCGAGGCAAAGGCATTGCAGTGATCTGAAGAAATACCTTTCCTCCACGCCAATGCGGTTGCCCCTAAACCACAAGAGCCATTGCTGGTATCCGCGGCGATTTAATCAAGTGGTCGTACCGCCAGACCGGTGGCATGAGGGAGGTCGACGAGGAGGCAAAGTGATGGCGGCTGAACAAGCCGGATGGCAAGCCAAAGATTCCGGCGGGCTCGTGCCGCAAGGCGAGGCCCCGGCAGAGTCTCGATGCCACCAAGGCGGTGGCCCGTGGCAAATGAGTGGAGGTGGTGCAGAAGAAGAAGATATGCAGCACCGATTTACTTTGTCGCTCCCTCTTGTGGAGCTAGATCGAGGTACTCCGTGTGCAGGCAGAATTGCTCTTCGCCTCCTTATGGCCTCGAGGAAGCTGCGTCATTTCCAAGCCCACGAGATCGGTGTCGCCACCCGCCTCCCATTGTAGCGGATAATCGTGCATAACCCAGATGCTGGCAGGAGGATTACGGAATGGGCCGGAGTTGTCAAGTTTTGGTTTGAAGTTTGAAAGTACCTCGACAATCCAGAGCAGAGTCTTGGCGGAGTTCATTTCAGAATTGACCTCAACGCCTCACGAAGAAATCCAGGAGACCGCTCTCCCCGGCAAGGGAGCAGACCGCGGCTGGATCATGTACTTTGATGGGGCTTTCTTGCTGCAAGGCGCTGGTGCCGGCGTGCTACTCGTCGCGCCCACCGGAGAGCACCCTGGCACGCCGCCCGCATGCACTTTCCCAGGAGATGTCCACCAACAACACTCACGGAATACGAAGGGCTGCTTGCCGATCTCGGATCATGGCAGAACCTCGGGTTAAGAAGCTCATCGTCGGGGTGACTTCATATTTCGTTGTCAGACAGGTCAACAAGGATTATCAGAGCCCATTGATGGAGGCTTACGTAGATGAGGTGAGGAAGCTGGAGGAACGCTTTGACGGTATCCAAGCGGAGCACGTCCCCCGAATGGAGAACGACATCGCCGATTACCTGTCAAAGCGTGCTGCATTCAAGCTACCTGTGGAACCAGGTACCTTTTTGCTCCGGTTAACTCAACCATCCGTCGAACCATCAACGGGGCAGAACAAGCGGAGGAAATCAGGCCCCGGCAAGTACTTTCTACCGAGCCCCCCCTGGGCTATGGCAGGGTGTCGCCATAGCGGATGCCGAGCTGCCAAAGGGCCCAGCTCCGGCCAGCGCCAAGCCTCGACAAGGAGACAGCCGCGCCTATGGCCGAGGAAATGCCTTTTGGTCCTTTCCACGAGTCCCGCCTCCGGCATGGGCACAAAGATAATGTCCGATTCCTCCAAACAGGGAACTTCCCGAGGAGCAGGAGGAAGCGGGGGTAGCCCGCCGGGTTCCGCTTCGCATCAGTTCGCTGGCGACGCATCAGAGCAGCGTAAGGCCGAACGGCGTGAAATTGAACCGCATCCCCGGAGGAAGGACTGGAGCTATTGGCAGAGAGATACATGGAGGCATATGTGGCCCCCACATAGGGAGTCGAGGGCCCTGCCGGAAGGCGTTCCTGCAAGGTTTCTTACGGCCCCACCGCCCTCCAGGATGTGACGGCACTAGTAACCAAGTGTGAAGCGTGTCGATTCGATTCAAAGAAGCTTCATCAACCAAATTTCAATCCTTCAAACAATCCGTCTCTCCTGGCCATTCTCGGTCTGTGGGCTCGATATACTGGGCCCTTTCCCCCGCGCTATCTGGGGCTTTGAGTACTTGTACGTTGCAATCGAAAAGTTCACAAAGTGGCCGGAGGTGGAAGTAGTGAGAAAGGTGACTGCTCCGTCAGCTGTCACGTTTTTCAAGGGACTGGTCTGCTGTTTTGGTGTTCCAAACAGAATCATCACCGACAACGACACGCAGTTCACAAGCCACACCTTCATGCAATACATTCAAGACCTCGGCAGCAAGAGCTATTTTGCTTCTGTGGCACACTCACGGAGCAACGACCAAGCGGAGAGGGAAAATGCTGAAGTGTTGCGAGGCCTAAGAACAAAGACTTTGACAAGCTGCGCTAGAGCGGAAGGCCCTGGATTGATGAATTGCCGGCGGTTCTTTGGTCGATTAGGACGAGCCTTATCGAGCCACCAGCCAGACACCTTTTGCCCTGGTATACGGGGCAGAAGCAGTTCTCCACACGGAACTCATATACGGGTCACCTCGAAAGTGCTCGCTTATGATGAGCTTGAGCAAGAGCAATAGGCGCCAAGATGACGCGATGCTCCTTGAGGAAGATCATCTTCGGGCGGCTGTGAGAGTAGCACGCTACCATCAAGCCTTGCGCCGCTACCATAGCGCAAGGTTCATGCCCGAAGCTTTGAGGAAGGCGACCTTGTTCTTCGGCGCATTCAGTCGGCCAAGAATTCCAACAAGTTGACGCCAAAGTGGGAAGGCCCTTATCGGGTAATGCGAGTCACCAGGCCCGGCGCAGTCCGCCTGGAGACCGAAGATGCTCGGCCCCAAATGAGCAACTCACGGAAAATCGAGCATCTTCGCAAGTTTTACCAGAGGGCGGCTTGTCGGGCCTCCCGGCAAGCCACCTTTTGTACAAGCTTTGCTTGAAGCAAGGCAAGTAACCCTTTCATAAAGCCAAAGGCGTAGACCCTGAGCATAAATAAATGAAGGCCGGGCGCCTGAGTTATAGCATGCATGCTAGGTCAGTCTCTTCCTTGGTTAGGGATTGATAGTGCTTAGCGGCGATTAACCCCTAGCCTAGAGGTCGAAAGTGCTGCTTCATCTGCTTTTTCTCGTCCCTCCTTTGGTTCGCAGAGGCACATGAGCACTTCTCTCGAGCTACTTGGAAGAAAGGAAACGGACTGGCATCCCGACCCCCGGGCGAATCCGTAGTTGCCGGGATCGCAAGCACAAGGATCCAACCGCGGCAAGACAAGGTTGCCGGGGGCTGTAGATCCAGATAAGTCTTTCCTCTATCATGCATTTTGGAACGGAACAGGGACACATGAAACCTCATTTTATTTCTAGGCCACCGTGCTCCCCTTTTCTATACCCAAGTGTCGGTGTACAAAAAGAGGGGCACGCTTTTGTACCCCATTACCTCGCGGCACGGCAATGGAGCCACGCCCAAGGGGTCACGCCAAGGAAGCAGGGAGGTGAGCCAAGGTAAGACCGAGCCCAAGATAACTAAGAGCAACGCTTAAGGCCAAGACCACAAAGAGCAGAGGATCTAAGGTTCCCCGGCAAGACCTTTGTCGGGGCAGACCTCGGCTCAAGAGCCCAGACAAGACCCTTGTCAAGGCATGCGCCCACACCAATTAGAGTTTAGCCCCTTGAGCCCACGGTCTCCAACATCACGATTGGAGATGTGGCTCTGGAGGCACCTCCGTGGTGGCATGCAGAACCTTTGTGAAGACATATCCAAGATTAGATGAGGAATATAAAGGCAGCGATCCTCGGCAAGGTCCTTGACGAGGAAGGTTGACAGGACCCAGCAAGGCCCTTGCCGGGACGACAAGCGCCATGGGTAAAGACCCTTTGTCAACACGGAAGACCCCTTGTCGGATCCCCCAAGAAGGCCCCTCACCAAGGACGCCAGCCAGGCCACCGCCAGCCCACACCAACCAAGCTTCCACCATCAGCCACATGCAGCCGCCAAATTTCAACCAACAAGGGCACCTGCGTGGCAACATGCAGCCTCCCAGCCAACTTCATCGAAGCTGCGTGGCAAAGATGCAGATCTTCGTGAAGGCTCCGCCACTGCGCCACCTCAGCTGCCTGCCTGCCTACATGGCACCACGCGCCTCACTGGCCAGGGCACATGTCAAAGCGAGGAGGTGCGTTGACGGACGGGACGGGCCTCGCCCCCGTCCCCAATAAAGCAAGGAGACACCTAAGCTACGCATTAAATGCGTCTTGTCCTATAATACAACCGATAGGCTCAGGCAATCAGACGCCTTTTCCACCTCCCATATGTGCTATCGTGGCAGCCCCTTCCGACTATAAAAGGAGGCCCATGGCATACTTGGAGAAGGATTCACTCTTCGAACAACCAAGCACCGACGACAATTTAGTTCGAGAGCTCAAGAACTCTCCGAAATACACCCACCAAAGCAGGACTAGGGTTTTACGCATCCTCGCGTCTGAACCTCGGGTAAACGATCTTTGTGCTGTCTACTAGCCCTGCTCTTCTTGCAACCCCACGCCCCGGCAACCGTAGGGATTCTTGTGATCCCATAGGTTCGTTCCACACCGACATATTTGGCGCGCCAGGTAGGGGGCGAAGTTGTGAGAATCTGCTCTAGTAGTTAGCCTAGCAGTTCTTCGTCGCCATGGCTCCTAAGAAGAAGACGGCCACGGTGATCCTTCGTTGGGGAGCCGAACGGCTGCGTCTGCAGTCGGACGAAAGCGATGGAGCCGGTCCTGAGCAGACCCGGCTGCGTGGTCCGCGAAAGCACCAAAGATCGCCAGTGCAGCCGGAGCTCGCAAGCGGCATCGTTCACGCGCCAGACGACCGGCCGGACGTCGCCGGATCCGAAGACGGAGCTGGGCCTCGCAGCGTGCTCGGGCCCTCCAGTGGAGTCAAGCAGCCGCCTCCGGCGGCGCAGCAACCTCCAGACGCCCACACCGGCGACCACTGCATGCTCTTCCCCTGGTGTGCATGCCGAGCACCGTCACCACGTTGGTGACCCTGGGCACCGCCATGGGAAGAGCCCCGTGTGTCGTCCGCAGGATGAAGGGGTTCAGCATGCCCGCCGAAGCGCTGGTGAAAATGGCATGCAGCCGCTGGGTCGTAACGGAGCTCCTTCTAACGTAGTTAGAAGTCGAAGCGTGCTGCGATCCATGCAACTATCGCCGCCACCCATGCCGGCCGAAGCTTTGGCGCGCACACAGCTGCTCCTCGACTTCCCTCCTGCTGCGGAGAAGCTTGACGAGTGGAGGGCCACCATCCGGACCCACGACGCCAACGCCAACAAAGACGAACCACGACCGGGTGGAACCTTCTTGGTCGGCGCCCACCGAGCCACCGTGATGCTAGCGCTTTGACGCATCGGGAGTTATGCCACGGTGCACTCTCCTCCTCCTCGCCACCCGGTAGCCGCGGGCGCCGCCCGCTGTCGTGATGATGCTTGTGATAACATCTCCATAGCGTCGTCCGACCCGCAGACCCTCCGCGACCAGCGCCAGGTCCTTCGGGAATGATCTCACGAAGACGCTCGAACCACCGTCGAGTGTCGGCGCGAAACTCGTCGCCAGTCGGACAAGCGGGCGGGACCCTCTATGGACCACCCGGCACCGGGGGGCTCCGGCGGCCTACCTTACGAGGTGGGCTGCCCGGCCTTTACCCGTGAGCTGCGGCCGTTCCAAAGCGGCCGGCCCCACCGCACGCTCAAGCCCGACGTCGACGAAGTACACCGGCAAGACCCATCCGTCCGAATTCTCAAAGATCTACACCATCGCGATGCAGTTGGCCGTGGCTCGCGACGACAAGGTGCTTGCCAACTATTTCAGCTGGCTCTCAAGCCCAATGTGATGTCTTGGTTGATGCACTTGCCGGTGGATTCCATTTTCTTCTTGGTCGGATCTCGCGCCATGAGTTTGTTACGCGCTTCACAGAGGCCACCAAGCTTCATGGCCGTGCCGCTGATCTGCATATCATTCCCCGTAAGGAAGGGGAGACCTTCGCAAGTACATCCAGAGATTCAGCCTGGTGCGATACAACATCCTCGACGCTCACCCCATTTGTGATTAGCGCGTTCACCGTGAACACGCGCAATCGCAAGATGCGCGAGGAGCCGGGCGATGACCAAGGTTAAGGATGTGGCCGAGCTCTATGTTATGGCCGATAGATGCACCCGGCTGAAGAGGGAAGGAAGTACTCAACAAGACGCCGCTCGTAAAACCGATTTCTACTGATGAAGACGCCGCTACCCCGACGAAGAAGGGCCGGCGTCGGAACAGGAAACACAAAGGCAAGGTCGTGCTTGCCGTTGAGGGATCTGACGACACCGGTGCCGGCAAGAAGGTCAAGGTAGTCGCCCCCGGAAAGTAAATTGCCGGGTGCGCCGCCTGCCGGGCCTTGGCCGCCACCGACAAGCCGTGAAGCTCCGCAAGCAATACTACAAGATCCACCGCACTAAGGGCCACAACCTCTTAATCGCCGACAAGTCGAGCTGCTTCGGAGAAGCAAAAGGCTAAGTACGAGAGGCGGGACAAGGAGACGGACCAGACGGTGTCGAGGGATCCAAAGAAGAAGTGTGGCGCTAAGGAGGCCGCCTCTGCAAGGACAACCAGCAAGAGAGAGTCACCGGGTCAGCGACAAGAAATAAGAAGACGATGATCATGACGATGACGACGAAGTCTGCGGTGAGCAAGGGTTCCGTAAGGCCACGGAGGCCAAGGCGTCGATGGCGGGCGCCTCGCTGCATACCTCTCACCGCCAAATTGGCTCAAGCATTGGGCGCGTGAGATTACAAAGTGTGGGAGGCTGCTCGACGCCGTAATCCGCTGAAGTGGTCCAAGACGCCTCATCTTTGACGCCGAGGACCACCACGATCGCACTATCAGCGGTCGGGTGTTTTCCATTGTTGGTCTCACCAACGATACGCAACCTCAGGGTGAACAAGATGTTGGTTGACAGAGGGGCCGGCCTGAACCTGATCTCGCCTGTCGTGATCAAGAGGTTGCAAATCCCTGATGGAGACCTCGAGGTAACGGACACATTTCAAGGGGTCAATCCGGGGAGGAGCCAGCCGAAGGGAAAGGTCATGCTGCCTGTGACATTTGGAGGAGAGTTGAACTACAGGACGGAGAGGATCGTCTTCGACTTGGTCGAGATCCCCTTACCCTACAACGGGATCCTCGGCTGCCCGACACAAGCCAAGTTCATGGCGGCGTCGCACTACGCCTACAACATGCTAAAGATGCCCAGGTTGTTGACCATCATCTCCGTCCTCTCCGACAAGAAGGACGCGCTGATTTGCGCCGACCAACTCTACCGGGAGGCAGTTGCAGCAGCTGTCGTCGAGGCACCTCGCTTCCCGCCACCGGCTGAAGCCCCGGGAGGGAAGAAGAAGCCCGGCAAGACCTCTCGCACTCCACTGGCAAGTCCACCTCCTCGGAGTGTTGTGCTACCGCCGAGGACGTGCTGTGAGAGCTCCACCGACAAGAGCAAGAGATCCAGAGGCCGAGCCGCCAGACCAAGAAGGTGCCCGTCGAAGGAGGATGGCACGGAGGGGCCTTCACCATAGGCTCCACCCTCGACAGCAAATAGGAAGGCGCTCGTCAACCTTCCCCGCGGGCTAATTTCGACGTGTTTGAATGGAAAGCATCCGACATCCCCTGCATTCCCTGTGGAGGTGATTGAGCACCACTCAGCCGCTGCCCCATGCGCGGCCCGTCAAGCAGAAGGTCAGGAAACAGGCTCTAGAGAGGCAGGAGTTCATCACAAAGGAGATCAAGAAGTTGGAAGCGGCGGGTTTGATGAGAGGAGTGCTCCACCCGACGTGGTTGGCCAATCCGGTAATGGTGCGCAAGGCGAATGGGAAGTGGAGGCTGTGTATTAATTACATAGATATCAATAAGGCTTGTCCTAAGGACCCCTTCCCGCTGCTGCCAAGATCGACCAGGATTGTTGACTCCACACCGGGTGTGATATGTTATCATTCCTCGACGCCTACTGGCTACCACCAGATCTTCATGACAAGAGAATATGAAGAAAAGAGAGCATTCATCACCCCATGTGGTACGTATTGCTTTTTACGGATGCCTTTCGGGTTGAAGAGTGCTGGCTCAACATTCGCAAGAGCAGTCCAAATTGGTTTTGAACCTCAGCTCCATAGAAATATGGAGGCATACATGGATGACATAGTGGTCAAAACCGAGGACGGGCCAACTCTTGTACAAGATCTGGAAGAGACATTTGCCAACCTACACAAGATCAACCTCAAGCTGAACCCTGAGAAGTCTCTGGTTCCATCGGCTCCATCCAGAAGCTTCCGGGTTCTTTAGCACTTGTTGTGCAAGGATCGAGGCAAACCTGCATAAAAATCAAGGCTATTGAGCAGATTGAGGCACCCAGGCGGATCAAGGATGTGCGTCGGCTCACCGGCTGTGTTGCCGCCATGAGCCGATTCATCTCCAAGTCCGCCGAGCGCGCCCTCCACTTCTTCAAAATCATGAAGAAGCCAGGCCCAATGGAGTGGACCCCAGAAACCGAGGCAGCATTACAGGATCTGAAGAAGTACCTTTCCACCACGCCAATACTGGTTGCGCGCCTTTAAGCCACAAGAGCCGTTGTTGCTGTATTCCGGCGCATTTATGAATCAAGTGGTCGCCGCTAGCTGGTGGCGCAGAGGGAGGTCAACCAGAGGCAAAGTGACGACGTATGGAACCCGGATGGCAAGCCCAAAATTCCCTGTGCAGGGCCTGGTGCCGCAAGGCAAGGCCCCGGCAGAGTCTCGATGTCACGCCAAGAAAGGCTCTGCAAGTAGCCAAGAGAGGTGGTGCAAAGAAGAAGATGATGCAAAGACCCGGTTTACTTTGTCAGCTCCCTCTTGCAAGGAGCTAGATCGAGGTACTCCGGTGTCAGAAATTACTCTTCGCCTCCTTATGGCCTCGAGGAAGTCAACGTCATTACTTCCAAGCCCACGAGATCACCGTCGGGTTACCCGCCTCCCGCAACGGATACCGTGCATAACCCGTGATGCGATCGGATGGATTGTGGAACGGGCCTTGGAGTTGTCAAGCTTTGGGTTAAAGTTTGAAAGCACCTCGACAATTCAGAGCAGAGTCTTGGCGGAGTTCATTGCAGAATGGACCTCAACGCCTGACGAAGAAATCCAGGAGACCACTCTCCCCGGCAAGGAGGAAGATCGCGACTGGGTCATGTACTTTCACGGGGCTTTCTCGCTGCAAGGCGCCGGTGCCGGTGTGCTGCTCGTCGCACCTACTGGCGAGCACCTCAAGTACGTGATCCAGATGCACTTTCCCCGAGAGATGTCCACCAACAACACTGCTGGGTACGAGGGATTGCTTGCCGGTCTTAGGATCGCGGCAGACCTCGGGGTTAATAAGCTCATCGTCAGGGGTGACTCGCAGCTTGTTGTTAGGCAGGTCAACAAGGATTATAAAATCCCATTGATGGAAGCTTACGTGGATGAGGTGAGGAAGCTGGAGGAATGCTTTGGCGGTATCCAAGCGGAGCACGCCCCCGAGCGGAGAATGACATCGCCGACATTACGGCAAAGCGCACGCATTCAAGCTTACTCAGGAACCGTGTACCTTTTTCTCCGGGTTAACTCAACCATCCGCGAACCATCACCCGGGCAGAACAAGCAGAGGAAGTCAGGTCCTGCAAGTACTTTCCTACAGAGCCCCTCGCTGCCGGCAAGGTGCCGCCATGGACGCCGAGCCTCGCCGAAGAGTTAATCGACTGGCAGGGCGTCAAGCCCTGGCCGTAGAGACAGCCGCTCCCATGGCCGAAGAAATGCCTTTGGTCCTTGCCGTCGATCCCCAGGCTCCGGCATGGGCGCAGCATATCGTCCAATTCCTCCAGACAGGGGAGCTTCCTGAGGAGCAGGAAGAAGCGGAAAAAGTAGTCCGTCGGTCCTCCACATACTGGGCCATTAAATCGATAACGCCCCGTATGTGAGAAGGCCAAACGGTGTGAAATTGAAGTGCATCCTCGGGAGGAAGGACTGGAGCTGTTACGGAGATACATGGAGGCATATGTGGCTCTACATAGGGTCGAGGGCCCTTGCCGGAAGGCGTTCCGCAAGGTTTCTTCCGCCCACGGCGCCTGTGATGCGACGACACTAGTAACCAAGTGTGAAGCGTGGCCCATTCAAAGAAGCTTCATCAACCAGCTCAAGCCCTTCAAACTATCCTCTCTCCCGCCATTCTCGGTCCGGGGCTCGATATATCGGGCCCTTTCCCCAGCTGCGTAGGGCTTTGAGTACTTGTACGCCGTGCAATTCGACAAGTTCACAAAGTGGTCGGAGGTGGAAGCAATGAGAAAGGTGGCCTTTCGGTCATCCGTCAAGTTTTTTCAAGAGGATCGGTCTGATGCTGCGCTTTGGTGTGCCAAATAGAGTCATCACCAACAACGGCACGTAGTTCACGAGCCACACCTTCATGCAATACATTCAAGACCTCGGCAAGAAGGTCTGTTTTGCTTCCGTGGCACACCCACGGAGCAACGGCTGCCGGAGAGGGCGAATGTCAAGTGTTGCGCAGGCCTAAGGACAAAGACTTTTGACAAGCGCGCACAAGAGCGTATATTTGGATTGATGAATTGCCGGTGGTTCTTTGGTCGATCAGACGACGCCAAATTGAGCCACCAGCCGGACACCTTTTCCCTCGCTCTACGGGCGTATAGCAGTTCTCCCCACGGAACACACATACGGGTCACCTCGAGTGCTTGCTTATGATGAGCTTGAGCAAGAGCAGTTGCGCCAAGATGATGCGACGCTCCTTGAGGAAGATCATCTTCGGGCAGCTGTGAGAGCAGCGCGCTACCAGCAAGCCATGCGCCGCTACCATAGCCGCAAGGTTCATGCCCGAAGCTTTAAGGAAGGCGACCTTGTTCTTCGCGCTGCTCACCGGCCAAGAATACCAACAAGTTGAAGCCAAGTGGGAAGGCCCTTATCGGGTAATACGAGTCACAGCCCGGGCGATCCGCCGGAGATCAAGATGTCGGCCCCAAAGGAGCAACTCACCGAACATCGAGCATCTTTGCAAGTTTTACCCATAAGGCGCGGCTTGCCGGGCCTCCCGGCAAGCCACCTTTTGTACAAGCTTCGCCGGCAAGGCATGTAACCCTTCGTACAAAGCTAGACGCAGACCCTGAGCATAAATGAATGAAACGCTGGCGCCCTAAGTCCTAGCATGCATGCTAGGTCGAGTCCCTTCCTTGGTTAGGGTTGCTAGTGCTCAGCAGCGACTAACCCCTAGCTTAGTGGTCGAGTGCGCGTCTATCTGTTTCTCTCCTGTCCTCTTTTGGTTCGCATGGCACATGAGCACTTCTGCCGAGCTACTTGGAAGAAAGAAAATGGACTGGCATCCCAATGCCGGCAAACCAGAGTTGCCGGGGGCTGCAAGCACAAGGATCCAACCGCGGCAAGATGAGATTGCCGGGGGCTGCAGATCCAGATAAGTCTTTTATCCTCTGTCATGCATTTCGGAACCGGACTGGGCATGTGAAACCTCGTTTTTATCTCTAGGCTGTCGTGCTCCCCTTTTTCCTATACCTATGGATTATGTCCTGGGTCCGGATTGGGTTGTAGCCGCGACGGCAAGGAGGTAGAACGAGGAGCCTAAAGCCCACCTCATCCCTGACTCCGCCAAGAGCGTGAGAACGGTCGAGTGGAGTGGGGGACGGGCAAGGCTCCGCCGGGCGAAAAATGTTTATCTTAAATAAAGAATCAAGGATTCGCTTCCTTGTCGCGGGATTTACCCACCTAACGATAAACCCGCACGCATCCCTTTTTCATTAAAAACATCCCATACAGGCAGTTCATACGAAAATGAAAAACATGAACAAAGGGGATTACAAGCTTTAAATTTAACAAGGCCCAAGGCTTACGATTAAAAAGAGATAATGTGCCCGTGATTCCTTTCTTGTCCCTCTCCTCGTGGAGGCAGGTCAAGGAGGCGAGAGGGCAAAAGGGCGCTTAGGGCGAGCTACGAAAGCGTAGCACCAAGAGAACATCGCCGGTGACCACCTGTAGGCGGGCCGTGATGAGCGGTGCCGGAAAGGAGCTGGAAGACGAGGCGGCAGACCGGGCAAGACGCGACGAAGGCGTCGGTGCCGCAGATTCGAGTTGACGGCCTTGCCGCCTCAACTCGCTCCTCTTCCGCAGCTCTCGACGCCACCGCCCAAGGAGACGGCCCCAAGAAGTTCAAGGAGCTAGCCCACACTGCAAAACCTCACGGAGGAGAGGTGGCCAGTGCAATGTTGCCGCCGCGACCGCCAGGAGCTGGGCGTCTGACGCCTAGTCGGACTCGTCCCCGCTATCTCGCCTCGCTGTCCTCCTCAAAGCACTTTCACTCGAGGAAGAGCTTCCATCGCCGGAATCTCCATCGGAGGAGCTCTCCACGCAGACTTCAAAGTAGTACCGAACTCTCAAGAGCCTTGACGGAGAGCAGGCATTCTCCATCAATTTGAAGTAGAGGATGAGCCCCGCCACGGCCGTGGATGCGAGCGAACGCCTTACATCCACGGAGGAGGTACATAACCTCAGAGCTGGAAGTCGACGTCGACCCGCGTTTCGCTGTCAAGACAGCCCCTCATGTGCAACCTGAGGGTCTGGGCTGGGTCACGCTCCATCACCCGAGAAAACGGGGCGGGGAGACGAAGACGACGACACGGAGGCCGGCGCAGCCTGATGAAGAACTCGCAAGGCTGGTCTTCAACGTGGCCCTCCATCGGGAAGGGCATCATTGGCGGGGGCAAGGCCAGCGCGCCGCCTCATCCCCTCCTCTTCCTCGAGCGCCACGGCCTCGCCTGCCTCACCCTCCCTTCCCTCACGGTCGATTCCACCAGCACGGGCTCAGGAGGAGGAGGGACGCGCTGCCGAGCGGCGACCCTCGCCGCCACCGTCGAGGGACCCGGATTCCCTTTCTCCATGGCGAATGAAAGGAAGAAGCAGAAGCAAGAGGAGGCAAATGACAGAAGAATGCGGGACGCCATCCCCCCTTCGCCCTCTTTATAAAGGGGCAGGGTCGGGGCTCGGCCGCCCCGCTCGGCCAATCTAGCCATCAAAGGCACGTGGAATAAGGACCGACCACGCCGCCCAACCAACATACGACCACAGTTTTCCGCTTCACCGCTTGCCACCCTGTGCATGGCGGACGCGGGCATGACGTGCGTAACCGAGGGATGGGCGGCGACTTTCTCCCACCCCGTGATCGCGGGGAGTGGACGCTTATGAAGACCGTGCCTCGCCCCGCCAAGAATGAGCCGCGCCTCCACGCCTCTTTACGGGGAAGGCGCTGAGCCGCCTTTACTGCGATGTGACGATGCATGTGGAAACCGCCTACGCATGCCGCCCACGCCACGCACAACCCTCCACGCCGCACCACGCTGCAAGGAGTCGTGGGAAGCGCAGGCGAAAGTCTTATCATGTAAAACCGCCTCACGCCACAAGACTGCTTTGGGCCTGGCCCAACAACGTGTCGCTACTTTTATGTGTGGCCCAAGCCCGGGGCTCCTGTCTGTACAAAAAGAGGGGCACGCTTTTGTACCCTCCTTTCTGTGCACGGCAATGGAGACCACGCCCATGGGTCACACGCCAAGCAGAGCAGGGGAGGTGAGCCAAGGTAAGACCGAAGCCCAAAATAACCGGAGCAACGCCAAGGCCAAGACCACAAAGAGCAGAGGGACGAAGCAGGTTCCCCCGCTAAGACCCTTGCCGAGGCAGCCTCAGCAGCCCCGACAAGACCCTTGTCGGGGCAGCTCGCCCCACACCAACAGAGCGAGCCACCCTTGAGCCCATGGTCTCCAACATCACAATGGAGACAGGGCTCGGGAGGCACCTCCGTGGTGGCATGCGGATCTTTGTGAAGACATATCCAAGATCAGATGAGGAATAGGAGACGACGATCCTCGGCATGGTCCTTGCCGAGGAAGGCCACCAGACCCCCGGCAAGGCCCTCCCTGCCGGGACTACGATAAATACAGCCATACGGCAAGACCCTTGCCGGGCCACACGGCAAGACCCTTGTTGGGTCCCCCGGAAAGGCCCTCCCCAAGGACGCCAGCAGGGCCACAGCCAGGCCCACACCAACCAAGCTTCCACCATCGTTCACATGCAGCTGCCAGCCCAACCAGCTGGGCGGGCACTGAGATGGCAACATGCAGCCCTGTGCCAACTCATCGAGCGCTGCGTGGCAAAGCATGCAGATCTGCAGAAGGCTCCGCCATCGCGCCACCTCAGCCTGCCTACACGCCTACATGGCACCACACGCCTCGTTGGCCAGGGCGCGTGTCAAAGTGAGGAGGAGCGGCGACGGACGGGACGGGCCTCGCCCCCGTCCCCAATAAAGCAAGGAGACACCTAAGCTACGCATTAAATGCATCTTGTCCTGTAATACAAGCGATAGGCTCAGGGCACTTTCCGCCTTTCCACCTCATGTGTGCCACTGTGGCAGCCCTTCCGACTGTAAAAGGAGGCCCATGGCATACTGGAGAAGGATTCAGCTCTTCCGAACCACGCACTGACAACAGCTAGTTCGAGAGCTCAAGAACTCTCTGAAATACACCCACCAAAGCAGGACTAGGGTTTTACGCATCCTCGCGTCTGAACCTGGGTAAACGATCTTGTCTTGCTCTACTAGCCCTGCTCTTCTTGCAACCCCGCGCCCCGGCAACCGTAGTAGGGATTCTTGTGATCCCATAGGTGTCGTTCCACACCAAGGATTATCTCCTGGGCCCGAATTCGGTTGTAGCCGCGGCGGCAAGGAAATAGAACGAGGAGCCCAAACCTGCTTCGGCCCTGCCTCCGCCAAGGGCGCGAGAATGGTCGAACAAAGTGCGGGGGGGGGGGGGGCAAGGCCTGTTGCCGGGCGGGAAATGTTTATCTTAAATAGTAACAAGGATTCACTCCTTGTCGTGGGTTCCATCCACGAACAAAACCCCCCGGCAAACACCCCTTTTTCATTAAAAACATCCCACATGGGTGTACAAATTCAGACGGAATGAAAAACATGAACAAGGGGGATTACAAGCTTTAAATTTAACAAGGCCCAAGGCTTACAGATCAAAAAAGAGATAAGATGCTCAAGGATCCCTTTCTTGTCCCTCTCCTCGGAGGCAGGTCAAGGAGGCGAAAGGGCAAAAGGGCGCCTAGGCGAAGCTACGAGCAGCAGAAGCACCAAGAGAACACCTTTGGGTGGTCACGCCACGAGTGGGCCGTGATGACGGTGCCGGAAAGGAGCTGGAAGACGAGGCGGCGGACCGCATACATGATGAAGGCGCCGGTGTTCACAGCATTCGAGTTGACGGCCTTGTCACCGCCCTCTTTCTCTTCACGCAACCTCCCAACGCCACCGCCCAAGGAGACGCCCCGAGAAGTTCAAGGAGCTGGCCCCACCCCGCAAAACTTCGCCGGAGGAGCTGGCCAGGTGCAGATGCTGCTATGCCGCACTCCGCCCAAGCATCGGGCATCCGACGCCTAGTCGGACTCTGCCCCCGCTGTCGCCTCGCTGTCCTCCTCCTCATCACTTTCGCCGAGGAAGAGCTTCCATTGTTTAATTCGCTTGAGGAGCTCTCCACGCAAAGCACTTGTGCAAGTCCCGAAGTCTCCGAAGACCTTGACGGAGAGCAGGCCGTCCTCCATTAATTTGAAGTAGAGGACGAGCCCCGCCGTCAGGCTGTGGATTTGAGCGAACGTCTTCCATCCACGACGAAGGTACATGACCCGAGGAGCCTGGAAGTCGACGTTGACCCGCGTGCCCCCATTCCCACAGCCCCTCATGTGCAATCTGAGGGATTGGGACGGGTCACGCTCCATCTCACGAGCAAACAAGGCGGGGAGACGAAGACGGCGACGCGGAGGTCCGCGTAGCTTGATGAAGAACTCGCGGGCCTGGTCTCCAACATGGCCTTCCATCGGGAAAGGCATCATTGGCGGGGCGGCTTGCAAGGCCGCCCCCATCCTCCTCTTCCCCGAGCACTACGACCTCTGCCCTGCCTCGCCACGGCTCGCTTCTCCCCTTCCCTTGGCGGCCGGGTTCCACCACCGCTGGCTCAGGAGGGGAGGGCTACCGTCAGCCAGTGGCGACGCCGCCACCGACGGCGACCGTGCATGGCAAGGAAAGGAAGAAGCGGAAGGAGGAGATAGATGATGAAGAATGGGATGCCATTCCCTTCCCCTCCTTATAAAGGGGCGGGTCGGGCTCGCCGCCACGCCGGCCAATCCAGCCACCAGAGGTGCGGGAATCGAGACCACCCACGCCCCCCAACCAGCTGACGGCCCTGCTTCCCGCCTCCACCGCTTGCCACCCCAAGCGCATGGAGGATGCGTGGCAAACGTGCAGAATTGAGGGGACGGGTGAAGTGACCTCTCCCCACCCCGTGATCGTGGGGTGTGGATGCCTTTGAGACCGCAACCCGGCCCCGCACAGTAAATAAGCCACGCCTCCACGCCTCCCTCCTTTCATGGGGAAGGCGCGGGCTGCCCATTTACTGCGATGTGACGCATGTGTGCAGGAACTGCCCCATGCATGCCGCCCACGTCACGCCAAGACTTCAGACGCCACGCCACAGACGGGTCGTGGGAAGAGCAAAGCGATCTTGTAGAAATTTTACCGCTAAAGAAAACCGCCCCGCCTCACAAGACCGCTTTTGGGCCTGGCCCAACAACGTGTCGCGCTTATGTGTGGCCCAGGCCCGGGGGCTCCTATCGGTGTACCAAAGAAGGGGCACACCTTTGTACCCCTTTACCTGTGCACGGGCAGTCAGAGCCGCGCCCACCGTCACACCAAGCAGAACAAGGGAGGTGAGCCAAGGTAAGACCAAAGCCCAAGACAACCAGAGCAACGCCAAGGACAATACCACAAAGAGCAGAGGGGCGAAGCAGGTTCCCCCGGCAAGACCCTTGCCAGACAGCCTCAAAGAGTCTCCAGCAAGACCTCTAGCCGGGCAGCTCGGCCCCCACACCAATGTAGCGAGCCACCCTTGAGCCCACGGTCTCCCGACATCCGGGGCTGGGCTGTGGCTCGGGAGGCACCTCCATGGTGGCATGCAGATCTTTGTGAAGACAAGGAACACTCAAGATCGGATGAGGATTAGAAGACGACGATCCTCGGCGGGATCCTTGCCAACGGCGTCACTGCACCAGCTGCAAGGTCCTTATGGGGATGATACGGCCACGGCAAGACCCTTGCCGGGCCACCCCGGCAAGGCCCTCACCGAGGACGCCAAATAGGCCATACTACCAGCCCACACCAACCATGTCTCCACCATCGTTCACATGCAGCTGCCACCCAACCACCGGGCGGGCACCGCGTGGCAACATGCAGCCCCAGCCAACTTCATCAAGCGCTCAAGCGTGGCGGCATGGAGATCTTCGTGGAAGCTACACCACCGCCGCCACCTCACCACTGCTTGCTCACGTGGTGCCGCATGCGCCACTAGCTGTATGCATGTCGGGCAAGGGGAGCGGTGGCCAGACGGACGGGCCTCGCCCCCATCCTCGATAAAATAAGGAGACACCTAAGCTACGCACTAAATGCGTCTTGTCCTGTAATACGAGCGATAAGCTCATAGCACGGTGTGCCTTTCCACCTCCTGTGTGCCACTGTGGCAGCCCCTTTCGACTATAAAAGGAGGCCCATGGCATACTGGAGAGGGATTCGGCTCTTTCGAACCACGCACTGACCACAGCTAGTTCGAGAGCTCAAGAACTCTCTGAAATACACCCACCAAAAGCAGGACTAGGGTTTTACGCATCTCGCCCGGCCCGAACTCGGGTAAACGATCCTTGTGCTGATTACTAATCCTGCTCTTCTCGCAACCCTACGCCCCGGCAACCGTAGTAGGGATTCTTGTGATCCCATAGGTGTCGTTTCCCCGACACAGTGCGAAGCCGCCGAATACAAAGATCTGGCCGGGGAGGAAAATCTCCTTCACGACAACATTGTTGTACATGATTGATGGAGCCATCGAGCCTTTCGATGACGGCACAGTGGAACTCTCAATGAAAGCACCAATGTCGGTGTCAAAACCGACAGATCTCGGGTATGGGGTCTCGAACTGTGCATCTAAGGATCGAGGGTAACAGGAGGCAGGGGACACAATGTTTACCTGTGTTCGGGCCTCTTAATGGAGGTAATACCCTACTTCATGCTTGATTGACTTTGATGAGTATAGGGGTTACAAGAGTTGATCTACCTCGAGATCGTAATGGCTAAACCCTAGATGTCTAGCCTGTATGATTATGATCGCCTCTTCGGACTAAACCCTCCGGTTTATATAGTCACCGGAGGGGGCTAGGGTTGTACTGAGTCGGTTTATAGAGAATGGAATCTTCATATCCGCACGCCAAGGAGAGTCCCATCCGGACACGGGGGGAAGCCTTCTATCTTGTATCTTCACAGCCCATTAGTCCGGCCCATGTTACATAGCCCGGATGCCCGAGGACCCCTTAATCTAGGACTCCCTCAGCCCTCCCGTTCTTCAAGCTAACGAAAAAGAAGGGGACGTTCGAGTGGACTCCGGAGGCTGACCGGCATTCCAAGACCTCAAGAGATACCTCACTAGCCCACCGGTGAATGTAGCGCCACGTCCCTTGAGCCCCTGGTGCTCTACCTGGCCGCCACGCCTCACTCTACCATCGCAGCGCTGGTGGCGGTCCGGGAGGAGTGCCAGACCAAGGGCCCACCAAGCGACTCCACTCACCCGGTCAAGACGCCGCAGCTTCAGGACGGTGCTCCTGAAGCTTCGGCTGCCGCAACAGAAGACCAAGCTCCTCAGGACGACCGAGCTCCTGAGGTCCTCCGGTCTCAGGAGGTACAAGACCCCACCGACACTTCCGCCCTCGTCGAGCACCCGGTGTACTTCATCAGCACGGTGTTGCGCGATGCACGGGCATGTTACCCCATGCCGCAAAAGCTCTGGCTCGCGCTCCTCGTCGCCTCCCGCAAGCTGCGCCATTACTTCCAAGGCCACCCCATCAAGGTCGTCTTAGCTTACCCACTGGAAAGGGTGCTCCGGAGCCCCAAGGTCGCGAGAAGGATCACAGAGTGGAACATCAAACTGCAGGCATTCTAGTTGGAGTTCAGCACCACCAGAGTCATCAAGGGTGCGGCGCCACGATTTCGCGGGCGGAATGGATCGACGTTCCTAGCCCAGAAGTGGGCGAGGATCGACCCCTCTCGCCGGGAAGCGAGGCACCAGACGGCTGGGTCATGTACTTCGATGGCGCATTCGCATGCCAGGGCGCGGGGGCTGGTGCCATGCTAATCTCGCCCACCCAGGACAAGCTCTACTACGCCGTGCAGCTCTGCTTCCAGCAGGGCGAGAAGGTCTCCAACAACATCACGGAGTACGAAGGCTTGATCGCCGGTCTCAAGGCTATGGCAGCCTTGGGAGTGAAGCGCCTCACCATCAAGGGCGACTCCCAGCTCGTGGTCAACTTCTCCAACAAAGTATACGAGCCGAAGGACGAACACATGGTGGCATACCTTGCGGGGGTACGCAAAATTGAAAAACAATTCTTGGGCCTGGAACTGCAGCACGTGCCCCGCGGCACGAACAAGGAAGTAGATGATATCGCCAAGAGGGCATCCCGGCGCCTGCCTCAGGAGCCTGGCATCTTTGAAGAGCGGCTTTTCAGGCTGTCGGCAGCCCCTCCAGCTGCGGCACCAACATCGCCTCAGGAGGAGCTCCCCCCAGCACCCCTCTCGGGAGTCCCCGCTTGTGGCCCAACCTCGGGAGCACGTCTACCCCTCGCGCTTGAGCCTTAGGAGGGGTGTTGGACCGAAGAGTTTAAGGCGTACCTGCTTCAGGGGACCCTGCCAAAGAAGGAGGAGGACACGGAGCGTGTGCCTCGACAGGCCACTGCCTACTGCATCCAGGACGGTGAGTTCTATAGGAAACGGCCAAATGATGTTTCTCTGTGATGCATCTCCAGGGAGCAAGGATGTGAGCTGTTGGCCGACAAACATGGCGGGGAGTGCAGGCATCACTCGTCATCGCGCACCCTCGTGGGAAAGGCGTTCCGTAGCAGATTCTACTGGCCCATGGCGCTCAATGATGCCACCGAGCTTGTGAGATCCTGTGAAGCCTGCTAGTTCCATGCCAAGCAAATCCACCAGCCTGCTCAGGGTCTCCAGACCATCCCGCTTTCATGCCCGTTTTCACGGTCTGGGGCCTGGACATCTTGGGCCCGTTCCCTCGAGTGCCTAGGGGCTACCACTACCTCTATGTTGCCATCGACAAGTTCGCCAAGTGGCCGGAGGTGGAGGCTGTCCGCACCATCCCAGCCGGCTCGGCAGTCAAGTTCATCAAGGGCCTCGTGAGCCGGTTCGGGGTCCCTAATCGCATCATCACCGACAACGGCTCATAGCTCACTAGCAACCTCTTCAAAACATATTGTGCTAACCTTGGAACGCAGATATGCCACGCCTCAGTGGCACACCCCAGGAGCAACGGCCAAGCCGAGCGCACCAACGCGGAGGTCCTGAGAGGCCTCAAGGCAAGAACCTTCAAGAAGAAGCTCGAGGCCTGCGGCAGGGGCTGGTTGGACGAGCTCCAGTCCGTGTTGTGGTCCATCTGCACCACCGCAACCAAGCCAACAGGCGAAACTCCATTCTTCCTCGTCTACGGAGCCGAAGCGGTTCTCCCACACGAGGTCAGGCATCGGTCCGCGTGGATCTTGGCGTTTGACGAGGCACGCCAGGACGCCTCGCGGGGGATGGACATCGTGCTGGGCAAGGAACGCAGCTGCCAAGCGTCACTCCGAGCACCGAGGTACTAGTAGGCGCTGCAGCGGTACCACTGCTGCAGCGTCCGCTCCAGGACGCTCAAGGTGGGTGATCTCGTCCTGAGGCGGGTGCTCTCCAGGGAGGGATCGCGCAAGCTCTCACCCATGTGGGAGGCCTGCTCAGATCACTCGTGTCTCTAGGTCGAGGCGCCAAGGCTACCGGAGACGAGGGACGGGATCCCCATATCCAGCACCTCCGGAAGTTCCTCCCATCAAGTAAGGCCCCGTGCCTATGAAGGTCTCCGCTCGTGAAACTCTCACGTAATAATGAGTGGGCTGTACACGCCCCGGAGTCTCCTGAGTGTCGCCCGCAGCCTCATGGGGGCTCCTCCCATCGCCCTAGTGGCAGCACTTAGCCCGCAGGTGTGAGAAGACTAGACTAGGTGCCAGACGCGGCTGTTCTTTTGCTTGCTTTCTGTTGTTGGTTTGCAACTTCTTAATGGAATTTGGAGTTTTCGTGTTTTGTTCGTCGGAGTTGGAATTTTTCTCCTCTTTCTTCGCTCGCCTCTCAGCCTTGGCACGGGAAGAGCGGCAGTTGCCCATCGCTCCTCCTCGCGTGTCCCGCGCGCGGGGGCTGGACAGGTGTGCACGTTTGGGTTCACCCGCACGCGAGCACACCTCGCCGAAACCGCGTTCCCCAGTGCTTCGGCTTTCTTAATCCCCGCGAGATGCTCTCCAACGAGCTCGTGGATATGCGCACCCTCTTAAGTCCGTTCCCCCGGGGCAGCGCAATGCGGTGCACTAAGCCACAACTAACCCATGCCTGGGGGCTTGTGCAAGGAAGTACAGGGCACCCTATCAAGCTTTCTAACAACTCTGCAGCTCTACGATGTCTCCTGAGGCCGACGGCTCCTGAGTCGACAGGAAGGGAGCTTCACCAGATGCCGAAGGGCACGCCCTCGCGAGCTGGGAAACTACCGCGAGCATATCAAGCTAAGTTACCCTAACCGCACCTACTCGGAACACAGATATCATGGCATAACATCAAAATAATAAACATAGCATAGTGGCATAAGTGCCATGGTTCATTACACGCCCCGGCAGGGCCATCTACTTTTTTCAAAATGCAGGAGAAAGGAAAGGTTAAACAAAAAGCGAAGTGCACATACCGCGAAGAGCTCTCCCGAGACCAGGCTCCAGCAACACCCGAAGCTCAGTCCGAGCCTTCCTCCTGCTTCACCGGAGTGCAACAGCAAGATGGCCCGTCGCCTTCCCTGATCCGAGCTCGGCAGTGGGGTGGCTGATCATAGCCGCCGCTGCTGGCGCTCTTGCTAGAGGAGGAGCCGCCGTCGTTGGGACTGGCCTGGCCATCGCCAAGGGCAAGCTCACCCTCGTCGTCATAGCGACTGTCGTCAAGGCCAAGCTCATCGTCGCTGGTGCCGTCTTCGGGGCAGCACCCGCGCAGCGGCCGTCTTCCCTGAACACCCTCACATAGAGGGTCGCGAGGCCATCATACTTGAAGTGGAGGGTGCACCTCCTGCTCAGGCCGCACGTGGGAAAACACTGCCAGCCGCGGGTCAAGGACACGTTACCGGCGGCGATGATCTCGACCCCCGCACATGAGGCCCTGCTACAGCAGCCATCCGCTTGCAGCTAGAGGCCGTCAAGCCCTACAGTCGGAAGCGCTCCCTGAAGAAGCACGGAAGCGGGAGCCAGGTGCCCACGGGCCTCTCTGACCACACGACGAACTCCGGGAACGCGTCGGCTGAGTGGAAGCATGACCGAGGAGGTCGGGCAACCATGGCGCTCCTTCCCTCATCGCAGGAGCTGCCCCGGCCTCGACGCCTCCCGCCACAAGAAGAAGCACTGCCACGGCCGCCGGAGGCAGCGCCCACTCTTGGAGGAGTGCGCCTGCACCCCTGGGGTACCACCGCCAGGGTTGCGGTGTGCTTGCGAGGGCGTCCGCGTCCCTCTTGGGCGGTGGTGAATCCAGCCCCTCCTTGGGATCCTTCCCCTTCTCAGCGGCGGAGAACTTCCTCGCCGGTGCCATGAGAACTTCAGCAAGACGGTGAGACGAAGAGGGAGAAGAAGGAGCGGGCAGTGAGAAGACGGAGATGAGCAAGGGTGCTCTGCCCCTCCCCTCATTTATAGCCGGAGGGAGGCCAACTGCCGGCCTCCACGATCGCACGCAATGATGGTTTTTTCTGCATGCAGCAGGGTATCGTCAAGTCGAACGGTTGTCAAGGCAGCGTGGGGAAGCGGAGACGCCCACGTCCCATCAATCGCCATGCATCGACCAAGGCCGTAGGTGGTTAGGGACAGCGGCGCTCCGCACTTGCCCTTTGGCTTCGCCTCGAAGCCAAGTTCGAGCGTGCCTTGGGACCGGGGGCTAATGTCGGCGTTCTGGGAACGGGGGTGCCCAGACTTGCCTGCCTGCGGCCCACAGCATGGATTCACAGACGGCCTGGTACGGCCCAGCTTCGGCATCAACAACTCAAGACCCTCCCGAGGGGCCAAGCCTCGCGAGGCGGACGACACCAGACCTCCACGAGGAGCGTCCACCTCAGGCTGGCTCCCGAGGAGCAGAGATTTCTTTGCAAGCCTCACCTCGCGAGGTCCAGATGACGGGAGCCATGACGACCAAGGCCAGGCAGGCGCCAGCGGGCCTAGTGTACTAGTTTCCTCTTCGGTGCTAAAGAGGCAAGCACAGGCGCGGAGTCCCGAGGAATCAGCCAAAGGTTTCCATTACGGTGCAATGACACCAAGACCGCCAAGACGGCAGGACGGAGGTCATCACCGAGCCCACCACGGTTTCACGACCAGAGGCTTTTGCAGGCGAAGACTACTTTTTTCAGGATAGCATGTACTAGTTGTCTCCCTTAGAATTTGGCCATTGTGGGATCCCTTCCCGCCTTACATTTGGGGAGAGGACCAAGGCCACTATAAATAGGGCTAGTGAGCACCATAGAGGGGGTTCTGGGTCCTGGAGATCATCCTCTCCCACCAGCACAATAACACACCTCCTCCTGAGGTTGTTCTCCCACTATACTAGTTCATCCTCAGCCCCTCGAGGCCAATCCACCACAAAGCAGGAGTACGGTTTTACACCACAAGGTGGCCCAAACCTGGGTAAACTGTTGTGTCCCGTTTCCTTCCAGTTCATCAAGCTAGGCTCAGAGATTGGCGAGTAGACAGACTGGGGAGGTCGATTTCTTCGCACGCACCCCAGAGTTCGAACCTCTCAAGGGTTTGCGGAACCCGAAATCCGACAGCTATGAATGATGCTTACGATGATACTACTTCTTTGCTTGATAATACTGTGCCACTAGGTGAATTTCTTGATGAACAACTTGCTAGCGTTAGAGAAAATGAAATAACAGAAACTGGTGATATTATTCAAACTGAAGATTATGATTCTCCCCCTCTATATGAATTGCCTATTGTACCTAAGGGTTATATTATGGATGAAGAAACTGCTAGAGACTTTTTTTCTTGCAATGATAGAGATGATCTTAAGAAACTGTTAGCTAAGCTTAAAGAAAAATCTTTGAATGCTAGAATGTAGTATGATCCTAAGTTTGCTACTTCACCTATCTTTGTTACTAATAAGGACTATGAATTCTCTGTCGATCCTGAGTTAATTACTTTGGTTGAATCTGAGCCTTTCTATGGTTATGAATCTGAAACTGTTGTGGCACATCTTACTAAATTGAAGGATATAGCCACCCTATTTGCTCATGAGGAAAAAATTTCCTATTACTACATTCTTAAGTTGTTTCCTTTCTCGTTAAAGGGTGGTGCGAAAGTATGGTTTAATTCTCTTGCTCCTGGTTATGTGCGTAGTCCCCAGGATATGATTTACTACTTCTTTGGAAAATATTTCCCTGCTCATAAGAAACAAGCTGCTTTAAAGGAAATATTTAACTTTGTGCAATTTGAGAAGAGAGTCTCCCATAAGCTTGGGGGAGGCTTCTCCAATTACTTAATGCTTTGCCTGATCATCCTCTCAAGGAAAATGAAATACTTGATATCTTTTATAATGGACTAACCGATGCTTCTAGGGACCACCTAGATAATTGTGATGGTTATGTTTTCAGGGAACGAACTGTTGAGCAAGCTGAATTTCTATTGAATAATATATTGAGTAATGATAATGATTGGACTCTTCCTGAACCAACTCCCAAGCCAACTCTGAAGAAAGGGGCATCCTATTTCTCAGTCTTGAAGATATGCAAGAGGCAAAGAAATCTATGAAAGAAAAAGGTATTAAAGCTGAAGATGTTAAAAATCTACCGCCTATTGAAGAAATACATGGTCTTGATAACCCGACACAGGTGGTAGAGGTAAATTCTCTTTATAGATTTGATGAAGGTGATATTCCTCATAATAAGTCTGCTAGTCAATGCTTGGATGAGTTTGATAATTTTATTGTTAAACAAGAAAACTTCAATGCTTATGTTAGTAGACAATTGAAACGTAACGCTTACATGCTTGACCACTTGGGTGATTATATGAGTAGAACTGTTAATGATCTTAAGCTTATTAGTAAACATGCTTCCATGATTACAACTCAAGTAGAACAAGTACTTAAGGCACGGGATGATTTTATTAATGAGTTGAATAGTAAGAATAACGATAATGTTGTTAGGGTTATGACAGAGGTGGTAAAATGACCAAGGAACCTTTGTATCCTGAGGGCCATCCTAAGAGAGTTGAGCAAGATTCTCGGAGAATTAATACTGATGCACCTAGTCCTAGTAATAAAAAGAAAAAGAAAACGGATAGGACTTTGCATGCTTCTAGTGAACCTATTATAGAAACACCTGAGAATCCCAATGATATTTCCATTTCTGATGCTGAAACACAATCTGGTAATGAACATGAACCTAGTAATAATGTTAATGATGATGTTCATGTTGATGCTCAACCTAGTAATGATAATGATGTTGAGATAGAACCTGCTGTTGATCTTGATAACCCACAATCAAAGAATCAATGTTATGATAAGAGAGACTTCGTTGCTAGGAAACATGGTAGAGAAAGAGAACCATGGGTTCAGAAACCCATGCCATTTCCTCCTAAACCATCCAAGAAAAAGGATGATGAGGATTTTGAGCGCTTTGCTGAAATGATTAGACCTATCTTTTTGCGTATGCGTTTGACTGATATGCTGAAAATGTCTCCTTATGCTAAGTATATGAAAGATACTGTTACTAATAAAAGAAAGATACCAGAAGCTGAAATTTCCACCATGCTTGCTAATTATACTTTTAAGGGCGGAATACCAAAGAAACTAGGAGATCCAGGAGTACCAACTATAGCATGCTCCATTAAAAGAAACTATGTTAAAACTGCTTTATGTGATCTTGGAGCCGGAGTTAGTGTTATGCCTTTCTCTTTGTATCGTATACTTGAATTGAATAAGTTGACACCTACTAAAATTTATTTGCAAATGGATGATAAATCAACTGCTATACCCATCGGTATTTGTGAGGATGCGCATGTTGTGGTTGCAAACGTTACTATCTTAACAGACTTTGTTATTCTTGATATTCCCGAGGACGACCGTATGTTGATCATCCTTGGTAGACCCTTTTTGAATACTGCAGGGGATGTTATTTATTGCAACAAAGGGAATGGCACTTTTCATGTTAATGGTAATGAGCATACGGTACACTTTTCGAAGAAACAACCTCAAGTTCATAGTACCAATTCTATTGGAAAAAAAATCAACTATTACTATTAGAGGTTTTGAATTCCCTCTTCCTACTGTAAAAAAAATGATATTATTATTGTTGGGGACATGCATATCCCCATTGAGGTAACCTAGTGTTATTCGAAAATTCTCCGGTTTCATGTCATTCCCTTTAGATGAGCATGGGAGGGATAAATTTAGAAAGCAAAACTCTCTGTACCCACCTTTTAATTTCTGCTATTTAGAATAAATAAAGCAACAATAGTATTTTTTTGTCTATTTTCTGAATTATCCGTGCAATAAAAAATGTCCCAAAAATAAAAGTTCTCCAAATGCCCTGAAAATTTAGTATGATTCTTTACAGAATATTTAAGAATTTTCGGCACTGAACTTGCACCCGGGGTGTGCACCAGTGGACCACGATGGTGGAGGGCGCGCCCCCTGCCTTATGGGTCCCACGTGGGTCCCCTCCACTTATTCCAGCACCCATCCACTTCGTCTTCCTCCAGAAAAAATTATCCCGTAGCTCAAACCTGTGTTCTTGCTCATCTTGCTGCCATTTTCGATCTCCTTGTGCAAAGCTCCATTTGCAAAACTGTTTTGAGGGATTGTTCTTCGATATGTGACTCCTCCATTGGTCCAATTAGTTTTTGGTCTAGTGCTTTATTTCTTGCAAATTTTTTCTGCTGTGGTGACCTTGTTCTTGAGCTTGCATGTCAAATTTATATGGTCCAAAGTAGTTTTGATGCATGATTTTGCTTCTAGGCACTTGTAGGAGTAGTTGCTATCAATCTCGTTGAGTCTGGTTCACTTTTATTTTGAGTCACTAAAAATTTCAGAAATTTTTCAGAGGAAGAAAAATGTCTAGGAAAATGTACCAAGGTTGTTCTTCGAGGAAGCAAGCACCGAGGCTCGCGATACGTGAGCTGGACCTTGAACCACCAAGGGAAGCTCAAGTGAGGCCTTGTGAATGGCCATCAGATGAATTCATGGTTCATGCAGGTTTCAAGGATGAGTTTGATGCATACGTACGAAATGCCGGCCTTGAGGACTTCGTGTTAGAGAAGTGTCGACGATACTATCACCTCACCGATTCCTTTGTGCGGAGGTTTGAATTTTCATCTAAGCACAATACCCATACTGTTTTCTTTAATCTTTATGATGAATCATATACCATGGACCTTGAGGATTTCAATACTGCTTGCAAAATCCCACAATGGGGCCTTCTTAGTGAGCCTCACAAAGCTGAATACAATGATTTCCTTGCTAGCATCACTATGGGAGAAACTAAAAATATCACACAAGCTACCATAGGGAGCATTCACTTTCCTTCCATACATTATTTTGCTCTCTTTATAGGTAGATGCATTAATGGTAAGCATGAGCATAGCCACCTTTGCGTTCCAGATCTTAGTGTCCTCAAGTGTGCGTTGATAGGTGATAAGCGTTATAACTTGGGGGCCATTACTGCGAGGAGGTTACATCTTAATGCTAAAGATGGAGATTTATTTGGTGGTATTTATGCAACTAGTTTGGCTATGTCGGATTTCGGGTTTCGGCAAAACCCTTGAGGCCTTGTTTGGATACGCTGTTTTATCAGAGCTGGTTTCCCGTAATCCGATCTAACCGTGTAACAAACTAAAACCACGTTTGGGTGGCCCAATAGAAACGTGGATAAGAAGAATTCGGTTTCCACAAAGCCAGGAAAGTGCGTCTAGTGAAAAACGACTAATACTCGTTTTTCTAGAAACCTGGTTACATAAAGCAGACTTTTTTCCTTTCACGTCTTCCTCAACAAACTTGTTGGCGCCTAATCGGTGTGCCTTCGCAAGAACTAGCGCCGCCTTTTTCCAAGCTTCTATATATATACAGGGATGCGGCATAACAAACATCAACAAACAAGATCTGGGTACGTGCTTCTTCCATGGCTGGCCACCGATAATGGCTGTGATCATCGATCTTCGCCATCGACGCTTAGGCTGAGATCTCCAATCGGCGCCTTGCGACCCTGCTTTGGGACAACAAGAGCTACCTTCCTCGACTTGTTTGCGGCAAGAAATCAATCTTCAAGAGCCTACTGGTAAGATTCATAATCGAAACTGATGAACTTATAGCAAAATTGTTCATGTTACGAGGAAACAAGTGCAAGTATGGAACTTGAATTGCAAAGTTCTGCCAACATGTCTTTACTTGAGTGATGAATAGACAAACCTTCTCTATGCACTAGTCGTAGTTAAGCTTTGAGTAAATGAGTCATGTAATTTCAGTACAAAGTTGACAATTTTTTAGATGCGATACCCTTGATCTTGATTTAGAAATTGCTTCATGCGATCCTGCTGCCCAATACATGCACGGCATCGAAATCCAGCGGCGGTGCCCGATGTATGCGCATGTGTGGCGGATTTTAAACATAGTCTATGAGTCGTCCATATTTTGTCGTGTGTATAGCACAGCTCTACCGATTTTAGTAGATCATAATTACTTCCATCATAATGGAAGACCATTGGCGATAAGAAATAGTACTAGTACAGATAAGTAGGGCCAAAAGTAACAAAATATTCTTTTTTTACGCTTAAGTGATTTAACTAGTAGTAGTTTATATTGTTTTGTTTACATGTAGGAAAATATGGACGACCAAATCAAAAATATTAAGAAGGAAAAGACCGAAAAGCAGCCCATAAAGCGCCACACATGGAAATCTTCAAGGACAAAATATTGCTCAACATATTAAAAGATCAAACTCAAAATGGAGGTAAGGAAGGAGCAGGATACACAAAGAAAGCATGGCGTGAAATCCTAGAACAGTTCAATGAGTCAAAGGCGAGACAAACTTGAGTTGCAACAAATAAAAATAAATCGCCATAAGTACTACAGGAGTTGTTATGCTAGCATGGACAGACTTCTAAAGCACACGAGTGGTTTGGTTGGGATGACGATGATAAAATGATCAAAGCTCGTAAGAAAGTTGGGAGGTTCTCATACCTGTAAGTTGTATCACTTTAATTTTGAAATATTGCTATATCTTTCAGTTGAATAATGGACTTACAATAAATTAACAAACTGCAGAAGGACAAGAATATTCAAGAATACCGAGACAAAGTGTGGCCTAGTTGGATAGACCTTTAGGACATTTGTGCTAGCTCTACCGCATCGAGGAGTTGGTGCTATATCTAGCAAAGGGAAAGGTGGAACCAGCAAAGAACAAATTGAAATTGATCCGAATGAGATAGTAGAAGTTGAATCTGATGGAACAAATGATTCCCACATTGCTTGTCCTAAGAAGCCTAACACCACTAAGGTCGAGAAAAGAAGAAGGGCAATGCAAGTGGGTCGCAAAACACTTCAAAAGGGCAAAAGCGAACAGTGATGATGCTATTAACGCAATTGATCGCTGGCGGATGCATCATTGATCATTGCTGAATCAAAGAAAAATCAAAGATGACAAGCAGAAGCTTACTCGATTGAAAGCATGTATGCAGATATTAAATAGCATGCCTGATATTGAACCAAACAAAAAATTGAAAGTTGCACAAGCATTTGAACATGTTGATAAAAGGGCTATTTTCATTGAGATGGATGAAGAGACTCGGTCTCTCTGGGTTGAAAATGCGTAGTTTTTTACCTGTTGTAGGGTACTGTTTAGTTTTCTGATTAGGTTGTATTTGCAATTTCAATAAATTCCTTCTGTAAGTTTGTGTTCAAACAATCAATATGCAAATTTATATATTTATTTGGTTCGTGCTACTAGTTATATATGGTCTCATATATAAATCCCTTCTTCAGAACTTGGATTTATATTTGTGTGTGTGTGTGTTCTACAAATACATAAGCTTAAGATATAAGTGAGGGAAGTTGATGGCATACCTTTCCTTTTGGTTCATTGGTTTAAACAGCAACGATGCAATGTTGCTCTTTGCGTCAGTATATATCTCCATGTTTTATCATCAACCTAGCGAGTAAAATTTGTCACCGAAATCATTCAATGTTCTCCTATCACTCATTCAATGATTCTTGTCCTACCATTTAACAGAAAATTTATCAGCTCTAGAACAATAACATTGTAGAAATTCCGACAGGTTAACAGAAGTTGCTACATGAAATTTTGCAGTGGAAACCATGGAAGATGTGGCGAGATGGAGACTATTCTGATTACGAGCAAATGATTATTAATGACCTTTCTGCAATGTCACTTTAGCAACATGTGCTGTTAGGAAGGCTATTCAAAACACCACGTAATACCTCTAAATTAACTCAAAAGCGCAAAAAGACTAGAGAGTGGTTGGAAGGACATCCGGTTAGATTTTATGAACAACTTCGTGTTGATAAGCACACCTTCTACTTATTAAGAGATGCATTGTGCGAGAGGAATCTACTTACGGATACAAAAGCGGATGGATGTCAATGAACAACTAGTCATATTTCTACATACAATTGGTCACAATGTTAGGAACCGTGTTATCCGGTGATAGATTTCAACATTCAGGAGAAACAATAAGTCGGCATTTCAAGAGAGTATTAAAAGCCATTAATGGCTTACGTGATGTTTACATAACAGATCCGCCCAATGAAGTTCCCAACGAAATATTGGGCGACTCAAGGTTTTACCCATACTTCAAGGTATATATTCTATCTCAAGAACATGTTCCTTTCGGATATTGCTTGCAGCAAAGTTCAACCTCCAATTCTAATTCTGAATTTTTCTCAATGTAAGCGTATGGGAGCAATTGATGGGACACATATTAATGCAAAAATCAAGCTTGATAAACAAACTCCTTACGTAAATAGGCATGGTTATCCCTCTCAAAATGTAATGGCAGTAGTGTCATTTGACATGACATTTTCATATGTGGCTGCCGGATGGGAAGGTTCCGCATCGGATCAAGCCGTATTAAGGTGGGTCATTACTTGATGGTGGGTTTGTTGTCCCGAGAAGGTAAAATAAATAAATAATGAATTTACATGCAAGTAAAGTTTGTCTCATTGTATCAAACATGTAAAGATATAATAGGAAATTTGAGAGTGATATCAAACTTTACATGCGGTAAGTTTTATCTCGTGGACTCGGGCTATGCAAATACTCCAAGATTTATTGCCCCTATCGTGGAGATCGCTATCACATTGGTTCTTTTTGTGGAACTAAACGTCGATATAGTAGTGAGAAAAGATTTGTTCAATCATCGCCACGCACAACTACGGAATGTTGTAGAACGACTTTTGGCGTTCTAAAAGCTCGATTTCCCATATTAACCAGGAATGGAGGAACTTTATCCTTACAAAAAACATGTCCAAATTGTTATGGCTTGTTGCATCATCCATAACTTCATAAGGAAGGTTGATAGGAATGATGAGTTGTTTGAGCTTTATGAACAAGAGGGAACACAAGGAGATGTTGACACCGGTGACCAAGAAGTTCGAGGGCAAGCAAACTTACAAGATGATCGAGTTGCTGGTGAGCGAGTACGTGCAAGCATCGCCGACAGCGGTTGTGGAGTAATCTCCAACTGACATGCCACTCGGGAAGAAGAAGATGATGATGATTAATTAAGCACTAAAATAGTTATCATTTTTATTTATAGGTACATTGGATAACTATCGATAGATTTTTCATTCATTTGTAGGTTCACAAGCTTTACATCCAATGTTTCATTGCTAAAATCATTTTCTTGTCCATTCACACATACTGACAAGTTCCGTATGGACCTTGAGAATATAAAATTACTTAGCTAGAGAGAAGCTCACCTCACATTATCTGAAAGAAAGAGTCTGTCACCATAGTCCCAGATCCAGCATGCCACGAAGAGGGCAGCTCATACTCATCCGCTGGAAGTAGTTCGGACGGCGCCGAGCACGCCTCCGGACTCCTGATGCCTCGGTAGTCAAGGGTCTAGAAGATGGGGCGGATTTTGTCCTCCGCCACCAACCACGATCAAGGAAGTCGTCCCATCTGACACAGTGCCCTTCTTCCCCGCCGTAGGCCTCGCCGCCGAAGAACATATGGGACGCCCCACGCTCAGACTGCAAAGACGTCGCGGAACCATACGGCATCGCTGTGGTGGCGTCGGTCGCGGGAGCCGGGCCGTTGACGGTGTGAGGAGAGTGGAACCGGAAGCGGCAGCTGCCAAGAAATCTGGCTTTGTCGCCGTGGCGGCGGTCACCGGAGCCGTTGATGGCGTGGGGAGGTTGGGCTAGGTCGAGCTCCTCGAGGAACAGAGACGGTAAGCTGCGGCGGCGATTTGGGGAAGAAGCGGAGGCGACTTGAGTTCAGAGAGACAGGGGAAAGTAAGCGGCGTCTACAGAGTACTTTTTTTGATAAGGTCTACAGAGTACTAACTAATCCAAACATGCTTTTACCAAAACTTGTTTTAATGTTTTCACACCCAAACGAGTTATTCCAGAAACTCCTGGTAACGAAAATTCTCCCTTAAAACAGGTTTTCCTAAAAACACTCCTAAAACTCGTTTTCCTAAATCTCAGGTTTTATTATTGGTATCCAAACAACCATTGAGGTTCGAACACTGGGGTGCCCACGAAGATCTCTGTCAGGACCCCGATTCCAAGTCACATCGATCTAGCCAGTAACACTTCATATCACCTTGCGGCCTCACGCACGGTATTCCCACGGTGTCGCCTTACCATGGCCCGGACCGCTTAAGCCTTTTGGCTCACGTATATGATAGTGTCGCTAGCATCCATATGACCGAAGAGAACCCGGGCCGACATGGCTAGTCGTGAACCCAAAGCGGCACTAACCCATGGGGACAGGCATACATGAATCACATCGAGCATGTCGGTCAAAGAGCGTGAATCCGGCCAGCACTGGCTAACAGACTCCGGGAACCCGGCTCAGAGTAGGCTAGGCAGACTCCGGATGTCACCGCGTGACATTTCCCGAAGGGATGCATACAGAACGAAGTGAAACACATGCCGACCAAGTGTCGAGGCAGTAGTCTTTGGGCTAGCAGAGACTCCGTGATCCGGCTGTAGTGGACTACTATCGCTCAGAAGCACTAGACTACATTTCCCCATATGAGAGGCTGCCAAGGATAAACAACTAGAATGCCGGATCCCACACATACCAAGCATTTCAAACATACACACAATATGCTCGATATGTGTAAATACAACATGGCATCACAACATAACTCTACGACTCAAGTATTTATTCATTAGGCTCCGAGGAGCGTAGATATTACAAACATGGGTCTCATGACCCAACATTGCAGCATACAAGTCAAAGCACAAGCGGAAGCTTAACATGTCCGAGTACGCATAACTATAAATGAAAAAGGCCGAGAAGCCCGACTATCTACCAGATCCCGCCGGGGCACAAGATCATAGCCGAGGTATCAAGCTAAACGTCAAGTCCACACGGAACTACTAGCGAGACCGACATCTCTCTCGCAAAACATAAAATAGGCAACGTGAGTACAAATGTACCCAAAGCAAGACTTACATCGAACTAGCTACATATGCATCGGTATCAATAAAGGGGTGGTGGAGTTTGACTGACAAGCCAGCTTTGACTCGGTGGCTATCCCGAACTACATTGCAAGTAACTCTTTTGAGGTGGCGCTACACGAGTCCACATATTCACCATATCAATACACCACTATGGATCCGCTCCCGCCTTCCTACGAGAACGCCATCCATAGCACTCACGCTTATCTTGGCATTTTAGAGTATGCACTTTCACTTGTCTATGAACTGCATACAGTAACCCGTAAGTCCTTCTCCACGGACACGGCTATTCGAATAGATCATATTAACCTCAAGTAGGGTGTACTTCTTCACACACGCTCTCGCCACTTACCACCATGTACACGCC
Organism: Aegilops bicornis; assembly: GCA_021605145.1. Taxonomy (NCBI): domain Eukaryota; kingdom Viridiplantae; phylum Streptophyta; class Magnoliopsida; order Poales; family Poaceae; genus Aegilops; species Aegilops bicornis. The sequence continues at coordinate 399,223,835 of CM038669.1, forward strand.
GTGGTATCTCGGCAACCTTCAAGTGGAAGCCTAGCGATGGAGTCTGCCACGACCTGACTAACCACACAAGTCTCTAGTCCAGGTTTATCGCCTATTCGGGTTCCATCCGCAAGGAGATCTGGCCGGGGTGTCGCTCACGGCCCCAAACGATGTGTGCAGGGTTCCCGAGACACCAAACGGGCGCTCGGTACACCGGGCCACTGTGTATCTACCGCAACATAGCCCACCCCTAGGGTCAGCGCTACGCACGGCCCCCAACACATATCCTACAAACACCAGAAACTAGTTGCAACTCCTGGACAGAGATCGAGGCGATTAATAAGCCGAGAGGGGTCGAGTTACCAGAACCCAATGTGTGGTAGTAACTATTTCATGGATCACAAACACAGAACTCAGCCTCGAGGACGGCTGCAATGAGACAACCCACCATGTACTCCTACATGGCCTCTCACCGCTACCTTTTACCAAATCGTGTTCACACACTTAGCTCACACACAAGAGGGACATGTTCAGACACCTCCGATTCATCCTCGATGAATCGAGACACTGACTCAACTCTAAGCAAGAGCGTGCATGACAAACAAGCATGTATGAGTAGGCACATCAGGCTCAAACAACTCCTACTCATGCTAGTGGGTTTCATCTATTTACTGTGGCAATGACAGTCATGCAAAGGATAAGGGGGTTCAGCTACCGCAGCAAGTAACAGATGAATCGTTGTTGTCCTAATGCAGTAAAAGAGAGCAGGAGCGAGAGAGTGGGATTGTATCGGAATGAACAAGGGGGTTTTGCTTGCCTGGCACTTATGAAGATAATATAGTTCTTCGTTGGTATCATCGAACTCATCGTCGGAACCACGTCTTCATCGAGAGGGACGAATACCGCAAACAAGGAAGAACACAATCAATGCAATGCAACAATATGATGCATGATCATGGCATGGCAATATGCTGTTGATTGGCCTAATGCAACTAGCAGCAGATTAAATGAAGTTGGTTTGAATCCAAGATTCAAATTCAAACTCCATATATGGATATTAAAATGCCATTTATATGCTTTGTGCTAAACAGCAGCTATAAGTTATTCTGACATGCATGAAAATGGTACAGATGGATAGATTGGATTTTTCTGATCATTTTTCATATATAATTTATTTCATTCTGAGCTATAGAATATTTTCTATGATTTTTTGAAGTTTTGGGCATTTTCTGGAAATAATAAATCATTTCTGATTTATTAAAATCCCAGAAAAGCTTTACTGCGTCAGCATTGCGCAAGGCTGATGTCAGCAGGTCAACTCGGCCGGCCAGGTCAAACCTGACCTGCGGGACCCATTGGTCAGCGACTCAGAGCTGGGTTGGGTGGATGACAGGTGGGACCGGTCAACGATGACTTGGTCAAAGTCAAAACTGACACGTGGGGTCCGCAAAATTAGCACTAATCTAAACAGAAATTAAGCTAATTAATTTTGGCACCGGGGCCCACATGGCAGTGGCACTAGGGGGTTGGTTAGCGGGGTGATTAGTCTCTAATGACGGGCCACGTCATCTCACCGGAGTTCAGCGCCGGCGAGCACACAGACGCGGCGGCGATGATCGGGACGGCGGCTCCGGCGATCAAATCGATGGCCGAGCCCATCTACGAGGAGCCGGGCTCAGGCGCATCCAACGTGGCAGAGGGAGGGCGCGAGGTAGCCGGACTTGGGCATGGCGAGGTCATCTGGGCGGCCGGAGTTCGGGCGCACTGGGAACGGGGCTGCGGTGGCTGGGAGTGGCGGTTTAGCTCAGACGGCACCTACGCGGGCGCGGTGAGCATGTGGGTGTGCTCGGTTGGGAGCTTCGATGACTGTGGCCACGGCGGCGAGAGGCTCGGACGGCGGGGCGGTTCGGTCTCCGGCGGAGCGACGGCTACGGGGCAGGAATGAGCTCGGGAAGGAAGGGGAAAGACGCAGAAGCTCACGGCAAGTTGAACGGAGGAGTCGGCATGCTCGGGGAGGGGCTGGTGACGACGGGAGGTCGCCGGCGATCTCGGTGGCCCGAGGAGGAAGAAGACGTCGGGGACGGTGCTCCGGGGCTCATCCGCTCGTGTGGCTTGGTGGGGACGGTGTAGAGGTCAGCGGCGGAGCTTCTGGACCTGGCAGCAGGGCGAGGGAGGGCTGGTGGCTGCGGCTATGGCGAACAGCGGCGCGACAGCGCGTTGATGTGGTCAGGCACCAAAGAAACAGAGGAGGGGGGGGAAGCACGCGAGAGAGTGAGGGAGCGGTCGGGGCTGCGTGGCGTCGTGAGGGAGGCCTAGCGCGACGAGGGGGAAGAGGCAGGAAGCAGGAGGTGGCCGGACGCTGCGTCATGCGGCCATGCTATGCGCCTGCCCCTCTGGCAGGGGAAGAAGACGATGTGGGGAGGCTAGGTGGGCTGGTTGGCACTTGGGCCGCCAGATGGCTACATGTGTAAGTTAGGTAAGTTCCTTCTCTCTCTTTTAATTGTTTTTGTTTTCGATTTTGTGATACTGCTTTTGGGCTGTATTAAAAATGTCGTGGCATTTCAAAAATCAGGAAACTAATCATGGATACTGTTTAGAACATAACCAACAAGAAACATTTTAGTTTATGATTATTTGAGCATTTAAGATATTTTATAGCATTTAAATGCCCAAATGCAAATACTATATGATTTAATCCAAAGGACCAAATATGTCATGAAAAATGTGCAACACCTCCGGTTATGGTTTATAGCATTTTTCCAGAAATGATGAACATTTTTTTAAAGCCATTTGGATTTAATGAAAATATTTTAGTTGAACCTAGTGAATACCTTTGATGCTAGGGTTTAGGCAATCCCCATTTCAAGTTTCAAAAGAATTTAAACATGATGCAACAGACAGGTGCTAGCCTAGTGCAAGGTAAGGCTAGGGATGTGACAGTCTCCCTCTACCGAATCACGCCCTAAACCTCGCCACGATCTCAAAGGCTAAATCGACGAACTCGCAACACAAGAGACACAAGATTTACATCGTTCGTGCCACCGCTGTGGTGTAATACCCTACTCCAGTGTGGTGTGGTGGATTGCCTCTTGGGCTGAGGATGAACAGTACAAGGGGAAGAACAGGCTCCTGAGGAGAGGTGTTCTTGTGCTTGGTGGGTGTGAGGATGATCTGAATCAGTTCAAGATGAGTTGCCTCCTACTGTGGTGGCTAGTCCTATTTATAGAGGCCCTGGTCCTCTTCCCAAATATTGAGCGGGAAGGGATCCAACAACGGCCAATTTGGAAGGGGACAGCTAGTACAAGCTATCCTGACTAAAGGTGGTCTTCGCCAGCCAAAGGCTCCGGTGGTGAGGCTGCCTTGGGCTCCACGGTGACGCCCATCTTGCCGCCCCTGCTGGTCTTGGTCTCGTTGCACTGAGCAAGGAAACCTCCTCGCTCGATGCCTCAAGACTTCATCACCGCGCTTGCCTCCTTAGCACCAAAGAGGAAGTGAGGACATCAGGCCACTGGGCGCTGGCCGCCTTGGTCGTCATGGCTTGCGTCATTGGAACCTCGCGAGGTTCAGACGCTTGATCTCTCCGCCCCTCGCAAGCCAGCCTGACGAGGCCACTCCCGAGGAGGTCTTGTGTCGTCCGCCTCGCGAGGCTTGGCCCCTCGCGAGGGTCTTGAGCACTTGTTGGTGAAGACGGGCCATAGTGGGCCGTGAGTGGAGCCATGCCGGGCCGCAGGCAGGCAAGTCTGGGGACCCCCGATCATAGAACACCGACAGTAGCCCCTGGGCCCAAGGCGCGCTCGGACTTTGCTTCGAGGCGAAGCCAAAGGGCAAGTGCGGAGCGCCGCGGGCCCCAACAGCCTGTGGCCTTGGTCGACGCGTGGCGATTGATTGGACGTGGGCACCTCCACTTCCCGACGCTTCCTCGGCAACTGCCCGACTTGACGAGTCCCTCTTCCCCACGCTGCCTCGGTAACTGCCCGACTTGACGAGTCCCTGGTGCATGCAGAGAAATATCATCCTTACCTGTGATCGTGGGGATTGCCGGTTGGCCTTCTCCTGCTATAAATGGAGGAGGGGGAAGAGCCCCATCGCCCACCTATTCCCACTCCGCTCGCTTCTCCTTCCTTGCTCCATTGCTAGTAGCGACTCCCATGGCGCCTGCGAAGAGTTTTCGGCCGCGGAGAAGGGGAAGGCTTGCCAGGAGGGGCCCAGCTCCCCGCCGCCCAAGCGTGGACGCGGTCGTCCTCGCAAGCACTCCGCGACCCCCACCACGGGTTCACACGGCCGCGGTAGTGCTCCTTCTGGTGGTGGGAGCCGCCCATGTCGAAGCAGCCCCGTCGATGAAGGGAGGCGCGCCTTGGTCGCGCGGCCTCCCCGGCCGTGCTTCCACTCAGCGGAGGTGCTTCTGGAGTTCGTGGTGTGGTCGGTGAACCCTGCCCGCTCCTGGCTTCAGCTCCCGTGCTTCTTCGCCGGTGAGCCGTGGCCACGGTCGTCCAGCGGGCTCACGGTTGCTGAGGACGGCTGCAAAGCAAAGCCGTGGGTCGTGGTTGAGACCTCCGTTGATGGCAACGTGGCTCTAGCTCGCTGCTGGCAGAAGTTTGCCCGCGCGCGCGGCTTGGGCATGCGGTGCACTCTCCACTTCAAGTATGCTGACAACGCGAGCCTATACGTGAGGGTGTTCGGAGAAGATGGCCGCCGCGCCGGGTGCTGCCCCGAGGACAACGACGGCGACGAGGTGCTTGGCCTTGGCAACGGTCGGGATGAGGGCGAGGATGATCTCGCGCCCAGCTACGTCGGTTCTCCCTCCGGTGACAGCTCCAGCAGCGGTGGCTATGACCAGCCGCCACACCGCCGCGCTCGCTTCGAAGGTGGCAGCGGGTCGTCTCGTCGCTGCACTCCGGTGAAGCGCGAGGAAGGGCCCAATTGAGCTCGGGAGAGCGCCATGGGCCCGTCCTCACGAGCTGCCGCGGGGGCACGCGCCGCTTTTGTTTCGTTCTTCTTTTCCTTCCTGCATTGAGAGAGACAAGTATGGGGCCATGTGGGGGCGTGCAACAAACTATGATTTCCAGGTTGTTATGTTGTGTTTGTCATCCCTGTGCTGCGTCGCGATATCAATGTTTTATATAGGCGCGTAGGAAAAACTTAGCTTGACGCATTTGAAGTAGTTTCCGCTTCACGAGGTGCGCGCTTCTCGATACCTGGTGAGGAGGAACTGCGAAAATTTGTTAGGAGATCCGAGCCTTGGTCGCAGGTGCCTCTGGCCACGACACAACGCCTCGTATCGCGGTACCCGAGGGGCACGGATTGAGAGAGGCACGCCAGCTTGAGGCTCGAATGAGGGTGCCTCGCGAAAAATAGACAAGATGCTCATGAGGGCACGAGGGCACCAGTCCAGCCCCCTCGCGAGGGATGCGAAAGAGGGTACAGGTCAAACAAAGAACCAAAGAAAGAAATAGAGGCAGAAGTCGATGAAACAAGACCAGCAAGCGACACCAGAAAGCAAACTTCGATTAAAGAAGGGCAAGCCAATTACGGAAAGAAAATGAAAAGCCGCGTCCGACACCTAGTCTAGTCTTCTTGTCTTCTCACCAGCGCGAAGCTAAGTGCTGCCACTAGGACATGGGAGGGTGCCCCAGAGGCCCGAGGGCGGCACTCCTGAGACTCCGGGGCGTGTACAGCCCCACTCATTATTAGGTGAGAGTGTCACGAGCGGAGACCTTCACAGGCACGGGGCCTTCTTCACAGGCACTGGGCCTTTCTTCATGGGTAGAACTTCCGAAGGTGCTGGATGTTCCGGGCGTTCTGGATGGGTATCCCGTCCTGCGTCTCTAGGCACGCGGCGCCAGGCCTGGAGACGTGGGCGACCCTAAACAGGCCCTCCCACATGGGTGAGATCTTATGCAACCCTTCCCTGGAGAGCACCCGCCATAGGACGCGGTCACCCACCTCGAGCGTCCTCGAGCGGATGCTGCGATAGTGGTACCATCGCAGCGCCTGCTGATATCTTGCCGCCTGCAGCATGGCTTCACGGCGACGTTCCTCCCCCAGCACGAGGTCCATCCCCCGCATGGCATCCCATCTGCGCGCCTCATGAAACGCCAGATTCAAGGAGCGATGCAAGCGGCTTGACATCGTGAGGGAGAACCGCTTCAGCCCCGTAGACGAGGAAGAATGGGGTCTCGCCCGTTGGCTTGGTGGCGGTGGTGCGGATGGACCACAACACGGACTGGAGCTCGTCGTGCCAGCCCCTGCTGCAGGCCTCGAGCTTCTTCTTGAAGGTCCTGGTCTTGAGGCCTCTCAGGACCTCTGCGTTGGCGCGTTCGGCCTGGCCATTGCTCCGTGGGTGCGCCACCGAAGCGTAGTATATCTGCATTCCAAGGTTAGCACTATATGTCTTGAAGAGGTTACTAGTGAACTGCGAGCCGTTCTCGGTGATGATGCGGTTGGGGACCCCAAACCGGCTCACGAGACCCTTGATGAACTTGACCGCGGAGCCGGCTGGGATGGTGCAGACGGCTTCTACCTCCGCCCACTTGGTGAACTTGTCGATGGCGACGTAGAGGTAGCGGTAGCTCCCAGGCGCTCGAGGGAACGAGCCCAAGATGTCTAGCCCCTAGACCGTGAATGGCCATGAAAGTGGGATGGTCTAGAGGCCCTGAGCCGGCTGATGGATCTACTTGGCGTGGAACTGGTAGGCCTCGCAGGACTTCACCAGCTCAGCTGCATCGTTGAGTGCCATAGGCCAGTAGAATTCGGCTGCGAAAACGCCTTGCCGACGAGGGTCCGCGACGACGCAGTGGTGCCCATCCCGCCTGCGGTATGTCGGCTGGCCACAGCTCTTTCCCCTGCTCCCTGGAGATGCAATATAGGGAAACGTCATTCGGCCGCTTCCTGTACAACTCACCGTCCTGGATGCAGTATCTCGTGGCTTCTCGGACCACACGCTCCGCGTCCTCATCCTTCTCCGGCAGTGTCCCTTGCGCCAGGTACTCCTTGAATTCCTTGGTCCAGCACCCCTCCTGAGGCTCGAGCGCCAAGAGCAAGTGCGCTCCTGAGGTCGGGCCACAGGCCGGGGCTCCCGAGGCAGGTGGTTGGGGGAGTTCCTACCGAGGCAGCACTGTTCTTGAAAGCGGTGGTGTTGCCGATGGCTTGAAGAGCCGCTCCTCGAAGATGCCAGGCTCTTGGGGTAGCCGCTTGGATGCTCTCTTGGCGATGTCGTCGGCTTCCTTATTGGTGCCACGGGGCACATGCTGCAATTCCAGGCCCAAGAACTACTTCTCCATCTTGCGCACCTCCGCTAGGTATGCCTCCATGTGCTTGTCCTTTGGCTCGTACACCTTGTTGGAGAAGTTGACGAGGAGCTGCGAATCGCCCTTGATGGTGAGGCACTTCACCCCTAGGGCCACCGCAGCCTTGAGGCCAGCTATGAGGCCTTCGTACTCTGCTATGTTGTTGGAGACCTTCTCGCCTTGCTGGAAGCAGAGCTTCACTACGTAGTAAAGCTTGTCTTGAGTGGGTGAGATGAGCACTGCTCCAGCCCCCGCACCCTGGCTCGCAAAGGTGCCATCGAAATACATAACCCAGCCGTCTGGTGCTTCACTCCCTGATGAGAGGGATCTATCCTCGCCTTCTTCAAGCTGCGGGGCGTCTGTCCATTCTGCCATGAAATCAGCGAAAAGTGCTCCTTGATGACCACAGTTGTCTTGAACTCCAATCGAATGCTTGTAGCTCAATGTTCCACTCGGTGACTCTCCTGGCGGAGTTGGGGCTCCTGAGCACCCTTTCCAACGGGTAGGCTGAGACGACCTTGATGGGGTGCCCTTGAAAGTAGTGTCGCAGCTTGCGCGAGGCCACCAGGAGCGCGAGCAGGAGCTTCTGAGGCATGGGGTAGCGTGCCCTCGTGTCCCGCAGCACCGTGCTAACAAAGTACACAAGGTGCTCGACGAGGGCGGGTGCGTTGACGAGGCTCGCAGCCTCCGGGGGCTGGGGCGCCTCCTGAGGCGACAAAGCCCCCAAAGCCTGGTCGCCCGTTCGGGCTTCCGCAGGCCCAAGCGCGTCGTCTTGTTGAGCCTGGTCCTTTGTTGGCGTCGCCGCAGCTCCAGCAGAGCCCTCTGTGTCTTGCGCCGCTCCGGCTAAGGTAGCGGCTTGGCGCGATGCATCCTTGGCTCGGCGCTCCTCCCGGGACACGCCAGTAGCTGTAGCTGGCGGAGTAAGGGGTGGCGGCAAAGCACTGACCAGAGGCTCGAGAGGTCAGGGCGCCACCATCACCGGAGGGCTGGTCAGGTATCTCTTGAGGTCTTGAAACGCTTGGTCGGCCTCCAGAGTCCACTCGAATGGCCCCTTTTTCTTCATCAGCTTGAAGAACGGCAGGGCGCGCTCTTCCAACTTAGAGATAAAACGGCCCAACACGGTCACCCGACCGGTGAGCTTCTGCATTTCCTTGAGGGTTTGTGGTGGACTCATGTCTTCAATTGCCTTGAACTTCTCCGGGTTCACCTCGATCCCTCTGTGGGACACGAGGGAACCCAGCAGCTTGCCGGAAGGGACGCCAAACACGCATTTCTCTGGGTTAAGCCGCAAGCTTACCTGGCCCAGGCTTTCGAAGGTCTCCTCCAGGTCTTGAATCAAGGTTCTTGCCTCCCGAGACTTCACCACAATGTCGTTGACGTAGGCTTCAGGATTCCTCCCGAGCTGTCGGCCCAGGGTGATGTGCATCAGTCGTTGAAAGGTCGCGCCCGCGTTGTGCAGCCTGAACGGCATGCAAGTGTAGCAGTATACCCCGCACGGGGTCAAGAAGGCTGTTTTATCGACGTCTTCAACTGCCATCTTGATCTGGTGGTAGCCTGAGAATGCATCTAGGAAGCACAACAAGTCACACTCGGCGGTGGAGTCGACAATCTGGTCAATGCGTGGAAGCGGGAACAGATCTTGGGGGCAGGCCTTGTTGAGGTTGGTGAAGTCGACACACATGCGCTCCTTCCCGCCTTTCTTGGGCACAACGACGGGGTTTGCCAACCATTCAGGGTACCGAACCTTGCGAATCACGTCGGCCGCCTCTAGCTTGCGGGTTTCTTGGATGATGAAGGTCTGCTTCTCCATGGACTGTCGCGGCACCCTCTGTTTCACACGGCGTAGGTTGGGGCACACCTTCAAGTGATGCTCAATCACTCCTCTTGGGACCCCTACCAGCTGATCGGGCTCCCAGGCAAATACTTCCTTGTTTGCACGCAAGAACTTCACCAGTGCTTCCTATTGGTCGGGGTCGAGGTTGGCGCCTATGGTGAAGGTGGCCCATGAGGACCCGTCTTCCTCGACCGGCACCTGCTTGGTTTCTGCCTGGTCTTGAGTGAACAACTGCTTCTTCTTGGTTGGTGTGGCTGCCTTAGCTCCGGAGGCTCCCATATCGGCCGGTTGCGCTGCCACGGCGGTCTTGAGGGCAAGCTTGAGTGCTGCCAGAGCCTCCTTGGTATCCCCCACTATGGTGAGGACGTCCTTGCTCCCAGGCATCTTCATGAGGTTGTAGGTCGGATGGGTCACCGCCATGAACTGAGCTAGAGCCGGGTACCCAAGGATAGCATTGTACGGGAGGCCGATGTGGGCGATGTCGAAGTCGATCAGCTCGGTGCGGTAGTTGTCACGGGTGCCGAAGGTCACGGGAAGATGGATCTACCCCAGGGGGCTGGAGGAGCCGCCTCCGACGCCGGAGAAGGGATTGCTGGGGCGGAGCCGCTCGAGTGGCACGTGAAGGAGGCTGAAGGCCTCCACCGAGAGCATGTTGAGGCTGGCGCCGCCATCGATGAGGGTCTTGGTGAAGGCCACGTGGCAGATGGTGGGCGTGCAAAGCATCGGGAGCACGCCCGAGCCGATGGTGGTGGTGGGGTGATCTTCCGAATCGAAGGTCAGCTCGGCCTTGGGCGCCACCCAACCCGAGGGAGCTCCCTGCCGCACGAAAGCGGTGTTGATCTGGCGAAAGAACGGCTTGGCGTGGCGGTCCGAAGGTGGCGCCTGCGAGCCGCCAAGGAGGGATGCGACCGCGTGGGGCACCGGTGCCGTGAAGCACGTGACGAAGAGGCCGCGCAGCTCCTCCCAAGACGCCACTGTGGATCCGTGGAGGTTGAGTAGCCAGGCGCGCGACACGCCAGTGAGGGCCATGGGAAGCCAATTGGCCATGACCTTGTCATCGCCCCCGGCCTGAAGGACGGCCTCCTCGTACGCTAGCAGGAAGGCCACCGGGTCCGCCGCACCGTCGTAGCGCGGTGACATCTCCGGCTTGAACTTGGGCGGCCACCATACCTGCCGCAAGGTAGGGGCCAGGGCTCGGAGCCCCCTGGCCCCACCGCCGGCATCAGTCGTCGAAGCGGGAAGCGCGGCGCCTCCCATGTGGGCGAAGCGCGGTGGTGGCGAGGCGCAGTTCGACGGAAGGAAAGCTCCGGCGCACCCCTACCTGGCGCGCCAAATGTCGGATTTTGGGTTCCGGCAAAACACTTGAGGTTCGAACATTGGGGTCCGCATGAAGATCTCCCCCTACCGAATCACGCCCTCAACCTCACCACAATCTCAAAGGCTAGCTCGACGAACTCGCAACACAAGAGACACAAGATTTATACTGGTTCGGGCCACCGTTGTGGTGTAATACCCTACTCTAGTATGGTGTGGTGGATTGCCTCTCGGACTGAGGATGAACAGTACAAGGGGAAGAATAGCCTCCTGAGGAGAGGTGCTCTTGTGCTTGGTGGGTGTGAGGATGATCTAAATCAGTTCAAGATGAGTTGTCTCCTACTTTGGTGGCTAGTCCTATTTATAGAGGCCTTGGTCCTTTTCCCAAATATTGAGCGGGAAGGGATCCAACAACGGCCAATTTGAAAGGGGACAGCTAGTACAAGCTATCTTCACTAAAGGTGGTCTTCGCCTGCCAAAGGCTCTCGTGGTGACGCCGTCTTGGGCTCCACGGTGACCTCCATCTTGTCGTCCTGCTGGTCTTGGTCTCGTTGCAAAGATAAGGAAAACCTTTGCCTGATGCCTTGGTACTCATCGCCTGCGCTTGACTCCTTAGCACCAAAGAGGAAGCGATGACATTGTGCGCGCTGGCGCCCGCCTGGACTTGGTCGTCATGGCTTGCATCATTGGAACCTCGCGAGGTTCGCCTCGCCTTGATCTCTCCGCCCCTCGCGAGCCAGCCTGACGAGGCCACTCCCGAGGAGGTCTTGTGTCGTCCGCCTCGCGAGGGTCTTGAGCACTTGTTGGTGAAGACGGAACGTACTGGGCCGTGATGTCTACTACACAACCTTCTTCTTGTAGACATTGGGCCTCCAAGTGCAGAGGTTCGTAGGACAGTAGAAAATTTCCCTCAAGTGGATGACCTAAGGTTTATCAATCCGTGGGAGGTGTAGGATTAAGATGGTATCTCTCAAACAACCCTGCAACCAAATAACAAAGAGTCTCTTGTGTCCCCAACACACCCAATACAACGGTAAATCGTATAGGTGCACTAGTTCGGCGAAGAGATGGTGATACAAGTGCAATATGGATGGTAGATATAGGTTTTTGTAATCTGAAAATATAAAAACAGCAAGGTAACTAATAATAAAAGTGAGCGTAAACGGTATTGCAATGCTAGGAAACAAGGCCTATGGTTCATACTATCACTAGTGCAAGTTCTCTCAACAATAATAAAATAATTGGATCATATAACTATCCCTCAACATGCAACAAAGAGTCACTCCAAAGTCACTAATAGCGGAGAACAAACGAAGAGATTATGGTAGGGTACGAAACCACCTCAAAGTTATTCTTTACGATCGATCTATTCAAGAGTTCGTACTAGAATAACACCTTAAGACACAAATCAACCAAAACCCTAATGTCACCTAGATACTCCAATGTCACCTCAAGTATCCATGGGTATGATTATACGATATGCATCACACAATCTCAGATTCATCTATTCAAACCAACACAAAGTACTTCAAAGAGTGCCCCAAAGTTTCTACCGGAGAGTCAAGGCGAAAACGTGCCAACCCCTATGCATAAGTTCAATCGAACCCGCAAGTTGATCACCAAAACATACATCAAGTGAATCACGTGATATCCCATTGTCACCACAGATAAGCACATGCAAGACATACATCAAGTGTTCTCAAATCCTTAAAGACTCAATCCGATAAGATAACTTCAAAGGGAAAACTCAATCCATTACAAGAGAGTAGAGGGGAGAAACATCATAAGATCCAACTATAATAGCAAAGCTCGTGGATACATCAAGATCGTACTCATCTCAAGAACACGAGAGAGAGAGATCAAACACATAGCTACTGGTACATACCCTCAGCCAGGGTGAACTACTCCCTCCTCATCATGGAGAGCTAGGGATGATGAAGATGGTCAATGGGTGAGGGTTCCCTCCGGCAGGGTGCCTAATGTGGTCCCGATTGGTTTTGGTGGCTATGAGGAGGCTTGCGGCAAGTGAACTCCCGATCTATTCTCGTTCCCCGATGTTTTTAGGATATATGGATATATATAGGCGAAAAGAAGTTGGTCGTGGGAGCCACGAGGGGACCACGAGGGTGGGGCGCGCCAGGGGGTAGGGCGCGCCTCCGCCTCGTGGCTTCCTCGAATCTTCCCCGACGCCTACTCCAAGTCTCTGGATTGCTTCCTGCTCCAAAAATAACTCTCCGAAGGTTTCATTCCGTTTGGACTCCGCTTGATATTCCTTTTTTTCAAACACTGAAATAGGAAAAAAACAACAATTTAAATTTGGGCCTCCGGTTAATAGGTTAGTCCCAAAAATAATATAAAAGTGTTTAGTAAAGCCCATAAACATCCAAAACAGATAATATAATAGCATGAATACTTCATAAATTATAGATACGTTGGAGATGTACCAACATCCCCAAGCTTAATTCCTGCTCGTCCTCGAGTAGGCAAATGATAAAAGAGATAATTTATGAAGTGTGAATGCTAGCAGGTGCACAAGTTTGATCAATGATAATTCCAATCACCTTTTCTAGCATCATCATATGTCATAACAGTAGATCATCTCATAAAACTTTTCATGATCAAGTAACAAGCTATTCACATGTTAAAGTATAGATCATAAACTTTGTTGAAAACTAACAAACCGTGTTATTAGTCATCAAACAATTACAATTCATCTTATTTTCAGGAAGAGTCTATGTCAGAGCTTTGATTCAACAAACTTCACATACTCAACTATCATTTAGTCTTTCACAATTGCTAACACTCACGCAATATTTATGGGTTCAAAGTTTTAATCAGACACAGAGAAAGATAGGGGCTTATAGATTCGCCTCCCAACCTTTTACCTCAAGGGTAATGTCAACAATAATAGTTCATGATGCCTTACATCCAATTGGATATCTATATCAGAATCTTTCCAACACAATGTGCTTGCCAAAGGATAAAATGTAAAAAGGAAAGGTGAAGATCACCATGACTCTTGCATATAAGGTATAAGCCAAGAATAAAAGATAGACCCTTCGCAGAGGGAAGCAGAGGTTGTCATGCGCTTTTATAGTTAGATGCACAAAATCTTAATGCGAAAGAACGTCACTTTATATTGGCACTTGTGATAGGGACCTTTATTATGCACTCGGCCGCTTTTATTACTTCCACATCACAAGATCATTATAAAGCTTATTTTCTCCACACTAATAGATCATACATATTTAGAGAGCAATTTTTATTGCATGTACCGATGACAACTTCTTGAAGGATCTTACTCAATCCATAGGTAGGTATGGTGGACTCTCATGGCAACACTTGGTTTAAGGGATGTTTGGAAGCACAAGTAGTATCTCTACTTGGTGCAAAGAATTTGGCTAGCATGAGGGGGAAAGGCAAGCTCAACATGTTGGATGATCCATGACAATATACTTTATTTTAGATATAAGAAAACATAACCCATTACGTTGTCTTCCTTGTCCAACATCAACCTTTTAACATGTCATATTTTAATGAGTGCTCATAATTACAAAAGATGTCCAAGATAGTATATTTATATGTGAAATCTCTCTTCCCTCAATATTCATTCATGAATTGTTCAAGTGACCAATACAATGTTTGCTAACCTTCAATAAATTTACCACCTCTACTTCTTATATGTGAAGTCATTACTCCCCATGGGATAAGCATATAAAACATATATAATTTCAGATTTATGATATTCAAATCATTCAACTATTTACTCATAGGATATAAGTGAAGCACACGAGTAAATGACAAACTACTCCAAAAAGATATAAGTGAAGATCAATGAGTAGTTAAATAATTATTTAGCTATGTGAAGACTCTCCCATTTAATAATTTCAGATCTTGATATTTTATTCAAACGGAAAGCAAAAAAATAAAATTACATCTAAGAATAGCAAACATCACGTGAAGAAGCAAAAACATAGGATCAACCGATACTAACCGATAGTTGTCGAAGAAGAAAGGTGGGATGCCAACCGGGGCATCCCCAAGCTTAGACGCTTGAGACTTATTGAAATATTATCTTGGGATGCCTTGGGCATCCCCAAGCTTTAGCTTTTGTGTCTCCTTAATTCCTCTCATATCACGGTCTCCCTAAATCTCAAAAGCTTCATCCACACAAAACTCAACAAGGACTCGTGAGATAAGTTAGTATAAACCAATGCAAAAACCTTATCATACTATACTGTAGCAAATCACTAAAATTATTATTCAACATTGCATACTAAATGCCTCTGCATATTTAATAGTCCTATCCTCAAATAGAATCATTAAATAAGCAAACATATGCAAACAATGCAAACATAACAGCAATCTGCCTAAACAGGACAGTCTGTAAAGAATGCAGCAAGATCCATACTTCCATAGCTCCAAAAATTATGAAAGAAAATTCCCACTGTAGTAATTTATCATAGCTTATTATGCAAAAGGTTTGAACATTTTATCACATTCTGACTTTTCTAGGGAATTTTTGCAACAACGGTAGACTTTCTTTTTTCAAACAGCAACATGTAGACTTGTAAAATAAGCATAGTAAAGGCTATCAATGCCACTTTTATTGAAATAAAAGATGCAAAAAATTGTTTGAAATAACAGAAAGCAAATACTAACAAAATAAAATGACGCTCCAAGCAAAACACATATCATGTGGTGAATAAAAATATAGCTCCAAGTAAAGTTACCGATGAACGGAGACGAAAGAGGGGATGCCTTCCAGGGCATCCCCAAGCTTAGGCTCTTGGTTGTCCTTGAATATTACCTTGGAGTGACTTGGGCATCCCCAAGCTTAGGCTCTTTCCACTCCTTATTCCATAGTCCATCGAATCTTTACCCAAAACTTGAAAACTTCACAACACAAAACTCAACAGAAAACTCGTAAGCTCCGTTAGTATGAGAAAATAAAACCACCACTTAGGTACTGTTGTGAACTCATTATAAATTCATATTAGTGTAATATCTACTGTATTCCAACTTCTCTATGGTTCATACCCTCCGATACTACTCATAGATTCATCAAAATAAGCAAACAACACATAGAAAACAGGATCTGTCAAAAACAGAACAGTCTGTACTAATCTGTATCAAACGTATACTTATGGAACTCCAAAAATTCTGAAATAAATTGGGGGACCTGATGAATTTTTCTATTAATCATCTGCAAAAAGAATCAGCCTAAAATCACCCACCAGTAAAAAATGGCAGCTAATCTCGTGAGCGCTAAAGTTTCTGTTTTTTACAGCAAGATCAAAAAGACTTCACCCAAGTCTTCCCAAAGGTTCTACTTGGCACAAACACTAATTTAAAACATGAAAACACATCTAACCAGAGGCTCGATGAATTATTTATTACTAAACAGGAACAAAAAACAAGGAAAATAATTGGGTTGCCTCCCAACAAGCACTAACGTTTAATGCCCCTAGCTAGGCATGATGATTTCAATGATGCTCGCATAAATGATAAGAATTGAAACATAAAGAGAGCATCATGAAGAATATTAATAGCACATTTAAGTATAACCCACTTGCTATGCATAGGTATTTTGTGATCAAACAACTTATGGGAACAATAATCAACTAGCATAGGAAGGCAAAACAAGCATAACTTCAAACTTTAAGCACATAGAGAGGAAACTTGATATTATTGCAATTCCTACAAGCATATATTCCTCCCTCATAATAATTTTCAGTAGAATAATGAATGAATTCAACAATATAACCATCACATAAAGAATTCTTTTCATGATCTACAAGCATAGAATTTTTATTACTCTCCACATAAGCAATTTTTTTCTCATTCGGAATAGTGGGAGTATCATAAGAAACTTGAATGCTATAAATTGTTTCCACATTAAAAGTGTAATGTTCAGAAAAAGGGTAATCATAATCATGGCAAGTTTTATTAGTATAATCATCACTACTTTTTATAGCATAAGTATCATCACAATAATCATCATAGGTAGCAACTTTGTTCTCATCATAATCAATTGAAAGCTCTTCCAAAATAGTGGATTCATCACTAAATAAAGTCATGACCTCTCCAAATCCACTTTTATAATTATCACAATAAGATTCAACACCCTCCAAAATAGTGGGATCATTACTTCCTAAAGTTGACACTCTTCCAAACCCACTTTCATCAATATAACCATCATAAGTAGGAGGCATGCTATCATCATAATAAATTTGCTCATCAAAACTTGGGAGGCTAAAAATATCATCTTCATTAAACATAGCATCCCCAAGCTTGGGACAAACATTAATTGCAGAAAATATATTCTCAAACATGTCATTCTCATCAAACATAGCATCCCCAAGCTTGGGCCTTTTCATATCATAAGCATAATCACTCTCATCATTAATAGTATGGATAGCACCAATAGTATAGCAATTATCATCATCACAATGAGTAATAGGAGCAACATCATTCGGAGGATACCTTTCTACCTTTGCTCCTCCGTCTTTTCTTTTCTTCACATCATGTGTGGGTTTAACCCTCTTTTTTTAGCTCCTTATTGATGAGATTGGTTGGATAGAAGGCTCCTCCTCGTTACCTGATTCATCATAAGAAATAATAGGAGGATATTGGGAAGTCTCTTCCCTTTCATTAGTATTTTATTCATATTCCATTTGTTTTCTTGTCTTTCTGTAATTGGCAATATAAGGATTTTCAATGCAATTCACCGTGCAATACATAAAAATTTCTTCTAGATCAATATCGAGGAATTTCTAAAGGTTATATTATGGAATATGCTTAGTTATACGTTTCAGTTCTTCATAACCCAAAAGCAAACTAAGTTCATTATGATGTGCAAGGGAAATCAAATCATCACAATTTTTGGACACGATACGATCATGAAACAATTTGCATTGAGATTTAAATGACCATGTTCATTGCAAAGTTCACAAGTATGGCGAAGAAATTTTAAATTTTCAGCACAAACATCTAGCCTTTCTTGCAACCATTTAGTTTCCAAATACTTATGCCTCTTGCAAAATCTATTTTCCCTAATTGGTGTGTACTTGCAAGCTCTATGTATTCCACAAAAGTTGACATGCTTATAAGAGACATTTTCATCATGACTAGTGCAATCATCATTAGTACTATGGATATTCAAAGAGTTCATACTAACAACATTGCAATCATGCTCATCATCCAAAGATTTAGTGTCAAACATTCTAATGCATTCTTCCTCTAGCAATTGAGCACAATTATCGGAATCCTTATTTTCATGAAAGATATTAAAAAGATGAAGCATATGAGGTACCCTTAATTCCATTTTTTTTGTAGTTTTCTTTTATAGAGTAAACTAGTGATAAAACAAGAAACAAAAAGATTCGATTGCAAGATCTAAAGATATACCTTCAAGCACTAACCTCCCGACAGCGCTTGAAACTCCTTGATGTCTACTACACAACCTTCTTCTTGTAGACGTTGTTGGGCTTCCAAGTTCAGAGGTTTGTAGGACAGTAGCAAATTTCCCTCAAGTGGATGACCTAAGGTTTATCAATCCGTGGGAGGTGTAGGATGAAGATGGTCTCTCTCAAACAACCCTGCAACCAAATAACAAAGAGTCTCTTGTGTCCCCAACACACCCAATACAATGGTAAATTGTATAGGTGCACTAGTTCGGCGAAGAGATGGTGATACAAGTGCAATATGGATGGTAGATATAGGTTTTTGTAATCTGAAAATATAAAAACAGCAAGGTAACTAATAATAAAAGTGAGCATAAACGGTATTGGAATGCTAGGAAACAAGGCCTAGGGTTCACACTTTCACTAGTGCAAGTTATCTCCACAATAATAACATAATTAGATCATATAACTATCCCTCAACATGCAACAAAGAGTCACTCCAAAGTCACTAATAGTGGAGAACACATGAAGAGATTATGGTAGGGTACGAAACCACCTCAAAGTTATTCTTTCTGATCGATATATACAAGAGTTTGTACTAGAATAACACCTTAAGACACAAATCAACCAAAACCCTAATGTCACCTAGATACTCCAATGTCACCTCAAGTATCCATGGGTATGATTATATGCTATGCATCACACAGTCTCGGATTCATCTATTCAAACCAACACAAAGTACTTCAAAGAGTGCCCCAAAGTTTCTACCGGAGAGTCAAGACGAAAACGTGTGCCAACCACTATGCATAAGTTCAATTGAACCCGCAAGTTGATCACCAAAACATACATCAAGTGGATCACGTGATATCCCATTGTCACCACAGATAAGCACATGCAAGACATACATCAAGTGTTCTCAAATCCTTAAAGACTCAATCCGAGAAGATAACTTCAAAGGGAAAACTCAATCCATTACAAGAGAGTAGAGGGGGAGAAACATCATAAGATCCAACTATAATAGCAAAGCTCGCGATACATCAAGATCGTACCATCTCAAGAACATGAGAGAGAGATCAAACACATAGGTGCCGAAACAGGGCCCCGATTTGTTTTTGGTGGCTACAGAGGCTTGCGGCGGCGGAACTCCCGATCTATTATGTTCCGCGATGTTTTTAGGGTATATGGATATATATATAGGCGAAAGAAGTTGGTCAGGGGAGCCACGAGGGGCCCACGAGGGTGGGGGCGCGCCTAGGGGTAGGCGCGCCTCCGCCTTATATGGCTTCCTCAAAGCTTCTGGCGTCTACTCCAAGTCTCTGGATTGCTTCCGTTCCAAAAATAATCGTCCCGAAGGTTTCATTCCTTTGGACTCCGTTTGATATTCCTTTTCTTCAAAACACTTGAAATAGGCAAGAAAACATCAATTTGGGTTGGGCCTCCGGTTAATAGGTTAGTCCCAAAAATAATATAAAAGTGTTTAGTAAAGCCCATAAACATCCAAAACAGATAATATAATAGCATGAATACTTCATAAATTATAGATACGTTGGAGACGTATCAGGCCGCGAGTGGAGCCATGCCGCGGGCCGCAGGCAGGCAAGTCTGGGGACCCCCGATCCCAGAACGCCGACAGGCTAATTATCTTGGTGTACCCATACGAGGGAATGATATTGAGTTGCCACCTGCTTTTCTAGATTATAATGCTATGGTACACTACCATTTTCTTGAGAGGAAGGAACAGTCCCTCCAGTACTGATTAATCTTTGACAGACAGTGTGCTGTCCATATTACCCTTCTTGCTCCTGCCTTCTTTAATTTTCAGGTAAATGGGAGATATTTTATAAATAGAGAGGAGGAGAACGAGTATGAGAGAGCAGCGGAGGCCGCTCGCCTCCAAGAAGCAGCTCGCCAAGCGATAGGTGCCATAGCACAGTACAACCCCAACTATGATTTCAGATACAATCCAGGCCAGTCGTGGCCCTAGACCAACTTAGGCCAAAAGCCTAAGCTTGGGGGAGTACGAATTTCTCATCGACATTTCATTCATGTTCACACACTCATTCTAGTTGTCGGTGTTCATACTCTTTCATTGTATTATCCATGTTAGTTTATTTATTTTTCTTGCTTTCTTCTTGTGTGTTTGAAAAACCTTAAGAAAAACCAAAAAACTTTAGTGTAGTTTCTTTTCCATGTTCATTTAGTAGTAGTATTTAAAGAAAACTCAAACAGATTTCTCGTTCTTCTTTTCCTTGTTGGGAGCTTTCCCATGTAAATGGTTTTTCTCGTTCTTGTTTTACATTCTTGGAAAAACAAAACTCCAAAAACATTTCGGTGTGTTTCTTTTGAAATTCTTTTCTTTTCTTTGGGGGCCGAGAGGAGAAGACCACGATGAAAGTGTTGAGTGGCTCTCATATGCATTATTGTTGATCTAACAAAGAGCCCATATTACCTTGTCTTCTCCTTTGAATAAATGTTTGCGGATTCCAGCTTAGTCCAATACACATGCACCATTATTATTATCCACACTGTTCGGTCGTGCAAGTGAAAGCCAATAATGACGATATATGATGAAATGATTGAGATGAGGAAAAGCTGGTATGAACTCGACCTATCTTTTTTTGTAAATATGATTAGTTCAACGTTCTTGATTCAGCGCATTATGAATGAAACATGTTTGCAGTGATAATTAGAGATTATAGTTACTCATGCCATGCTTAACTAGCTAGGAGTTTATAATGGTTTACCTTGCGTGCCAACATGCTTTTAAAATGGTTGTGATGTAGTATGATAGGATGGTATCCTCCTTTGAATGATTCGAGTGGATTGACTTGCCACATGTTCACACATGTAGTTGAACCAAAATCAACATAGCTTCCACGATATTTATGTTCATGGTGATTTATATCCTACTCATGCTTGCACTCATAGTTGGTTAATCTCAATGCATGTTTATGACTGTTGTCGCTCACTAGTTGGTCACTCCCTAGTCTTTTTCTAGCCTTCACTTGTACTAAGCGGGAATACTGCTTGTGCATCCACTTCCATAAACCCAAAGTTGCTCCATATGAGTCCACCATATCTACCTATATGCGGTATTTACCTGCCGTTCCAAGTAAATTTGCGTGTGCCAAACACTAAACCTTCAAATGATAATCTGTTTTGTATGCCCGAATCGCTCACGTAGCGACTGGGGGCTGTTAGTATCTTCCATGCTAGGTGGGTTATTCTCATGATGAGTGGACTCCGCTCATCATTCACGAGAGAAGGGCTGGTAACCAGGATGCCCAGTCCCATGCTCAAATCAAATCAAAATATAATTGCAAACAAAACTCCCCCAGGACTATTGTTAGTTGGACGGTACCAGTTGTTTCGGACCAGCCGTGGAATGTGCTTGTAGGTGGTGGGGGAGTATGAACTTTACCATTCTGTTTGGGAACCGCCTATAATGTATCTAGTATGGAAGATACCGAGATCTCTTGGTTGTTTTGTTGACAATGAAAGCATACCGCTCAAAATATTATTTATCACTGTTTCAAAAACTTGAGCTTTGGCACCTCTGCAAATCCCAGCTTCCCTCTGCGAAGGACCTATCTATTTACTTTTATTGCTGAGCCATCATCCTCTTATAAAAGGCACCGGTTAGGGAGCACCACTGTCATTTGTATGCTTTGCTATTAGTTGATATTGAGTATGACTGTGACTGTATCTCTTTTGCTATGAATTACAATGTCTAGTCAGTCCTTGATCTTCAGGGGTGCTCTGCATTTATGTTTTGCGGTCTCAGAAAGGGCTAGCGAGATACCATCTTGTTATATCATATCATGATTGTTTTGGAAAAGTGTTGTCATCCGAGATTTATTATTATTGCTTGTTAGTTGATTATGCCACTGATATGAGTAAATGTGAGACCTAAATGTTATTGTGAATATGGTTAGTTCATAATATTTGCTGAAAACTTGAATGCTTGCTTTACATATTTGCAACAACAAGATCAAACAGAGTTTGTAAAAGTTATTCTTTATCACTTTCAGTTTGTCAACTGAATTGAGGACATGCAATGGGTTAAGCTTGGGGGAGTTGATACGTCTCCATCGTATCTACTTTTACAAAATCTTTTGCCCTTGTTATGTACTCTAATTTGCATGATTTGAATGGAATTAACCCGGACTGACCCTGTTTTTAGCAGAATTGCCATGGTGTCATTTTTGTGCAGAAATAAAACTTCTCGGAATGACCCGAAACTTCACGGAGAATATTTTTGGAATAAAAAAAACATTTGTGAAAGAATCAACCAAGGGGGACCCACCACCTGTCCACAAGGGTGGGAGCACGCCCTACCCCCCTGGGCGCGCCCCTGTCTTGTGGGTCCCACGAAGCTCCACCGACCTCAACTCCAACTCCATATATTCATGTTCAGGGAGAAAAAATCAGATAGAAGGATTTATTGCGTTTTACGATATGGAGCCGCCGCCACCTCCTGTTCTTCCTCAGGAGGGCAGATCTGGAGTCCGTTTTGGGCTCCGAAGAGGGGAAATCGTCGCCATCGTCATCATCAACCATCCTCCATCACCAATTTCATGATGCTCACGGCCGTGCGTGAGTAATCCCATTGTAGGCTTGCAGGACGGTGATGGGTTGGATGAGATTTACCATGTAATCGAGTTAGTTTTGTTAGGGTTTGATCCCTAGTATCCACTATGTTCTAATATTGATGTTGCTATGACTTTGCTATGCTTAATGCTTGTCACTAGGGCCCGAGTGTCATGATTTCAGATCTAAACCTATTATGTTATCATGAATATATTTGTGTTCTTGATCCTATCTTGCAAGTTATAGCCACCTATTACGTGTTATGATCTGGCAACCCCGGAGTGACAATAGTCGGGACACTTCCCGGTGATGACCGTAGTTTGAGGAGTTCATGTATTCACTAAGTGCTAATGCTTTGGTCCAGTTCTCTATTAAAAGGAGGCCTTAATATCCCTTAGTTTCCATTAGGACCTCGCTGCCACGGGAGGGTAGGACAAAAGATGTCATGCAAGTTCTTTTTCCATAAGCACGTATGACTATATTCAGAATACATGCCTACATTATATTGATGAATTGGAGCTAGTTCTGTGTCACCCTATGTTATAAGTGTTGCATGATGAATGCCATCCAACATAATTATCCATCATTGATCCATTGCCTACGAGCTTGTTTCATATTGATCTTTGCTAAGTTACTTTTCCGTTGGCACTGTTACGATTGCTACAAAACTACTACTGTTACTTTTGCCACCGTTACAGTTACTTCCATACTACTTTGCTATAGATATTAAGTCTTTCAGGTGTGGTTGAATTGACAACTGTGGCACGCCGGCTCAGAGAGACCGGAATGGCCTGTATTCTAGCCCAGAGATCGAGGTAAGTCTCTGGAATACGACACAGCTTGGCATAGAACAAATCAGCTCTTTATTACCATCGATATGAATACAAGGGGATTACATCGGCAGGGCGACACTAGGCCTGCCAAGGTTGCTCTATGCAAGCAGCAGAACAACATATAGCAGCGGAATAGATTCTAGCAACATAACAACGACGATGATGACCTCCAATCCGCAGGGATGCTGGCTGGAATGTTTATCCTAGCTCGCAAACACGAGGTCCTCGGCACAAGCAAGCAAACAAGGCATGACCTGCAAACTGGCATGACATGTCAGGTCAGTACATTGAATGTACTTGCAAGCTCACAACAACCAAAGCAATCAAGACAAATAACAGCATGGCATTTACAGGTTACTTAGCAAGGATGAACATGATACAGCTAGAGCAACATGGCCTGGAAATGGTGAACAAGATAGCACTAGAACAATACCAGATGAGCATGGCATGAACATATGATGATACTATCATGCACCAACTTACTTTGTTTGGGGTTACCTTGTAACCACCACATGAATCACTTACCATCATGGTCATCACACGATCACCTCAGGACCAAATCAAGCTTGGTATTAACAATACCATAGTAATCATTACATGACCACAAGGAGCTTGATCTTTACCCTTGATTCTCGCATAACACCATAAATCTCAACCATCTTCGGTATACCCGATACCATTGTGCCTCTCACGATCACATAAGAATCAACCATTCTTTCATCATCGTACCGGGGTTGTTATTAAACAGGTTATTATTACTGTTGACCCATAGTGTGACCTACTACTAACTGGGACCTTATCCGCGGGAACGGCTATCGATAGATTAAACACTCTGCAGAGGTTAGCACATCGTACCCACACTGCGGAACCCAAGGCCTCGTGCTCCTATTCGGGTGGACCAACGGCGTTCCGACAAAACCGATCTATTGCCATGACACTCTCCCGGCCACTCCGACCAACTCCCCTTTGGGCTAAGTCATGGGTGGCCCCGATGTCACCTCGTGACACCCAACGGCCATCGTGGTGGCAAATCAAACAGTCCTAAACGGGGAGAAGAGCGCTCAAACCAACACAGGCACACAAGGTTTATGTCCGCCTACCTGATCAGGAGAGCGCGCGCCCATAACCTTCCCTAGTTGGAGGCACCAGCGAGAGGCATGACAATAGACCCAGTTAGGAGCCCCCATAAAGCAAGTGTGGCTGCACTGGTCAGCTCGATTTCGATGGCACCATTACTCAGCCAACAGGTGTTCAAGTTCAATTAAAGTCCGGTGTCAGTGCAACAAACCCTGGGTCTGTTGCCCAGACTGTGCACATGCACAGGAACAGGATCGAGGCACCAACCCAAGTCAGAGTATAAGAGACCAAGAGCTTCGAAGGATCAACATGCAGATCAAGGGGACCAGAGTCAAGCCAGGGAAACGAGATACCATCAGAAGAAGAGCCCCCCTTGTCGGGTAGGCAAGCCCGGAACGGGCGAGGCCACCCCCAGAAGAAGGCACCGAAGACGTCCCGGCAGGGCTTGCCAAGACACACTAGGGCAGAACCACCTCACCCAACCACTCCACCACGACCCGCGTCGTCAATCAGTCTTGTGTGTCAAGCGCTAGGTGACTTAGTGGCAGCCATCCGCCACATGGCAGCTTTTCTCTATAGAAGATGCCTACAGACGACACCTGTTCTGCGACGTGTCAAGCGAGCAGGTATGAAGCTGGCAAGATAGCCCGGCAAGGCTTGCCGGGCAACCAACCACGCGACATTAAGTGGTGCATTTAATGCACCCTGTCAGCCTATACAGTTAGGTATGATAGCATTGTTTGCAATCTTATCAGTGCATAATGACTACTCCGCCATTGTGGTAACCCCTTAATCTATAAAAGGAGGCCCATGGCAACCGTAGAAAGGGTTAGAAGGTTGGACAACTCATACCCATACGGCAGCGGCATTAACGCCTTGCATGCTTCGCCGTGCAAGTGTACTACGCCTACCACCACTCTTCCACCATCAATCCACCAAAGCAGGAGTAGGGTTTTACGCCTCACGACGGCCCAAACCTGGTAAAATTGCCTGCGTGATCTCCGATGTGCTGCCCCACGCTCGTCTGCTCTTTGTGCAACGCGACGCCCCCCTAACCAGCAAGGGGCCCTCTGGTCCCATAGGTGGCTGTGGTTTCCCACAACATCTTTGGCGCGCCAGGTAGGGGGGTCGCTTGCGCGAACCTGAAGGCGTGTGCAGCGCGTCATCTTGATCATCGTCTTCACCTTTGACATCGCCATTGACCATGGTTCCCAAGAAGAAAGCCAGTGCTTCGGCTCATCCGTCCACCTCAAAGGCTCCGCCGTCCGTGACCTCTAATGCTGCGGGGGATGCGAAGGCACACAAGGACGTGGAAGCCGCTGGGGATGTGGTCGGCGGAGGCGTCACCATCACTACTTCCCCCGCGGTGGACACATAAGTAGGAGGCACCGGAGGAGAACAAAATTAGCAATGCCCCGACGGCCATGTTCCACAAGGTACAGGTGAAGTGTTTACTCCATCCGCGCCCCTTCCTCTCGCCGACGGGCACAGCCGCAGCAACAGCGCTCGGACCGGGGCGAATTGCCGCCCTCCGCCCTCCCCCACTATGGGACGACCGCAGTGTGTGCGCCTTCCCCGGGACGGGTCGACCGAGTCACTGCACCCAACGGAGCCGCTGGCCCTCGAGCGCCTTTGCTGCACCACCCTGCCATCCAGGTGGCTGCTTCACAACAGCAGGGGCGCGGTGCTGCCGCCTCCGGCGCCGTCAGGAGCCGAGCAACGGTGCGATCTACTTCATGATCACCCATACCAAGTACAGCCACGGAGGCCATGGCAAGGGCTTAGCTGTTGCTGAGGTTTCCACCGTCGGCCGAGCATATGGACGAATGGCGTGCCACCATCCAAAGTTTGCTTGGTTTCACCGAGGCTGGGGGCCAACGGCCTCCCCAAGCGACGACGACGGCTTGTGCTGCTGGCCGTTCGGAAGGGGCCACCCCTATGGTGCAGTCCCCACCACGGCAGCCAGCATGAGCGCAGCAGAATCAAGACCTTGACGGCGTCTCGATGGCCACTTCTGACCCTCGAGCACGTCCAAGCCGACGGCAAGCCCCGGAGGATAGGCAGGTGGGAGACGAGCACATCACCATCGAGCAACGCCGCGACGACCACTGCCAGACCGATGGGCGCGATGGCCTCGACGGCGACGAGACCGCGCTCGGTGTTGGCGGGTACCTACCTTTCGAGGTTGGGTGCCCTGCCTTCACTCGTGAGCTGCGGCAAGTCTGTTGGCCATCCGTTCGCACGTTCAAGCCAGAGATACCCGAGAAGTACGACGGGAGACTTAACCCGGCAGAGTTTTTGAGCATCTACACCATCGCTGTTCAGGCTGTCGGGGGAACAGATGAGAAGGTGTTTTCCAACTACTTCCCTTTGGCCCTCAAGTCCAATGTGAGGTCTTGGCTGATGCACCTGCCGGAGAACTCCATTTCCTCATGGGCCGACCTGTGCCACGAGTTCATTGGTGCCTTCACCGGTGGCCATCAAGATCCAGGCCGACCCAGCGACTTGCAGCTTCTCCAACAAAAGGAAGGAGAGACCCTCCGTAAGTATTTACATAGATTCAACAAAGTCCATAGGAACATCCCAAATATCCATCTTAGCTATGATAGCTGCCTTCCAATCCAATATGCGCAACTGCCAGATTCCTCCAAGATGAACATGCGGTTGCCCAAGACTATGAAGGAGCTCTACACCTTGGTGGATAAGTGTGCTCGGATGGAGGAGGGAAGGAAGTTGCGCGGAGAGGAAGATTGCACCAATGTTGATTCAGAGGATGATGATGAATCAACCAGTGAGAAGAAGAGCAAGAAGCGCAGTAAGAAGCGGAAGGATAAGGCAGTGATGACTGTTGAAGGATAGGGTACACTTAGTACTGGCAAGAAGGCCAAAGCTGAGGTCCCCGGCAAGGAAGCTGCCGTGTGCGCTGACTGCCGGGAGGCCGCGACTACCGAGAAGGCCGAGAAAGGTGATGGGCCGTATTGCAAGATTCATCGGACCAAAGTCCACGACCTTCAGGAGTGCTATCAGGTTGAGCAGCTTGTCAAGAGACAGAGAGCAGAGTATGAGAAGCACGACAAGGAAAAGGGTCAGAAT
Source organism: Aegilops bicornis (assembly GCA_021605145.1). Taxonomy (NCBI): domain Eukaryota; kingdom Viridiplantae; phylum Streptophyta; class Magnoliopsida; order Poales; family Poaceae; genus Aegilops; species Aegilops bicornis. The sequence continues at coordinate 399,251,247 of CM038669.1, forward strand.
GTCGCTGGCGGTAAGGGCCGAGGCGGTGAAGTAAATCGCCTAGGCAAGCCCTTCAGGAACCAAGGAAAACCCGCCAAGGGTCGAGAGCAGGAAGCCTGTGATGATGAGAGTGATGGGGGGTGTCGGTGTCAAAACCGGCGGATCTCGGGTAGGGGGTCCCAAACTGTGCGTCTAGGCGGATGGTAACAGGAGACAAGGGACACGATGTTTTTACACCTGTTCGAGCCCTCTCGATGGAGGTAAAACCCTACTCTGCTTGATTAATATTGATGATATGGGTAGTACAAGAGTACATCTACCACGAGATCGAGAGGCTAAACCCTAGAAGCTAGCCTATGGTATGATTGTTCTTAGATCCCCACGGACTAAAACCCTCGGTTTATATAGACACCGAGAGGGCTAGGGTTACACAGTAGTCGGTTACAATGGGAGGAGATCTACGTATCCCAAGATCGCCAAGCTTGCCTTCCACGCCAAGGAAAGTCCCATCCGGACACGGGACCTAAGTCTTCAATCTTGTATCTTCATAGTCCAGAGTCCGCCAAAGGTTATAGTCCAGCTATCCGGACACCCCTAATTCGGGACTCCTCGGTAGCCCTAACCAGGCTTCAATGACAGCGAAGTCCGCGCGCAGATTGTCTTGACATTGCAAGGCAGGTTCTTCTCCAAATTCCATATACATTGAATAGTGTCCTGGCTTCTTGTGAGTATTGCGCTCCTTGGCTTCCGCGCCCAATAATGGCCATCTTCCACGTGTCAAACGAATGCGAAAAGCCAGGGTATTTTACATTTACCCCCCTAGCTGCAAGAGCTGTCTATTAAAGAGATGAGGATTTAGATCCGAATCGCACCATCCTCCCTTTGCGAGCATTCATCGGAGCGCAGCCGACAGAGATCCATTCCATCATGGACAGACGACGCAACTCCTCCTCTCGCCATCCAAGCCATCTGACTGGAGATTGGGAGAGATGCTCAAATCCGCCTGACCGCGAGCTAGTGACGCTTCAAGCCAAGGGGTTTCTCCCCCAGCCTACATGGTCCCGGTTCGAGCCGAGCTTGCCACCTATAATGGTGGAGAGCAAGTGGAGAGCGTCCCCAATCCCTCCAAAGGAGAGCGGGTATGCCTTGTCCCTTATTTGATAAGAGGGCTCGGATTTCAATTCATCCTTTCTCCGGGGGCTCACAGTTCTATGGCCTCCGGTTGCACAACCTTCGCCCGCCTCCATATTGCATATTGCGGCTTCAGAGCCCTTGCGAAGGCTATTTTTTGGGCATCGAGGCTCATTTCGCTACTGTGGAAGAAGTTGTTACGCCTTGTGCCCCGTTCTCAGGAGGGGTCGATATATCAAGTGGGCGGAGCCGAACTATGGCGCATCGCCGGGATCGGATATCTATCCGGAACCCCAAAGAAGGCGTCCGAAGACTGGCCTTCAGAATGGTTTTACATAGAAGACGTCCCCCTGCCGGATCCTATTCGGATCGGCCTCCCTGAGTTTGATAGTGCTCCTCTGAAGAAGCGCCTAAGCTGGCATCCACGGAGCCCTCAGGAGGAAAATGACAAGGACGTCCTTTACCTGATGAGCCGGATAAGATTGTTAGCTCATTCCGGACTGACCATGATTGAGGTCATGGCCACATGTATTATGCTGGGGTGCCCGCCAAGATGTAGAGGCCACCCCATGTGGGATTTTAATGGGGAGGATGATGCCACGCGCTGCGGCCATAAGGGGCCGGGATCAGTTGCCGCTCTGACGAAGACCTTGTCCGCATTGTACAAGGGAGAAGAGGAGGAATTTCTCCGCGTCAATCCACAGGGCGGATTTTCTATGTACAATCCCCCAAACTGGGTAAGTGGACGCTTCTTTTTACCCATCCGTTCCATAGTCCCATGGTTAAGTATCTCATCTTGTGATTCCGACGCAGGAACTGCGCCAGGCCGTAAAGGATATAAACAGCCTTCCTCCACAACCCGAGGATCCGGAACGGTCCCTCGATCCGGCCTCCCAAGAGGATCGGACATATCCGTGGAGCTGATCGATGGGGTATTTTATCAACTGAGCATCGACAATGCCTTGGTGGCTATTACAGACTGATTATCCTGCATCGCTTCCCACGCCTCACAGGTAACCGAGACCGAAGTCTCAATACTTGAACATGATCCGTCCGGTGCTTATTTTGATCACCGTATACCAATGGTGTTTCGCAGAGGAGGATCTCGGCGGAATGCAGAGCCTGCGGCGACTAGCCAACAAAGGGACCGCGAGGCGGGCAGGCTAAAAAGACACGCAGTTCCGGGTCGAGGCACCGCAAGCACAGCGTAAGGCGCGCTGCCTTTTATTCCAAGGTATTACTCTACGATGCATACTAACGCCCATGCTCTTTTTAGGAGAAAGAGGGCTCGCCGGACTATATCCGGAGAGGTTGCCAATCGCGCCTCCACCAACCAGGCTCCAAAGCCAGGTTCAGAAGCAGAGGCAAACATGAGGCGTCCGTCGGACGCTCCTCCGGCAGAGGATGCGGACAGGCTGTCGCCACCAATTCCGAGGTGGAGAGTGCCATGAATCACGAGCGCCGCCGGACAGTTCTTCATAACGCTTGTTTCTCCCAGAGGCGTTGGATGCCTTCAACTGGGAGAATCATTACCTCCGTGCCGCTCAAAATGGTCTACCCAACCCGCCACGGAGCATTATGTAAAAGACATACGGGTGAGAAAATTTGATGGTTATATATGTCAAGAGCCCCGAGACTTGAAACAGTTAGAATGGCGATTTAAGGATCATTTGTGATGCAGGTCTTCTGAAAAGAATACCCAACTGTCCCGGTGAGCTGGAAGAGTGCAAAGCCCAACTTGAGACCGCACTAGCCGCGGCAGGAGGCCAAAGGACCCTCTCCGGTAATATATGTGAAAGATAAGTATAAAGTGCGGCATGTGTACCAAATCGACAATAACATTGCGGATGGCGCGAGTAGATCCGGACAAGCAACAATCTTCTCATACCGTTAAAGGCCGGCGAGAGCGCATGCTTACGAAGGTGAGGCGAGAGAAGAATAATCTCCAAGATGCCAACATCCATCCGGGCGAGGAACTAAAGGATGTTCGTGCCCAAGCTAGCCGGACTCCGTTAAGGGAATCGGCTTCGACGCTGCATGTTTAGTAAGTGCTTGAGCGAACTTTTGAAAAAGAGTTGGCGAGGAAGTAGACTAACAGAGTTATATCTGTAGGTATGCTCACAGTGCGTCCCGCGGAGGAAATGCCCGGTTCTCTGGGTGACCTTCTTCGAGCTCTATACCGCTGCGAACGAGTTCGGCAGTGATGAAAGGCGTCACCCAGGCCTTGTGGCCATCTATCTCCCGTCCGAAGGCCTTGGAGAGCTTGCAGAGGAAGCTTAAGGGAGCACGCGTCGGCGCTTCCGATTATGGAAGATATCGGCCTGTTGTCAAGGCGCCGGGGAGGCTCGGGCCATGGTGAAGGCAGCGGTACACGAAGGCTGACCCAAACCACATGGCCGAGGCGGACTGTGGGGCCCGATGGGAAGGAGATCCTGTGAGCTTAGTGTATGGCCGGTAGAGTGGCCGCCAAATATTCCCAATGAGCGTAAACTAGACAGCTTGGATGGTATTGAAGAGGAATATACCGGTCAAATTGACTATGTAATTTAAGATGACATGTAAAAATGCCTTCTAGCAAATTGTAGATCGTTTGTCGTGGCGGACCTTTTCGCTTCAACCTCGGGACCCGATAGTCGGAGTGTGTCCGAATACCCTCTCGGTTATGTAAGAACCGGGCATGCGTGGAGACCAGGCGTAGGGGTCATTAGTGCTTGAGCAGACAAGTGCCCAACTAGTTATGTTATATTACATGGTTAGTAAGAAACATCTTCCGGGAGAATAGTTCCGTTAGGGGTTCCTTTCCTCGGGAGGCATGCCCTAAAGTGCATGTCGGGACTGCAAAAAGCAGAAAAAGCATCTGGGGCGGATAAATAAACAAGTGAGAAATCATATTTAGTTCACCGACCGAATATTCCCTTAAGAACGCTAGCTTCTCGGCTTCACCCGATCTGAGGTACACATCCGGTGACCAGTGATAACAATCGCAGAGGTGCTCCTTTACCGCCTAGTCAGAACAATGCTGGAACGTAGGGGTAAGCACGTGGAGCCGAGCAACCCAACTTGGCCAAAACTTAAGTCATATCGATGCATATAATGGTGAATAAAAGGTACATGCGGAAGTGTGACACATGTGTTGGGCATGAAGCCGTATAAATAAACACATTAAAGAAGCCCAGTGTATAATGAGCGCAGATAAGCGTCAATTGTGTCGCGAACAAAGTGTGAAGCAGGCCCTTTAAAGGCTGTAAGAGAAAATGAGGGAGAAGGGGAGAAATAAAGACAGCTAATGTGTAAAAAATGAAGTAGAGGAAGGAGAGCGAACACAGAGTCCGGCACTAGGCGAGAATCTTTGGAGGCGGGCTGCGTTCCATGGGTTGGCTCGAGTCGGTTATCCGATGCATCTCGCAGACGCAGTGCAGCTCCACCAGTCAGGACTTGGTCAATAATAAAGGGACCTTCCCATTTGGGCTTGAGTTTGTCCTTTTCTTGTCTCGGCAGCGAGAACTAACTTCGCCAACATTGTAAGTTTTGGCCCGTACTTCTTTGCTTTGGTATCTTCGAGCCTGCTTGTTGATAAAATGCGAACGGGCTTTTGCCGCGTCGCTCCTCCTCCAAAGGCGTCCAAACTGTCCCGCCGATCGAAGTTCGACTTCTTGTTCTTCGTACATGCGCCTTGCCGAGGTGAGTCATGAATTATGTCGTGCAGGGCAGAACCGCCTCTACATCGTATACCATAAAGAATGGTGTGTATCCGGTGGTGCGATTCGGCGTGGTCCGGCAGCCCCGAGTGCACGGAGTCGAGCTCCTCTACCCAAAGGTCGTGTTAGATTCTTTGAGGGACCGCACTAATCTGGGTTTGATGCCGCTCATGATTAGACCATTTGCTCGCTCGACTTGACCGTTAGTTTGTGGGTGATAGGCTGAAGCATAGTCGAGCTTGATGCCCATGTTTTTGCACGAGTTTGACCTCGTCGGCCGTAAAGTTCGTGGCCGTTATCGGTGATGGTGTTGTGGGGATGCCATATCGATGTACGACCTCGATATGAAGTCTATCACCGGTCCGGATTTGGCCGTCTTAACAGGCTTGGCCTCTATCCATTTGGTGAATTTATCCACCATGACCAAGAGGTATTTTTGCTTGTGGGTTCCTCCTTTAAGGGGTCCAACCATGTCAAGCCCTGACACTGCCAAGGGCGAGGTGATGGGTATAGTTTGGAGGGTGGTGGGTGGCATATGGCTTTGGTTAGCAAAGAGCGGCAACCGACGCATCGTTGGACTAAGTCTGAGCATCTGCCGGGCCGTCGGCCAATAAAATCCTGTCTGAAGGCCTTGCTTACAAGGGCCGGGCTGCGGCGTGGTGCCCGCCGAGTCGGCATGAATTTTAGCCAGAATATTCCGCCCTTCCTCTTCAAGATACACCTTTGAAGGACTCCGTTGGTGCTTTTCTTATAAAGCTCTCCTCATGGACTTTATAGGCTTTTAGATCGCCGCGCACTATGCGGCGTGCCTCGTTTTGGTCCTTGGGAAGTTCCTGCACAGTTAGGTAGGCTAGGAATGGTTACATCCCGCAGGGCAATGACTGCCATTATTACATGGGCTGAAGATGTTGCCGTTGGCGAGCCTCTGTTGTGTCGAGAATGTTGATTAATAAAGGCGATGCAGGTTGGGTCGGGCTGTTATTTCGAATTCCCCTTCCCATGTCTGGATGGCTTGAACAGCCTCTCCAAGAAGATGTTGGGGACGGCATCACGCTTTGCGCCAATGCGTGCCAAGGCGTCTGTTGCACGATTGTTTTTCGAGCTATATGGTGAAATTCGAGCCCCTCGAACCGAGCTGACATTTTAGGGCGGCGTTGCGATAAGCTGCCATTTTGGATCCTTGGCATCAAAGTCTCCATTTATTTGGGATATCGCGAGGTTGAATCCCGCGCACCTCTAGGCGTTGAATGCCCATGGAGATCGCCATCCGGAGACCATGTAGAAGGGCCTCATATTACGGCTGCGTTGTTGGAGTCCGTATACATTATCTGGAGTACGTATTGAGCGTATCTCTGTTGGGGGCGTCGAGCAGCGCTTGACCCCAGACCGACCAACATTTGGAGCCGTCAAGTGCATGATCCAATTGGAATATGTGCCCGTACTCTTTAGGGAGTTGACTTCCAGTCCATTCGGCCATTTAAGTCGGCCAGGACTTGCGACTTAATAGCTCACCGTGGCTTATAGGTTATGTTGAACGGGAGGAGCTCAATGGCCCATTTGGCAATCCGGCCCGTCGCGTCGCGGTTGTTTATAATATCGTTAAGAGGTACTTCAGAGGCTACTATTATCGAACACTCTTGAAAGTAGTGTCACAGCTTCCGAGATGCCATAAATACCGCGTACGCTATCTTTTTGGTAATCACGGGTACGCGACTTGCATGGAGTGAGGGACAGTGGACACGTAGTAAACCGGCTTTTGAAGGGGAATTTGTGTCCGTCCGTTTCACCGTTCGACGACGAGACCGCGCTTACAACTTGATAAGTTATCGCAATGTATAATAGCAATGGTTCGCCGATGTTAGCGGCAGACGGACCAGTTTTGTTGCCAATATGGCTTTTATTTCTTGAGTCCAGGCTGGCGGCATCCGTCCACTCGAAGTGTTCGGTCTTGGCGGAGGAGGCGATAAAGGGTAATGCCTTTTCTCCCTAGCGGAGATAAAAAGCGGCTTAGAGCCGCCACGCATCGATCAATTTTTGTATTTGTTTGAGGTCCTTGGGATATCCAATTGTGACATAGCTCAGATCTTGGCGGGTTGGCTTCAATTCCTCTACGGATACAATGAAGCCCAAGAGCTTTCCTACCGGTAATGCCGGCAGCATTTTTCGGGTTAAGCTTGATGTCATATGTTGGAGGTTATCGAATGTGAGCCTCAAGTCGTCTACTAGAGTTTCGACATGCTTGGTTTTGTCTACCACGTCATCTATTATGTCTCCTTTGTTTCTTGATCTGGTTTGCGGACATGTCTGAATCATGCGCTGATATGTTGTGTCGGCGTTTTTGAGCCCGAAGGGCATTGTGTTGAAGCAGAATGGGCCGTATGGGGTGATGAATGCCGTTGTGGTTTGGTCTGGCTCTGCCATCTTAATTTGATGGTAGCCAAAGTATGCCTCGAGGAAACACAATGAATCGTGTCCTGCGGTAGCGTCGATAATTTGATCGATGCTTGAGGGAGGGAAGGGATCCTTTGGGCAAGCCTTGTTGAGGTCCTTGAAATCGACGCATAGGCGCCAGATTTGTCCTTCTTTGGTACCATCACCAAGTTTGCTAGCCGCATCCGGATGTTTTATATCTCTGATGAATCCGGCCTCCAGTAGTTTGGCTAGCTCCTCTCCCATGGCTTGTCTCTTAGGTTCGGAGAAACGCCGAAGGGCCTGCTTGACTGGCTTGAATCCTTTTAGGATGTTTAGGCTGTGCTCGGCCAGCCGACGTGGGATTCCTGGCATGTCTGAAGGGTGCCAGGCAAAAATGTCCCAATTTTCGCGTAGGAATTCTTGTAGTGCGGCGTCTACATCAGGGTTTAATTGCGCCCCGATGGAGGCTGTTTTTGTAGGGTCCGTTGGATGGACTTGGAATTTGACTATTTCGGTCTGGCCGGTTTAAAAGAGGTGGACTTGGATCTTTATCGAGTATCACGTTGTCCCTGTTCACCGTGGAAGGCCTTGTGTCAGTTCCTCGACCGCTAGGGCTTCGGATAGTGCCTCAAGGGCAGTCTGGCTGTATATTATTTTTGGCGGCGAGTGCTATGTCCGGGTCACTAGCAAGAGTGATGATTCCGTTGGGCCCAGGAATTTTGAGCTTCATGTACCCGCAATGGGGTATAGCTTGAAAAAATGTGAATGCCTCTCGCCCTAATAGAGCGTGGTATCTCATTGGCTGCTGAGCAGGGGCCACTTGGAACGTGACCTCCTCGGACCAGAATTATCCAGGTGCCAAACACCACATCGGTGTGATTTTTCTGTCTGTTGCACTTCCCGGCTGGGGATTATTCCTCTAAAGGTTGTGTTGCTTCGCTCAATGCGGCTCCAGTCTATTTCCATTTTTTGAAGAGTTTCCTCGTAAATGAGGTTCAATCCGCTGCCACCGTCCATGAGTACCTTGGTAAGACAAAAGCCATCCACTACTAGACTGAGGACCAATGCGGCTGGTGCTCGGGCTGTTCGGAATTTAGGTTCATCACTGGCATTAAAGGTAATAGCCGTGTCACTCCATGGGTTTGTTGTTGCTACTTGGTAGATTTCCGCGAGGCTGCAGAGTGTTCGTTTCATATTATTTGATCACGAAAGTCTCGAAGACTGTTAATACCCGTCTTTGGTATCCTTGGGCTAGTGCTTTGTGGATTACGGAGTTAGAAGCTCTTCGCCGCCGGCCACCTGCGGAGTATCCAACATGCTCTAAGGCTATGAGTTGGTGTGGCGCCCTCTGTACTATGAATTTCTGAGGTCCATTGAGCCATCCCTCCAAGAGGGGTTCCATGCCCTATAGAGGGTTTTGCTTTTTTGGTGTTTAACCCGGGTGCTGGCGATAATGCACCCTTTTATTTCAGACCTGGGTTGTATTCAGGGCCTGATTGTCCCAAAATTTTATTTCGGTTTTCGGCGCTTTTCCATCGCACAAGCAGTACTTGCATTTACTATGGACGCCAAATCGTGAAGCGTGTAATTTCACGGCGACTTATGGCGTTGAGGATTCCGTTGTCCGTGCCGTAATTATTGCAGAAGAATGAAATTGCATCCTCCTCACGGCGATCCTTTATCACCATTCATGACCGGAGGAATCGGCCCGATAATGGTGTCTTTGCTTACGTGGGCTCTTGCCGAATTTGGGATAGATCGCTTATGTTTGGGTGGGCGGGTGGAATTAAATCCGGAACCTCGCCCAATCTGAAACTCAGGGGCCAAGGAGTTTCCGAACTTGGAAGCATGTGTTCTTGGATGTTGTCCAATGAATCTAGCCCGTTGCCTGACTTTAGGTTCAGGGCTTGAGTGACGTCCTCCCCTCCGCGGGTATCCGGCTTGGAGGGATCGGGAATCCGGACATAACTAGTCCTTAAGATAGATGAAGGCTTGCCGCAATGTTCCTCCACCACTGCAACGTGACGGGTGGCCTGGGGAGAGTTAATCTCTCTTGGATCGGGTTTAGGACCAATCTGATCATAGTCTCATGCGACTCCTAGAGGCGGCGATGCGCGATCCGAGAGCTTCGTTTAAGGAAGAGAGCTCCATCAGATCTAAGCGCTTTCAGCGAGTTCGAGTTGGCGTGAAGATTGCTTTCGATGACCCGAGAAGTCATCGTCGGTAGCCATGGCGAATAAGCGGTCATAAGAAAACCGCTTAGCTTGGAGAGTTTGGCTGATAGCCAAAGCTCCTTTAGCAATGTGATGCCGTCTTTAAAGGCGGGATGGCGATCCTTCACGATGGCGACGACACAGCGGAACTCTCAATGAAAGCACCAATGTCGGTTGTCAAAAGCTGGCGGATCTCGGGTAGGGGGTCCAGAAGCGTGCGTCTAGGCGGATGGTAACGAGGAGACAAGGGACACGATGTTTTTACCGGAGTTAGGGACCTCTCGATGGAGGTAAAACCCTACTCCGGCTTGATTAATATTGATGATATGGGTAGTACAAGAGTAGATCTACCACGAGATCAGAGAGGCTAAACCCTAGAAGCTAGCCTATGGTATGATTGTTCTTCGTCCTACGGACTAAAACCCTCCGGTTTATATAGACACCGGAGAGGGCTAGGGTTACACAGAGTCGGTTACAATGGGAGGAGATCTACGTATCTGCATCGCCAAGCATGCCTTCCACGCCAAGGAAAGTCCCATCCGGACATGGGACGAAGTCTTCAATCTTGTATCTTCATAGTCCAGGAGTCCGGCCAAAGGTTATAGTCCGGCTATCCGGACACCCCCTAATCCGGGACTCCCTCAAGGGGGATGCAGAGGAAACCAGTGAGCAGGAGTTTCAGAAGGCCACTGATGCCCTATGCATTGACGGGGGTGCATCCTTGCACGCCTCTCACCGTCAGCTCAAGCGATGGGCAAGGGAAGTCAATGTCGTGGAACCAGGGCCAGAGGCCCGGTAGCCGATCAAATGGTCGCGCACGCCCATCATCTTTGACGAAGAGGATCATCCTAACTGAACTACAGCGGTAGGATGTTTTCCATTGTTGGTCTCTCCAACAATTCGCAACCTCAAGGTCAATGAAGATGTTGGTGAATGATGAGTCGAGTTGAATCTGATTTCCCGGCAGTTATCAGCAAACCTTTGAATGGCAGAGGAGGAGTTAAAGGATTCTGAAACACGTTTCAAGGAGTTAATCCCGGCAGGAGTCGTCCTAAGGGAAAGATCACATTGCCGGTAACGTTTGGGGGAGAGCTGAACTACCAGACTGCGAAGATTGTGTTTGATATAGTTGAGCTCCCCCTGCCGTACAATGGGATCCTTGGACGCCTAGCCCTGGCTAAATTCATGACCGCATATACTTGAAGATGCCTGGGCCAATGGGAGTCCTTACCATCCCATCAGATGAGAAGGATGCAATCATTTGCATGGACAAGATGTCTTAGGACGCGATCCACGGCTGACAGAGGCAGCAGCTGACATGATGGTTCCCTTCAAGGAGGACAGAGGAAAGAAGAAGGGTAGCAAGGACGCTGGCAAGGAATTTGGGAAGCGTACCTCTTCGGAGTAGGTTGTGCCTATTGATGACTTGCCGGAGAGCTCCAATAGCAAGAAATCCAAGGTCGCTGCACCCCAAGTGAAGAAGAAGGTCGGCGGGTAGCATTGATGGTACTTTCACTATCAACGCCACCCTTGATGAAAAATAGGAAAGCGCACTCGTTGCCTTCCTGCGGGCGAATATCGATCTGTTTGCTTGGCAACCATCTAATATCCCCGGTGTTCCCAGGGAGGTAATCAAGCACCACCTTGCTGTTTGCCCACACGTCCGAGGCCTGTCCAAGCGAAGAAATCGGAAGCAGGAGCCTTGGAGAGGCAACCTTGATTCATTCTGAGAAGAGATCAAGTAACTTGAAGCAGGCTGGTTTTGGTTAGAGGAGTACTGCATCCCATGTGGTTGGCAAATCCGGTGGTAGTCCAGGAAGGCTAACGGGAAGTGGAGGCTTTGCGTGAGATTTGGCTGAGATCTCAACAAAAGCTTGCCCAAAGGACCCGTTCCCTTGCGGCGTATCGATTAGATTGTGGATTCCACTTCAGGTTGTGATTTGCTCTCCTTTCTGGATGCATATCTGGGTATCACCAAATCTTCATGTCCAAGGAAGACGAAGAGAAGACATCATTCATCACTCCATGTGGTACGTACTGTTTTATCTTTGGATTAAAGAGTGCCGGGTCCACTTTTGCAAGGGCAGTCCAGATTGGTTTTGAGCCACAACTAGACATAAACATTGAAGCTTATATGGATGATATTATGGTCAAGAACAAGGATTGAGCCACCCTTATTCAGCATTTGGAGGAAACATTTGCTAATCTGCGCAAGATCAACTTGACGCTCAACCTGGAGAAGTGTGTGTTTGGCATTCCCTCCAGCAAGCTACTTGGGTTCTTTGTGTCCCATCGCGGGATCGAAGCCAACCCCAACAAGATTAAAGCTATCAAGCAACTCCAAGTGCCAAGGACAGTCAAGGATGTGAGGCGTCTGATAGGGTGTGTTGCCGCGCTAACAAAATTCATTTCCAAGTCTGTCGAGCGCGCCCTGCCATTCTTCAAAATCTTGAAGAAGGCAGGGCCCATGAAGTGGACTCAGGAAAGCGAGATGCAGCTTTGCAAGAGTTAAAGACCTACTTGTCTCTGTGCCTACCTTGGATTTGTTCCCAAACAACAAGAACCATTACTTGCATGTGCTTGTATGGCAACCAACCAGAAGTGGTTAATGCAGCCTTGGTGGCACCGGTAGGGGAAGTGGATGAGGCGAGGTGAAGGTGAGCAAGGACGGGCGAGCAGTAGAAGGATCAAAGGCAGGTAGTGAGCACCTGGCTGAGCAGAGCAACCCCAAGGACACGGCAAGGAAGAAAGTGGTGTAGCGCCCAATGTACTCCATCAGCTCCTTGTTGCAGGGGGCTAGATCGAGGTACTCTGGCATGCAAAAGTTGATTTTTGGTCTCATCATGGCCTCAAGGAAACTGCACCACTACTTCCAAGCCCACGAGATCACGGCTGTCACTCGTTTCCCGTTGCAAAGGATACTCCAAAACCCTGAGGCTATCGGCAGGATAGTGGAGTGGGCTTTGAAGTTATCCAGTTTTGATTTGAAGTTTGAGAGCACATCAACGATTCAAAGCAGGGCATTGGCAGAGTTTATTGCTGAATGGACGCCAACCCCTAATGAGGAAGTGCGGAGAACTGACTATCCCCGGGGAATCACCCCAAGAATGGATTATGTATTTTGATGGTGCCTTTTCACGCAAGGTGTAGGAGGCTGGCGTGCTTCTTATGTCGCCCCCTCAGGAGAGCACTTGAAATCGCCCGATCCGGATGCATTTTTCCCGGGAAGAGGCAACCAACAATACATCAGATTATTAAGGGCTCCTTGCCGGGCTCAGGATTGCCGCAGAATTGGGAATCAAGAAGCTGGTCATCCGAGGAGATTCATAGCTTGTGGTGAGACAAGTTAACAAGGATTATCAAAGCCCATTGATGGAGGCGTACGTTGACGAAGTGAGAAGATTGGAGGAGTACTTTGTGGTTGCAACAACAGAGCATGTACCCTGCATGGGAAAACAACATAGCTAGTCATCTATCAAAGTGTGTTGCAGAAGCTTCCTGTGTGGAATTAGGGGCTTTTGTTCTCCATCTTACTCGACCCTCCGTATCCCCAACAATGGCCCGAAAAAGGAGAAAAGTTGGACTCGGTAAGCCTCTCCCGGTAGGAGCTGCCCGCTCTGGCAGACCCCTTTGGGAAGCACTCCTCGCCACTGTGGGACCGCACCCTCCAGCTGGGCCCATGGTCCCCAAGAACGAGGAATGTGCCCCCTCAAAATAGGAGGTGCCGCTAGTCCTCGTTGCCGAGCACCAGGCTCCAACTTGGGCAAGGCACATAGTCCACTTCCTCCAAACCAGAGAACTTCCCGCCGACCAGGATGAAGCTGAAAGAGTAGCCCGAAGGGCCAGTATGTATCTGTTTGTCGATGACACTCTATACAAAAGGAGGCCCAACGGTGTGAAATTGAAGTGCATCTGCCAGGAAGAAGGAAAGGAACTACTGGCTGAGATACACAAAGGCATGTGCGGCTCCCACATTGGATCAAGGGCATTAGTTGGGAAAGCATTCTATTGGCCCACAACCCTCCAAGATGCTGTCGAGCTAGTCACCAAATGTGAAGCTTGCTAGTTCCATTCCAAGAACATCCACCTACCTGCCCAAGCTCCTCAGACGATCCCTTTATCATGGCCATTTTCGGTCTGGGGACTCGATATCCTCGGCCCCTTCCCCCGAGAAATCGGGGGCTTTGAATTATTATTCGTTGCCATCGACAAGTTTACAAAGTGGCCAGAAGTGATTGCTGTGAGAAAGGTGACTACTCAGTATGCTATCAAGTTCTTGAAAGAATTGGTGTGCCGTTTTGGAATCCCGGCAAGGATCATTACCGACAACGACACCCAGTTCACGAGCCGCGCTTTCATGCAATATGTTCATGCCCTCAGATGCAAGATGTCATTTTCCTCTATTGCACATCCAGAAGCAATGGACAAGCTAAGAGGGTGAACGCTGAAGTGTTGCGGGGACTCAAGATGAGAACCTTTGATACGCTGCAGTAGCACGACATGCGGTGGAGCGATGAGCTGCCGGTAGTTCTCTGGTCCCTCGAGAGCGACACCAAACCGAGCAATGCAGACTCCCTTCTCCACGGTCTCTGGGGCAAGCGATTATCCCCACGAAACTCATTTTGCAAGTCGCCTCGGGTGCTTGCCCTACGATAGTAGCACAAGTTTGCTTGCCGGCGTGACAATGTTGTGCTACTCGAGGGGAGAACGTCTCGAGTACTTCGTGTGTTGCATGCTATTAGCAAGCCCTACATCGCTATCATAATAGGAGGTTCATGCCCGTGTTTTGAGGAAGGCGACCTTTGCGTTTAGGGTGCGTTTCAGTTCATGAGGAGGTACAAACAGAAGTTGGCCGCTGGCCAAGCGGAAGGCCCTGCAAGGGTAGTACAAGTCACCGAGACACAGCGCTTGATCAAAATCGGAGACCCGGAGATGGCACTCAGTTGCAAAACTCATGAAATATTGAGCATCTCCATAAGTTCTACCCTTAAAAGCACGGTACATGCCGGGCCTGCCCACGTCAGCCACCCTTTATACCGAGCCTTGCCTCGGCTACATGTAAACCCTTGTACAAAGCCGATGATGACCACATGCATGAGAAAATAAGCGAAGCCTTGTGGGGTCCCGACCAAGTTGCATGCATGCATGAGCATTCCAAGAGCATTGCATAAGCATTTCATGAGCATTTGCATATGCATATAGATAGGATCGCATCTTGCATCATTCCCATTTGCATGGAAAATTTGCGAGGTTCTACCGTGAACTTGGCCTCTACAAGGAATTGGGGAGATGAACCAACCTTGTGATCTCCGGCAAGCCAAACAGATAAGTTCTACCTGTTGTCAGTTAGTGTTCTGTAAGCTATAACTTGTGCATGAGAAAACCTCGCCACTCCTTTGAAACTTAGGTGCTCCCATCCTTGACTTGAATGTTGCTTCGATCAGGATGGTCGCGTTAACCTTAGGTAAAAAGGGGGTTGGCGGGGCCTGAATCCTTTACTTTTTGCTAGATAAGCGCCAGTTCTCCGGCAAACAAAAGTGCCGGCGAGGATAACCCTATTCGTTTATTTACACTAAGGGCATTCCACCTCTGCATGGATATATACATGCATGGGTTCCGACAAGGTTCTGTTTCATTAATATGCAGAGTAATACAAGTATAAGCATTACAGAACACAAACATGGACTCGAGAGATTATATTATTTGAATTAAAAAGTACTGGCAAGTTTAAGATAGAAAAATGCTAAGTGCCCCGTGATGCCTTTGCCCTTGTCCATCTCCTTGGGAAGAGGTCAAGGAGGCTGTGGCGTGCCAGCAGGGATCCAGGCGCATCCCAGGAGATCGGCTCGGCGCCGCTCCCCCACGGGGTGGGAGGAAGAAACCCAGGAGGGCGGGCGGCGTGGATGAGGTGATAACACTTTAGGAGGAGGGACGAGATGGGGACGCGGAGTCACAGGCAAACATGAGTCGTCGAAATAGCCGTCACCGTTCTTGACGCGTCGTGGGTTGCCGCCATCGTCCGCATCACTACCACCCGAAGACCTCAAAGACGCAAGAATCCCGCCGGACACCACCACTCGCTCTACCGGGTCATCCCACGTAGAAGGCATGGTG
Source organism: Aegilops bicornis (assembly GCA_021605145.1). Classification (NCBI taxonomy): domain Eukaryota; kingdom Viridiplantae; phylum Streptophyta; class Magnoliopsida; order Poales; family Poaceae; genus Aegilops; species Aegilops bicornis. Next base: position 399,266,794 of record CM038669.1, read on the forward strand.
AATCTGACAACCTGCAGCCCCTATCAAGAAGTCATCGCATGCCCGGTGGCGTGTATGAGGAGCAAAGGGGCCTCTGCCTGACGACAAGAGGGATCGGGACCCAGGGAGGTGAGATTAAGACCTTTGCTAGCGGCGGGTCTCTTTCTGTGATTCCTCCCGGCCCGTGACCTCGCGTGGAAGGGAAGAAGAATGGGGACAATGTCGACTACCATGCATGCCATGCCCACTACGAGGCCGGGCCTCGACATGGTATCGTTTCCCTTTGAAGTGCCAAGGCTACTGGCGGACCTCATGCGGCGAACAAGCCCGGGGAGTTGCCACCTCCAAGCGTTATTAAACAAGCAAGACACCGCTGACTACCCCTTTCAGATCCAAGAAAAGCCTCAGAATGGAGCCCGGGTGAGGGAGTCCTGGATTAGGGGGTGTCAGATGTGGGGTTCCAGCAAACCCTTGAGGTTCGAACACTAGGGTGCGTGCGAAGTCTTTCCCTCCTACCGGTCTACGCCCTAGCTCGCTAAGATCTCATGACATGAGGCCTGATTTTGATTTGGACTACTTAACCATGAGAAAGACACCGAGGTTTATAATGGTTGGGCCACCGTTGTGGTGTAATACCCTACTCCCGATTAGTGGTGGTGGTGGTGGGATTGCCTCTAGGGGCTGATGATTAATAGTACAAAGGGAAGAACAACCTCCGAGGGTTGAGGTGTTCTTATTGCCTGACTAACTGTATGGGTGAGGAAGGCTGGGTGAATTGCTCGATGCCCTACTTCCCGTGATAGCTAGCTCTACTTATATTGGCCTAGTCCTCTCCCCAAATATCGAGGCGGGAAGGGAGCCAACAGCAGCGGGCAAATTTGAAGGGGGACAGCTAGTACAAGCTATCGACAAAAAGTGGTCTTCGCCTGTGAAAAACTCTGGTGATAGCTGTATCTTGGGCTCCACGATGACCTCCGTCTTGCCGTCCTCCTGGTCTTGGTCTCGTTGCACCAATATGGCAACCTTTGCACTGATGCCTCAGACTACTACTTTGCTGTTGGCCTCCTTAGCACCAAAGAGGAAATAAGGGCGCCATGGCAGCGTTGAAAGCTCCCTTTGGTGGTATGCGTTGCGTCAATATGGCTCTCCCGTCCACGAGGGCCTCGTGAGGTTTTGCCCCTGCTGCCTTGATATCTCCGCTCTCCTCATGAGCCTGCTCGCTAGGCTTTGCTCCAGGAAGGAGGTCTTGCATCGTCCGCCCTCGCGCCATGGTCTTGGATGCTTTGTTGATGAAGATGGGCGTCAGACGGCACTGCCCTTAACCACACCGTGGAGGCATGACGAGCAGAGTACGAGGACCCCCGTTCCCGAGAACACACAATGAGCCTTGAGCCCAAGGTGCACTTTCGGGCCCAGCCTTGGCGCCGGAAACCGAAGGGAAAATTCCCGTTAATCACCCAGCGGGCCCAAAAAACATGCGGCCTCGGAGTTCGGCGTGTATATGGCGGATTGATTGGGCCGTGGGCGTCTCCGCTTCCCGCACTGCCTCGGCAGCGCATGACTTGACAAGTCCCTGTGACATGCAAGGAAAACCATCATTACTCGCGATCGTGGGGGCGCCCGGTTGGCCTTCTCTTGCTATAAATGGGGAGGCGGAGCCCCAGTCGCCCATCTCTTCCTTCGCTAACTTGCTTCTCTTCTTTGCTCCATTGCTTGAGTACCACGATAAATGGCGCCATGAAGGGGAGTTCTATGCACGTCAAGAGAAAGGGCCCTCCCGCGAGAAACCCTAGTTCCCCGGCGTAGCCCAAGCCTTGTGCCGTGGCCCGTCCGTCTGGCAAGCCTTGTGACCCTGCGCATGCGTGGCCCATTGGCATGCCGGTGGCGCCCGCGGCCGCAGCGTGAGGGATTGCCCCAACCATGTTAGTCCGGTGACCTTGCGGCGAGGCGGCGCAATGGTGGCGCGAGCCTCCCGCCCGCGGCTTTCCATTAAGCGGAGGTGTCGCCCCGGAGTTAGGTAGTGCGAGTCGGAGAACCCGGCCGGCCGGCTGGCTCCGGCTTCCAGCGCTTCTTTGTCGATGAACTGCCCGGCCCTGCTCTGAGCGGGCTCTGGTTCTTGACGGATGGTTTATACCATGACAAGGCCTCTTGGGTAGCATGGTCAGAGACTTCTCCCGCGGGCAACATAAGCCCTGGCCCGTGGGCTGGCAACAGACGATTCGCCAGCAGCTTGTGTACAGGCCAAGCGATTACATCGGCTCCACTTCAAGAAATACGTGATTGGATTGAATTCGACCCTCTATGTGAGGGTGTTTGGGGAAAGATGGTGCAGCCCATGCCTGGTGGCTGCCCGAGACGAGCGATGGTGAGGAGGTGCCTTCGACCTTGTGGTGATGGTAGCAGCGTGGATGAGGGCTGAGCCACGCCCTTGGCTGAGCCGCATGCTCTTCCCGGCCTCTGGTGGCTCTTCCTCCGTGCGGCAGCTCAACAGCTGGCGGTGGCTCGACTAACCCGCCGCCTGCCTGCACCAGCTTCCAAAGGAGGCATGAGGTCATCTCGATGCCGCTTTTTAACCGTTGAGCAGTGAATGAGGAGGAGATGCAGCTGAAACTCGGCGCCCATGCAGGGAGCTTGCCTCCATGAGGTTCATTGCTGCAACCTTCGCTTTGTTTAGCTCTTTTCCCTCTCATCAAAAAGCAGAAAGCAGTGCCATGGGCCCCAGTATGTCGAACTATGATTCCTTTTGGATTTATTGCAGCTTTATGCGTGTTATTCCCCATGTTAGGTGTTGTTATTTTTGTGCAAAGATAACCCAACCTGTTGCATTAAAGAGACACCCTTTCCCTCTGAGGTGTGTGTTTTTGCTCTGAAGCTGCAAAGAGATTACCGTTAGAGGGTCTTGTTACGAAAAGATTTGCCGTCCACCCAAGCCTTGACTTGGTGTGCTTAGTATCAGCGGTGCCCGAGGGGCCGCAGTTAGGAAGATATGCTAGCTTCCCTAGGGCTTTCGAGCGAGGGTGGCTACAGCGAGAGAGCAGAGAGAAGAAAAATACTACGCGAGGTGCACCTTCCTAAACCCCCTCGCGAAGAACTGTCTGAAGAGAACACGAGCAAACTAGAGGCGAAAAACCACGGTTAAAGGCTAGGGAATCAAATCGGCAAAGGAGCAGCCAAAGGCAAACTTTGATTAAGGAAAAGCGAGGCCAACTCTACGGAGAGCAACGATGAAAAGCCGTGTCAGGCACCTAATCCTAGTCTTCAAGTCTTCTCACCAGCGCAGACTAAGTAATTTGTCCACTAGGCGTGGGAGGGAGCCCGGGGCACCGAGGCGGCGCTCCACGAAGACTCAAGGCGAGCATGCTCTGACCCCAACTTATTGTGCGTGAGAGTGTCACGCAGGCGGCGATTCTTCTTCACGAGCACCGGGCACTTCTTCACAAAGCTCTGGCCTTTCTTCCACGAGGCTCTGGGCCTTGCTTCATGCCAGGTAGAACTTCGGAGTCTTTGGATGTTCGAGGCGTTCTGGATGGGTAACTCCCATCCTGCGTCTCAGGCAGCTTGCACCACGGCTTGCAGAGACATGGGCCTGACTCTGAGCAGGGCCCCCTCCCACATGGCCGAAAGCTTGTGCAGCCCTTCTCTGGAAGGACCCGCCGCCTCGGGGCGAAAGGTCGCCCACCTCGGCGTCTGGAGGCCCGGATGTTGCCGGTGATGGTATCGCTGCAGGCGCTTGTTATCCCTGTACCGCCGTCCCTCAATGCGGCTTCAGCGGCGATGTTCCTCCCAACGACACCAAGATCCATCCCCGCATGGCATCTCACCGCTGCGCGTTTAAATCCGAAACGCTAGGACCCGATGCGGGCGATACTTGACCTGAAGTGAGGAAGCACTGCTTCAGCTCCGTAGAAGAGGAAGAATGGAGTCTCGCCCGTTGGCTTGAAGGTGGCGGGTGGTTGAGATTGGACCACAACCTTGCGGAGGTTGGGCTCAAATCGTGCAGACCCTTGCCGCGAGCCTCCGGCTTCTTCTTGAAGGTCCTGGTCTTGAGGCCCCTCAAGACCTCCCGTGTTATACGTGCGGCATTTTGACCGTTACTCTGGGGTGGGCCACCGAAGCATAACGCCATGAGATCTGGGTTCCAAAGAGTTAGCACAATAGGTTTTGAAGAGGTTGCCGATGAAAAGCTGCGAACCGTTACTCTGTGATGATGCGGTTAGAGGACCACAAAGGCAGCTCACGAGGCCCTTGATGAACTTGGCTAATGAGCGGAATTTGGAGATAAATACCGTTACGGCTTCCGCCAGCCCACTTGGTGAACTTGTCCAGCCGATGGCGATGTAGAGATAGCGAGTAGCCTGGCGCCAGGCGAAGCGGGCCTAGGATGTCAACCCCCGGACGCAAATGGCCACGTATTGGCGGGATGGTTTTGGAGAGGAAACTGAGGCAGGGACTGATGGATTTGCTTGGCGTGGAATTGGCAAGCTTCGCAGGACTTCACCAGCTTCGGCGCATGGGTCGTTCAAAAGATGTTATCCAGGCCAATAGAACCCACTGCGGAACACCTTGCCGGCGAGGGTCATGACGGCGGCGAGTGATGCCCGCAGTCGCCGCCGTCAGCCTATCGTCAATGGCTTGACTCCTTCGCCTTGATCAGCTGGGAGATGCACGGCGCGGGCGTAAGCGTCGTTTGGCGCCGTCCTCTGTACAACTCGCCCGTCTTGAATGCACGGTATGCCGTGGTAACTTGCCGGAGCCACCGCGCTCAGCGTCCTCTTCAACCTTCTCCGGTAGCGGCGCCCGTGTATCGGTACTCCTTGAATTCCTTGGTCGGCGGTTCCTCCACGGGGATCGAAAGCGCCAAAAGCGGCAAAGCTCTGAGAATTGAACCCTGGCTTGAGGCTCCGTGGCACGAGGATTGTGGGAAAGCTCCTCCGGCTGAAGTCATCGCCCAGAAAAGAGGTGCGGCGTCAGGCTGATGGCTCGAAAAGCCGCTCTTGAAACAGCGCGGGCTCTTCGCGGTTGCCGCTTGCAGATATTCTCTACAGGCGATATCGTCGGCAAACTTCCTTGTTGGTGCCCGGGCCCGTGCTTTGCAGACTCGGAGCCGAGAACGCTTTTTCCATCTGCGCACCTCGCGGTAGTGAGGGCTCCCATGTGCTTTCAAATCCTTCGGCTCGTACACCTTGTTGGGAGAAAGTTGGCGAAGGCTGTAAGGTCGCCTTTAGCCGGTGGCGCTTCACCCTAGAACGCCCGCAGCCTTGAGCCGAACCAGCAGGACGCCGTAAATGATGCGATGTTGTTGGAAACCTTCTGCGCCCGTGCTGAGAAAACTAAAGTTACTGCAAGCGTAGTAAAGCACCTGTCTGAGTGGGGAGATGAAACCTTGCTCCGGCCCAGCATACTGGTCTTGTGAAGGCGTATCGAGAAAATACATGACCCAGCCGTGTCACGGTGCCAGCTTCAGGGAGAGTGGACGGTATTCTCCTTCCTCAAGACCCGGGAGCATCTGTCCATTCCGCCCACAAAATCAGCGGCGCGGCTCCCTTGATGAGCGCAAATGGTAGTGCTTTGAACTCCAACTAGAATGCTTGCAACTCGATGTTCCACTTTCAGCGACCCTTCCCACGTCAGGTTAGGGCTCCTGAGCACCCTCTCCAATGGGTAGGCAGGGGGCGACCTTGATGGGGTGGCCACGGAAATAGTCTGCGAAACTTAGCTGCGAGGCCACCAAGAGTGCGAGCTTTGGAGCTTTCTTGACGAAGTACTGTAGCGCCCTCGTGTCCCTTGATATGGTCGCTGACAGAAATACGCCGGGTGCTCGGCGAGGCTGGCACAGCTATGTCGAGGGGCTCAGTCCTCTGCCGGAAATTGTGGCATATCTGCGGTGGTGGGTTTCACGAAGGACTGACCGTTCTCGGGGAGCGCCGCGATGTTGCCACTGAGCTCGGTCTTCATGCCCGCTGATGGCTTTGTTGCGCCTTCCTGACCCGTGCTTTGCATCAATTCTAGCTTGGTAGCGGCAAGCCCTTGTCTGGCGGCTCCTCCCGAGGCACGCCCGGCCCGCGGCTGAATGCAGATAGCTGACAGAGTAAACACCAGGCTCGAGAGGCAGCAGTGCCACCATCTACCCGAGGGGACTGGTCAGAGTATTTCTTGAGATCTGGAAGGCTTGAGTCGGCCCTCACAGGAGTCCCACTCGAGGCAGGGCCCTTCTTCTTCATGAGCTTAAAGAAGAAGGGTAAAGGCGCTCTCCCGGCTTGGCAGAGATGAAAGCGCCCTCTGCGGTGCACCGCCCAGCCTGCGAGCTCTCACGCATCTCCTTGAGGAGTGCAATGGTGGGCTCATGTCTTCGATGGCGTTGATCTTCTCCAGGAGTTGCCACGAATCCCTCTGTATGGGATCTGAGGAACCCAGTAGGCTGCGGAGGGACACCATGCAACACCTTACCTTCTCAGGGTTAAGCCTCAAAGTTCTGACCCAGGCTCTCAAGGTCTCCTCAAGTCTTGAATCAATGTCCTCGCCTCGCGAATTTGGTACAGGCACTATGTCATCAAGCGTAAACACGTATGTTTCCTGCTGTTTGCCGCCCCAAGGCGATGTGCATCAACTTGCGTTGAAAGAGTGGCGCCCGGCGTTACGCGGCAGAAGGGCATGGCGTGTGGCGATACACCCACGCATGAATGTGCAGAGGAAGGCTGTCTCTTTCTCCCACATCCTCCACACGCCCATCTTGATTTGGTGGTATCTGAGAATGCATCCGGGGAAAGCATAACCGAGGTCGCTTTTCGGCGATGGAGTCGGCCGATTTGATCGATCTGCCGGGGTGGCGAGGCGGATCTTGAGGGGCCGCGCTTTGTTAATGGGTTGAAGTGAAGTCGGCAGCTTTGTCAGTTCCTTCCTGCCTTTCTTGGCACCTAAGGACGGGGATTCGCCCGACCATTCGGGATACCAAACTTAGCATGGAATGGCACCAGCCCATCTCCGGCCTTCTTGGTCTCGGGCGTGGATGCATGGCGCCTCGATGGACTACCTGAGTCTACGCTACATGCCTGCCTAGCTAAATGGGGCGTCACCGTGTTGGGGCATACCCATAGATGATCTTTGAATCACCTCCCTCGGGACCCCCTACCAGCTGATTGGGTTCCCAAGTGAATATCTCTCCTTGTTTGCTGTAAGAACCTCACCAAGGCCTCCTCTTGACCCGGGTCAGTGGCCCGCACCTGGTGAAGGTGGCTCGAGAAGATCACATCCTCGTCGTAGAGCTGCCTGCTAGTTTTCGCGCCTTGTCTTAGGTGAGCAAGCTACTTCTCCTAACCTATTGGCGCAGACCTCCTTGTCCTCAAGAATGCAGTCTGGCCTTGAGTAGTACATGCTTGTCTTGCTTGATCTTGAAAGAGCAAACTGGCAAATCTTTGTCGACCTCACTTAAGTGTCCCCCCCTTGTTGAGTGAGGGCGCCACTTTGCTCCCGAGCATCTTTCATGAGTTGTAGGCCCCGGGTGGTCGCCGCCATGAGCCGAAGCGGCAGAGCTGGGTACCCAAGAATGGCGTTGTATGGGAGACCGATCACGAACAGCGATCTCCAGAAATCTGACTTCGGTGCAGTAGTTATTCTCGTGTCTTAGAAAGGTGACGGGAGGCGGATCTGCCCGCAGGCGGGCAGCTCCACCACCCAACTCTGAGAAGGAACTAGCTTGAGGCTGAGCGCTCAAACGTGAAATTTGAAAGAGCTTCCCTGAAAAAGTTAGGAAGGCCCGGCACTGGCCCGTCAGTGAGGTGTCTTGGTAATAGCCACGTTGTGCGGATGGTGGGCGTCTGAGCATTGGGAGCACTGCAAAACGATGATGGCATCGGGGTGGTCTTCTTAGGCCCGAAAGTGAATTGACCCTCTAAGCGCTGACCGGCAACTTGATGCCGAGCGGCGCTTAGGTATACGTCCAGTGGAAGAGCGGCAGCGTGGCAGTAAGCGTCTGGCCCGGTGAAAGACCGCTAAGCGAACCCGCGACTGCGTGGTCTGCCCGGCACCCAGCGTAGCCTGAAACGAAGATCCGCGACTTCCCGGGACGCCCGCAAGTGGATCGGGGAGGTTGAGCAGCCCGAATGGCGGTAGCGTGGCTCCGCCGTGAGGCCATAGGGGAACCAGGTTAGCCATGATCTTGTGCGCCGCCTCACGGCCTCGAGGACAGCCTCACCAAATGCCAGCCCGGCGAGAATAGCGGCGGAGTGCAATCTGGAGTAAATAGCAGCAATGACATCTCTGCAGACTTGAACAGTGGAAGCCCTTTGACACCCGTAGTAGAGGCGGGGAACCCAGGCAATCGTGCAGAATGCCCGGCTCACGATGTCGGCCCTTGAGAGGCGGATGGCGGGCACTGCCATGGGGCGCGTGCGGCGATGCGTGGGCGCAGGCTGGTGGATGGGAGCTTCGGCCCAGGCGCACCCCTACCCGAGCGCGCCAAATGTCGGATGTGGGGTTCAGGCAAACCCTTAAGGTTCGAACTGCTACTGGGGAGTGCTGTGGCCGAAGTCTCTCCTCCTACCGGATCCACGCCCTGCTTCGCTAAGATCTCGCGGACGATCTCATGGCCAGACTTCATAGCCTGAGAACCACGAGGATTTATCTTGGTTTTGAACCCACCATTGTGGTGTAGCCACCTACACCCGGTGTGTGTGGTAGTGGATTACCTCTGGGGCCGATGATGAGAGCAGTCTGAGAGGGAAGAAACTTGGCCTCCCCCAGGGTTTGAGGTGTTCTTGTGCTTCTTAGAACTTGTCTGGAGGTGAGGACTCGATGGTGAACTATCGAAGGATGCCCCTCTACTATGGTGGCTAGCTCTACTTATATAGGCCTGGTCACTCTCCCGAGGATATTGGCAGTGGGAAGGGAGCCAACAACGTGAGCCAGAGGAAAATTTGGAGGCTGACAGTAGTGCGAGAACTATCTCACGACAAAAAGTGGTCTTAAGCTGTGAGGCTGCGAGTGGTGATGCGATCTTGGGATCCATGAAATTTGACCTCCTCCTGCTTGAATCATACCGTCCTCTGGTCTTGGTCTCATTACTGCCAAATATGGCGACCTTTGCACGATGCCTCGGTACTCCCTGCGCTGCGCTTTCCTCCTTAGCACCAAAGAGGAAACAAGAAGGACCTGTATGCTTGGCATCTTTGGTGCCGCTTTGGTGTCGATCGTCATAGCTCACATCCACGAGAGCCTCGTGAGGTTTGCCCGATCTTGATATATCTCGCTCCTGTTGAACGCTGCGCACAGCTAAAGCCTGCTCTGACGTGAAGTCTTACGTCGTCACTATGCCTCGTGAAACTTGGCTCAGCGTGGGTCTTGGATGCCTTGTTGATGAAGAAGATGGGCCGTCTGACGGCCTCTTGGCTATAACCCGTCGTGGAGCATGAGCGAGCAAGTCACAGGGACCCCCGTTCCCGGAAGCGCCAGCGTAGAGCCACGTCGCCTTTAGGCCCCACGCCGAATCATCTGCGGTACTCAGCGAGCCAACCCGACTTTAGTCACCACTTTGTATAGTATGTATGTATATATGAGGCAGGGTATACGCGTGATCACTCCCTCCAGTGATCCCGCGGGCAGAAATTGATAGTATATACCGACTTCCAAAAGCGGACAAGAATGTAGGGCCCTTACCGATGGAATACTAACATCTATACTAAGCATTTAGGATTGCATGTAAGGGTAACAAGCGTAGCAAAGTAATGACGAAAGCTATGCGCAAGTAGGAATAGGATTAACCGAAGTATACAATGCGTTAACACTACTCTAATGCAAGTAGTAGAGAGAAGAATAGGCGATGCTCTACGGGTGATCGAGGAGAACTTGCCCAAGCGTTACTCTACGGGCAAGAAAGGGGGTTCGTCGTCGTTGTAGTCGAGATCCAAAGTCTGCACTGCATCGATACTCTGTGGGAGTCTCTACCGGAAAAAAAAAGAAGTAGCGGACGGAGGGGGGAACACAATAAATACCAGAAAACGACCAAAGCAAAAGCATCACAAAGCATAACATGACAAACACGGTGCTAGATATTGCCCCTAACGCGGTAGTAGGTGATATCGACAGCGGGGGGCTTATCTGAAGACCGAAGTATTCTTGCGGTTTCGCGTTTTCCGTTTTCAACGAATGGCCGGAGGGTAAAGATTGCATGTTTGCTATGCCAGGATGTGTGGCGGACGAGAGCAGAACTCGTATCCGGATTCATCTCGTCGTTGCTTCCGGAAAGCAACTTTCATGTATAAGAAATATTTTCATCCGGAGTTCACGGATTAGTTTTATATTAATTTTTTAAAGTTTTATTTCAATTTTGGATTAACATATTTTAATTAATTAGAAAAGGTAATTATTGGGTCGACATGACGCCGGCCATGATGTTACTTGAGGTAGGCTGACGTGTTGATCTAGGTCAACCTGGCATGTGGGTCTGCCGTTCATCATAGTCCTCCCGAAAGTTAATTAAAACATGGTTAAATAGTTAACTAAATGATTAGAGTTAATTCATTTTAATTAGATTAGTTAAATAGGATTAATTAACTTAATTAACCATATTAATTAATGACTAAGCTATTATTTATTTTAATTCTTTTTTAATTCTTCGGTGGTGGGCCCCTTGTCATTTCTGGCGAGGGCTTATGGTGTGATGCCGGCACTAATGGCTGCAAGGTTAACGGGGGTGGAAGCGAGCAGAGCCCTGAGGCTCGAGGCAGCCTGTGCCCGTGACAGCGAGACATGGTGTGTTTCCGGCGAGCTGAGCAGCGGCGCTGTAAGGTCATGGCCAGTGAGCGGCACCGAGCAGTATCGGGCCAAAGAGTACCAAAGCAGTGTCATGCCAAGCAGCGCCATGGTCAGAAGCGCCCACCGATGCGGTTATATTTCCCACGTGTTTCCGGGCACGACTTCAGGAGGCATAACCAAGCATGGTGGTTTTCTACGCAAGAAGCACATATCTTCACATAATCCCATGTAATGAACAAGAATGGGATAAAGAATTGGCTTACAATCGCCATCAATAATAATACATAAATTAAAAACATGCATCATCCAGAGTACAATCAAGGTCCGACTATGGAACCAAAATAAAAGAAGACAACCCCAAATGCTAGATCCCCATCGTCTCCAACTCGTCTACCACTACGATCGTCAAGAAAAGAAACATAGTAACGCACCACGCTCCTCATCGAACACCCACTTGAGCTCGGTCATACACCTGCACTGGCATCATCGGCACCTGCAACTGTTTTGGTAAAATAAATTAAACATGCATCATCCAGAGTACAATCACACCCGCGAGATCAAGACTATTTAAGTTTATAGGAAGGATGGAGTAATGAGGTGGAGCTGCAGCAAGCACTAAGCATATATGGTGGCTAAAATACGCAAATAAGAGCGAGAAGAGAAGCAACGTTAATGGCTTCAGAGAAGCTAGAAGTGATCAAGAAGTGACCTCAAACTACTTACGTTCATACATAACTCAAACCGTGTTCACTTCAGGACTACGCCTAAAAGAGACCATCACTGCTACACACGCCGTCAGATGTATTTTAATTAAGTCAAGTGTCAAGTTCTCTACAACCTATTATTAACAAATTCTATCTCGCCACATAACCGCGCAAGTGCTTTCAAAAAGATAATACCGCAGGGGTCCCAATCTCAGCCCATCACAAGCTCTCACTACCAACAAAGTTGGATATTCCTTCTCCAGAAGACCCCGATCGACTTTGCATCCGGGTTACAAGACATTTCGACAATGGTAAAAACAAGACCTTCAAAGAAGTCGGCTCAATGTCTTGAGCCGATAAACTCGGATAGGAGCTGCACATATGCTCGCTCTCGTGGCACATCGGATGGTTGCACGAACCGAGTTTGGCATAGACCACGATTGCCTGAGGCCGTGGGACATTTTCGGTTTGGACCAGCACTCGAAGGGGAGCAACTGACCCGGGTTAAATAAAGATGACCCTGGGCTCAAAACCCGGGAAAAAAAGGCATGAGGTATAAAATGGTGTAAAACCAGGTTGGGCCTTGGCCGGAGGAGTTTATTCAAGGCTGAATCATTGGTGGGGGGTCCCATAAATCAAATAGAACTGTAAGGAATGCAAAATCAAGGAACATAACACCCAAGTATGACTAAAACTAGGACAGCAAGAGTGGAACAAAACACCAGGCATAAGGCTGAGCCTTCCACCCTTTACCAAGTATATAGATGCATTAATTAAATAAGAGATATTGTGATATCCCAAAATATCCATGTTCCAACATGGAACCAACTTCATCTTCACACTGCAACTAACAACGCTATATAAGAGGGGCCGAGTAAAATGTAACATAGCCAAACAAAGGTTTGCTAGGAAAGGATGGTTAGAGGTTTGACATGGCAATATGGGAGGCAAGGATATAGCAAGTGGTAGGTATCAAGGCGGCATAGCAAAAAGAAGCGAGCAACTAGCAAGCAAAGATAGAAGTGATTTCGAGGGTATGGTCATCTTGCACGAGATCCTCAAGGAAGAAGAACGAGTCCATGAAGAAGGCAAACGGACGTGGTCGACGGATCCTCACAATCACAACGTAATCGAACTATCAAGAAGAAGCAACACCGAAAGAAGCAAACAACATGGTAAGCACACAAGCATAACCATGGCATGATGCACAAACAAGTATGATGCATGACCGGTTTAAATAGGCATGGCATGGCATGGCAAAGTGCAACAAACAACACTACAAATTAAGTGGAGCTCAATATGCAACGAGTTGCATATTGACGAAACACCACTTTCAAGTTATTTAGTTCGCTCTCGTTTATGTACCCAAAATATTAAATGTTATTAAACATGGCAAGGGGTGAAGCATATGAAAACTACCTATCTAGGCAAGTTTAAATGAGGCCGGAACAACAAACAACAATTCCGGAAAATCCCCATGTGCATATTTCGAATTTGCTACTGTTCTGCCTTAGAACATATTTTAATATTATTAAACAGTAAAACAAAGGGGACCATGTTAATCTATGCATTTTTCCACCCATTTACATATAAAGTTTATTAAACAATTTGAAAGCTACTAAGTTATTTAGTTATGAAATAAATCATTTTAACATGGCATTTGAGTAAAATTAATCCATGACAATTTAAACATACTTAACATGGATGAAGGTAGGCAGATTATGAAACTAGATGAAATTCTAAGCATTTTACATGTATAATTTGTTTTAATCCGATGCACGGTTTAGAGATATTAAATGCATGAAGATAAGGGTTTTTCTTTAAAACTGCGCCTCCTCGGATAATAGACACAAATTAGCAAAGTGGGAAAAAAACAAGGACATAGGCGAATGCGGGAGCTGTTGTGAACTAGGGCGGCTCACCGTGGCCTCATGGACCGGGTTGATGAAGGAGGCCCGAAAAGGGGCGAGTTGGGCTTGGTGCGATCTCGCGCCGGCGTGTCTGGATCGAACGAGGCAACGACGCTGTCAACGAGCGCCAAGGGATTGAACTGGTCAGGCCCTCCTCGACGCAGGCGTGGGAACAAAGGACGAAGAGGCCAGCGCACCGCGCGATGCGGTAGGAAGGCACTGTGCCGTTAGCAGCGCGATGATACAGGAGGCGCCAAAGAAAGGAACTGGCGAGGCGGGCGGAGGTAGCTTGCCGGTGGCGTAGCCGATGCGTGAGGTCCGCTTCGCCACAGGTAAGCGGGAGGCAGAGGCGTGATCAGCGTCAACGCAGGCGCAGCTCATTCGAGGGGGGCGCAGAGACTTAGGGTCGATCTTGTTCTGGCCGAGCAGGACGACAGTGGTGGGACTTGACGCTATCCCGGGCGACACGGACGAGGCGAGGAGGAGCGGAGGCGGGAAGACCTGTAAGCAGGATGAAGCCCAGCGATCCGAGACGGAGATCTGGCGAGCCGTTCGGGCGGATTAGCGCGCGGTGGAAGCTTTGCCGCGGCGGCGTGAACGGAGAGGCAGCAAACGACGTAGGCACGACGAAGAAAGGGAAGGGCGAGTTCTCTACTCCCGAACCGGCAGCCGCACGGGACGCATGGTCATGGTCTCTGGTGCTCCTGCGAGGAACACGGGAAGAGGGAGAGATTAAAGGTAGAGAGAAGAAGAATGGGAGGAAGGAGAGGCGACGCAGCGTTCGCTGGGGCTCGGCGTAGGCTGTGAGCCAGTGGTCGCCGGGCGGTGCACGGCATGGGGGAGCTCTGGGTCTTGCTTGAGAGAAGCGGGTTCCTCGATCTGGACCTCAAACGAAGCTGCGGGCTGGCTGCATGGAAGCGAGGGCGCTTGGGGAGGCAGGAGGTCGGGTGGAGTGGATCGAGGATGGATGAGGAGGGTCGTGAGGCGCCAGCATCCGCGAAAAACAAGGAAGGTGGTCGGGGAGGATTTGGATCGACGAGAAGTGGCTGGTCTGGTGGATTTTTGGCCTGGGAAGCGATCTCAAGGAAGAGGTGTGCGGCGGCCGATCAAGGGGGGGAGGATTTGACGATGGGACGGCATCTAGGGTTAGGTGTCTATATATATACTAAATTGGTGATGATTTGGAACCTCCAATCACGATCGGGCGATGTCCTAATAAATGGGTTAGAAGTCCAAATAAGAAAACGGAGATATCTTTAGGATCTTTGGGGATGACCCGGACCCAACGGTGACGACAGCCCGGTTGGGGTTTGGGGAAGTTTCGGACTAGGTTGCGAGGGGTCGATGCACTGTGCAAAAAGACTCTGCTTAGGGCAAAGAGAGAAAACGAAGAACAAGGTTAGTCTTGAATCCACAATCCAGCGTTGGGGAACGCGGCAACTACGAAGCGGATGCAAGTTTTTGTAAAATAACGGCAATGCAGTGCAAATGATGACATGATGAATGCAAGAAACAAATGAAACATGCGGCAATGAAGAAAAACAAGGAAGCTGCCTCGATTGCCGGTCTTGGGCGTTACAACACTCAATTACTAGGAGGATCTCGCCCCGAGATCTTGGATGGCACCGAGAGAAAAACTAAGAGGAAGAGGTAAAATAAAGTTGCTTCTTTGACAAACGAGTGAAACCAAAGAACCTTGAGAGGTTGAACAAAATGAAAGAAACAAAAACAACGAAGATGAACAAAGTTGAAAACACTCTGTTAGAAAAGAGGAACATGGGATACGACGAGAACCCAGAGGTTTAGTGATAAGATAGATATTGAAACCACTCCGGTTAAAACTAGATAGAGAAGGAATAAGATTGATATAATTTGGGCAACACTCCGACTGAAAGAAGAAGGAAAACTTGATATGATGAAAGAACTTGAATGACCTGCGACAACACTCGGTTAAATGGATAAGCACGAAAAGAACACGATCCTCACAATTCGAGATGATGAGTGAAGAGAGCAACATCACCATTCCTCCGGAACGAACGAATAGAAGCTAGATCGTCGGAATAAGAGAATGGAGAAGGAAATGACAACTTCTGCCACAAATGAGCTTGGAAAGCACCCTTCCAAGAAGGTTATAACAAATTTGTTGGAAAAGCAACAACGAAACGAATAAACTTGTAGTGGTCTTATGGAAAACTTCTCAAAATAGAGGCAAAATTCTGCCACTACGGAAACAACTAATGTAATTGATAACACCAAGAACAAGATGAAAAACTTCTTCCACCAAGTAAGAGAGGATAGGAGAAAACTTGGATCATTGATAAGCACTACGAATATAGCAACATTCCTTAGGGAAGGCTTTAGGTGAAATCTTTACCAAGATAACTCCAAGGAAGAAAGTGATGGGGTTTAAATATCTCATTTACAACTTGTGAAACATGAAACATAAAAGAAATTGTCAAAATGACATAACACCACCTCAAAAAGATAAGGTAGGAAGAATTGCATTGAATGCAAGAAGAATAAAAGCTTGACTCCTCAAAACAAGGCATGTGTTGAACACCATGTTTATTTTAGAGTATATTTCATGGATCCTAACTCGAGAGAAATCTTGAAGAACAATTGAAGAATGAAAAGAATCCTTGATGAACTACTATGTAGAGCCTCCATGAAGAACTCCCAGTAATAAAAGGATGATAGAAAGAAACGAGAAGTTGAGAACACAAAGTGAAGCTTCAAGATGATTTAGATGGAGCCGTGGATGAGATAATGCGGAAAAGTTGGAACCCAGAAAATAAAAGATGAAGCATCTCTCGAACTCGAGAAATGTGACATGATGAATAACTCGAAAGAAGAAACCATCACTTGGATGAAAGAAGAACAAGAATTATGTTATGCATATCCTTCACCAATTTAGATTGATGACAAGCAACAGATTTGGCATACTACTTATTCTCGTAGAGAAAGGATTAAGATAGATATAAGCGTTAAACTTGGAGAAGGACTTCAAATCTAACCAATTCCAGTAATAACGAAAAGAGAATTTGGAAAGAACGAATGAATTGATATGATAACAACTAGAAGAGAATTCTTGAATGAACCAATCAGAAGAATTGAAAACGATTGAGGAAAAGGAGCAAATCGTCAAAGAATTACAAATGAATGGAGATACTTGATGGAATTTAGATACCTGAGACCGAAGAGACCATGAACTGATTAGAGGATATTTGAACGATGAACCGGTAAGATTTGGAGAACGAGAGCTGAAAGCTGAGAATGAGTAATATTCAGAAATGATGGCCTCCGGAGAATCAAACTGAAAAGACTCCTGAAATGCTACGGATGGGTGAAAAGAATTCTCACAATCGAAAACAATTATGAGAGGATGGCATCAAGCTTGAACTAGGCATCTTTGGAAGAACGGGTAAGATTGAAGAGAAACTCTTCTTCGGTCTTCAAAATCCAAGAATGACGACGAGAAACACCACCATGAATTGTTGAGGCACTCCGGAATGAATATTAGAAAGGTTGAACTAACGATGGAAAGAATTTGAAAGATCTTGGAGAAAGACATTTGATCGATGATAATTCATTCTTACGCCAAACTTTGCAATGAATTTGAGAATAAGTCCCGGAAGAATTAGAAGAGTCGTAAGATCCCCGAAAAAGACCCGTGGGTTAGGGCTCACTCAAGAAAACACCGTTGAAAAGATTGCTTGAAAGGGATATTGCACCTGCTGAATTACATGGCTTGAATGAGATAGCATCCTCAAAAGAACTTGAGTGAATTGAGAATGGAAACTTGGATCTTCTCGAGATATCTTCATCAATTCTAACAATTGAATAGCTTAGAAGTGGATGATTAAGAAGTGCACCCCAGACGAGAAAACATTTGAAACAAGGAAAGATATGATCGACAAAGCTTGAATTGAATCCACCGGAGAAGAAAAAGAACGAAGAATAATAAACTTGAAGCTCCATTAGGGGAAATCACCGGATAAGAACATTGAAAGAAAAAAATGAAGAGACTTCGCATCAACAAAAAGGATACATGATTAAGAAATCTGAGTCCTTGAAGAAAAGGGTGGGAGGGTGGGAAAACAAAGGCAACTTGGTTCGGGTGAAACGAACAACGTTGGGAAACTGAGAGGTGATCTTGCGAATGTTGAAATGATCGGATCCACTTGATGAGAAGCACGCCGGTTGGAAAAGAGTTGACATGACAACCTCGTTGATCAAGAAGGATTAGCTAATTCCATAGAAATATGAGAACACCATTCAGAAAAGGTATGGAATCCACAATTGACTTCGAAGCAACTCGAATCCCACAAACCAAAACAAAACAAAGGATTTGGCTCGCAGAATAAGCCCGAAACAAACATATGATAGATCTCATATCGTATCATGTGTCTGTTGGAAAGATATCCTATGAGATACTTGAATTCCCACTTATAAACTCCCAAAACATTCTGGTTATGCAATCAGGTGTTGGGGATACAGGGGAAGCAATATATCTCACCCAAACTAACAATCCCTACATCCAGCTGTATCCATCCGTCAACACATAACCAAGAAAACTCCGGAAATCGTGTACCTCAACCTTTCGAAAAGCATCCGTTATAATGAAAGGCGGCAATATTCTAACTCCTCGCCTCAAAGATCAAGTTGCGTCGAGGTGATCTCACCAACAACCAGAGAGATAAAAGAGATTTTCGATGTTTCGGCGAAAAGTCAGGTATTCGAATCGCAACGATAAAATTCAGACGACAACACCCTTGAGCTCAACTCCCCGGACATGCCACAAACCCCTAAATGTCGGAGGCACCAAGAACAATGTTCTCGTCCACAAAACCGCCGGAATGGTTCTTAAGATACCGCGTGATCCTAAAAAAATTAGTGAAATTTGAGGAGAGGAGAGTCAAAACATCAACGCCGGGATGCCTCACCGTAGCGATTTTAAGGACCGAGGAGTAAAAAGAATCTCTACTCTCCCGATATATACAATCCTAAGACTCAAAACATTTTTTTTCTAGACTCAACAACGCTGATTC
Organism: Aegilops bicornis; assembly: GCA_021605145.1. Classification (NCBI taxonomy): domain Eukaryota; kingdom Viridiplantae; phylum Streptophyta; class Magnoliopsida; order Poales; family Poaceae; genus Aegilops; species Aegilops bicornis. The sequence continues at coordinate 399,285,184 of CM038669.1, forward strand.
GATCTGCCAGGGGTTCTAAGTCGGGATGGCTCGACACTAACTTGTAGAAGCGCCGACGCGGGTTATATCTCCCACGTGTCGGGGCACGACTTAGGGGGCATAACCTTGCATGGTGGTTTTGTCGCAAGAAGGGTCATCTTCACACAATCCCATGTAATGAACAAGAATGGGATAAAGAGTTGGCTTACAACGCCACTTCACACAATACATAAATACCAAAACATGCATCATCCAGAGTACAATCAAGGTCCGACTCACGGAACCAAAATAAAAGAAGACAACCCCAAATGCTAGATCCCGATCGTCTCAATCTGGCTCCACTACTGACCGATCGGGCCAGGAAAGAAACATAGTAACGACCACGCTCCTCATCGAACACCCACTTGAGCTCGGTCGCGTCACCAAGACCTTGGCCATCGTCGGCACTACCGCAACTGTTTTGGTAGAATCTGTGGAGTCCACGAGGACTCAGCAATCTCACACCCGCGTAGATCAAGACTATTTAAGTTTATAGGAAGGATGGAGTAATGAGGTGGAGCCGCAACAAGCACTAAGCATATATGGTGGCTAAAATACGCAAATAAGAGCGAGAAGAGAAGCAAACATACGCGATGAGAAGCTAGAAGTGATCAAGAAGTGATCACGAAACTACTTACGTTCATACATAACCCAAAACCGGTGTTCACTTCCCGGACTCCGCCGAAAAAGAGACCATCACCGCCATATTACACGCCGTTGATGTATTTTAATTAAGTCATGTCAAGTTCTCCACAACCGGACATTAACAAATTCCCATCTGCCACATAACCGCGGGCACGGCTTTCGAAAGATAATACCCTGCAGGGGTGTCCCAACTTAGCCCATCACAAGCTCTCATGGTCAACAAAGGATATTCCTTCTCCCAGGAAGACCCGATCAGACTCGGTATCCTGGTTACAAGACATTTTGGTTAATGGTAAAACAAGACCAGCAAAGCCGCCCGAATGTGCCGACAAATCCCGATAGGAGCTGCACATATCTCGCTCTCGTGGCATCACGCGGATGAGCCAGACGTCGGGTTGGCATAGACCCTCGATTGCCTGGTGAGCCGGACATCGCTTCGGTTTGGACCAGCACTTTCGAAGGAGCACTTTGGACCGGGTGAATAAAGATGACCCTCGGGCTCATGAAACCCGGGGAAAAGGCTTAGGTGGCAAATGGTAAAACCAAGGTTGGGCCTTCTTTGGAGGAGTTTTATTCAAGGCGAACTGTCAAGGGGGTCCCATAAATCACCCAACCGTGTAAGGAACGCAAAATCAAGGAACATAACACCGGTATGACGGAAACTAGGACGGCAAGAGTGGAACAAAACACCAGGCATAAGGCCGAGCCTTCCACCCTTTACCAAGTATATAGATGCATTAATTAAATAAGAGATATTATGATATCCCAAAATGTCCATGTTCCAACATGGAACCAACTTCATCTTCACCTGCAACTAACAACGCTATAAGAGGGGCTGAGCAAAAGCGATAACATAGCCAAACAAAGGTTTGCTAGGAAAGGATGGTTAGAGGTTTGACATGGCAATATGGGAGGCATGATATAGCAAGTGGTAGGTATCGCGGCATAGCAAAAGAGCGAGCAACTAGCAAGCAAAGATAGAAGTGATTTCGAGGGTATGGTCATCTTGCCCGAGATCCCGCAAAGGGAAGAAGAACGAGTCCATGAAGAAGGAAAACGGACGTAGTCGAACGGATCCTCACAATCGCAACGTAACGGGAACTATCAAGAAGAAGCAACACCGGAAAGAAGCAAACAACATGGTAAGCACACAAGCATAACCATGGCATGATGCACAAACAAGTATGATGCATGACCGGTTTAAATAGGCATGGCATGGCATGGCAAAGTGCAACAAACAACACTACAAATTAGTGGAGCTCAATATGCAACGAAGTTGCATATTGACTTAAACACCACTTTCAAGTTATTTAGTTCGCTCTCGTTATGTACCCAAAATATTAAATGTTATTAAACATGGCAAGGGGTGAAGCATATGAAAACTACCTATCTAGGCAAGTTTAAATGAGGCCGGAACAACAAACAACAATTCCGGAAAATCCCCATGTGCATATTTCGAATTTGCTACTGTTCTGCCTAGAACATATTTAATATTATTAAACAGTAAAACCAAGGGGACTATGTTAATCTATGCATTTTTCCACCCCATTTACATATGAAGTTTATTAAATACCGAGCTACGGTTATTTAGTTATGAAATAAATCATTTTAACATGGCATTTGAGTAAAATTAATTCAACAGCAATTTAAACACACTTAACATGGATGAAAGTAGCAGATTATGAAACTAGATGAAATTCTAAGCATTTTACATGTATAATTTGTTTTAATCCGATGCACGGTTTGTGAGATATTAAATGCATGAAGATAAGGGTTTTTCTGTAAAAGTGCAGTCTCTGGATAATAGATAAATTCGCAGGCGGGGAAAAAAACAAGACGTAGGCCGAATTTGGAGCTACAGGAACTGGGCGGCTCACCAGGCCTCATGGACCGGTTGATGAAGGAGGCCCGAAAAGGGGGCGCAGCTGGGCTTGGTGCGATCCGCTACCGCGTGGCGATTTGGATCGAACGAGGCAACGACGCTGTCAACGAAAGTGCCGCAGGACTTGGCGCTGTTGTCCTCCTCGCACGCAGGTTGTGGAACAGCGATGAAGAGGCTAGGGCGCACCGGCGCGATGCGTAGGGAGGCACTGTGTCGGGGCAGACGCGATGCAGGAGGCGCCCAGGCGAACTTGGCGAGGCGAGGCGTGGGTGGTTGCCGGTGGCGTAGCCGGATGCGGAGGTCCGCCTGCTACGTGCGGGAGGCAGGAGGCGCGTGGTCAACGCAGGGCGGCACTCGTTCGAGGAGGCAGCAGAGGATGCAGGGGTCGAGCTTGTTCCCGAGCAGAGGACGACGGTGGTGGACTTGACGCGATCCCGGCGACAGACGAGTGAGGGAGGAGGAGCGAGGCGGGAAGACCAGTAACGGGATGAAGCCGGGCGGATCCGAGGCGGAGATGCAAATGACTGGCTAATTAGCGCGGTGGAGCTTAAAAGCGCGGGCGTGAACGGAGAGCGGCAACGACGATGAGGGTAGGCATTTGACGGCGCAGCGGGGAAAAGGCGCAGGTTCTCATCGAGGTCCGACGGCACGGGGCGATGGTCATGGTCTGGTGCTCCTGCAGGGGAACACGGGGAAGAGAGGGAGATTAAAGCAGAGAGAGAAGAAGAACGGGAGGTAGGAGAGGGGCGACGAGCAGTTCCTGCTGGGGCTCCGGCGAGGCTATCCTCGTGGTCGTCGGTGCTGCACGAAGATGGGGGAGCTCGGTCTTGCTCGAGAGCTCGGGTTCCTCCCGATCTGGACCTCAAAAGAAGCTGCGAGCTGCGGCGTGGAGCGAGGGCGTCGGGGAGGCAGGAGGTCGGGTGGAGTGGATCGAGAGGGGATGGACAGGAGGGGTCGGTGGGAGGCGCGAAAGTATCCGCGAAAACAAGGAAGGTGGTCGGGAGGATTTGGATCGAGGAGAAGTGGTTGGCTGGTGGATTTTTGGATCGAGCGATCCCAAGGAAGAGGGTGGCGGCGTCGATCAAGGTGGGGGAGGATTTGACGGATGGGACGGCATCTAGGGTTAGGTGTCTATATATATACGAAATTGGTGATGATTTGGAATCTCCGATCACGATCGGGCGGTCCGGAATAAATGGGTTAGAAGTCCAAATAAGAAAACGGAGATATCTTTAGGATCTTTGGGGATGACCCGGACCCAACGGTGACGACAGCCCGGTTGGGGTTTGGGGAAGTTTCGGACTAGGTTGCGAGGGGTCGATGCACTGTGCAAAAAGACTCCGGTTTAGGCAAAGAGAGAAAACGAAGAACAAGGTTGGTCTTGGAACGGTCAACGAAAGCAAGGGGGAACGCGGCAACTACGAGCGGATGCAGGTTTTGTAAAATAACGGCAATGCAGTGCAAATGATGACATGATGAATGCAAGAAACAAATGAAACACGCGGCAATGAAGAAAAACAAGGAAGCCGTCTGGATCGTCGGTCTTATGCTATACAATGATGGCGTGGGCACGGCCAGCCACAATGGGGAGGGGACTGCACGACGGCGAGGGAGCGAACGGTCAGGGGCAGGGGGTGCGGACGCTGACGGCGCGTGTCTGGGCGAAGCGCGGTCGGGCATGGACGGCCACGCGCAGGTGGTTGCGGGCGCATTGCGAGGGCGCGGCGGTGTGTAGGGTTGCGGACGGGGGCTCGCGGGGAGCGTGTGCGGCGGGTTGCAGAGAGCCGCAGGGGGGTCGCCGGGCGCTGTGAGCATGCGCTGTGCATGGTGAAGTACGGCGCCGGTGCGCGTGCAGGACAGGGGAGAGAGGGAAGGGCGTGGCCCTCACCGGTGTTGGCGAGCAGGGGGGTCGGCATGGCTCGATGGAGCCGTCGAGGGGGAGACGAGGAAGGGGCGACGAACGAGGCGGAGGAGCTCCGGGCGGCGTTGACGAGCAGCGACGGCGGGGTGGTCCGTCGATGGGGAGGCCTTCGGGTGATGGCGGATGAGGCGTCAAGCACGAAGAGTACGGCGGGGACGAGGTGGTGCTGGAGTAGGCAAGCGGTGACGCGGGTCCGGCGTTGGGCGCCGCTCGATCCCGATCCAGAATGGGGGCGAGTGCGAGGGGGAAGTGGGGGTTCATGGGTTAGGGTTTTACGGGGGGTGTAAGTAGGCAGCGGTTGGGCGGTGGCCAATTAGACCCACGTGGTCGCCACTGGGCACTGCCCAGGTTGGCCACGGGTCTTCTTTTGTTTTTATTTTTTTGTTTAATTTTCCTATTCTTTTCTATTTCTTTTCTGTTTTATTTTTAGTTCCGCATTATTTTTAGTTAGTATAATATGATAATAGTTCCTAAAATAACGTTTCAAAATAACCCTCGCCACAAAAAAAGGTTTTTTTAACCCAAAGGAAAATAGTTTAGTATTTTATAAAATACCAAAGGAATTTAAATAATGTTTTAGTTACTGCTTAAATTATTTTAGAGCATTCAAACCTTTTATAAAAGTGTGGTTTGTCCATCGATATTACATATGATTTATTTGGTTCACTCTGAACATTTTAGTTTCAATTCAAAAACTTTTATCGTTTGCTTGATTTTGGATTTGAATTTGAATCGGTTTTGAACTAACGCGAGATTAGCAACAGTAAGTGAAGTGACGTGGCATCGTTAGCAGAGAATTACTGTAGCTTAATTATCCGGGCGTCACAGACCCTCTTCAAAATATACGCCACCTCCGCAACGGAGGTGCGTTTATACATCCCATCTTCGGTCCTGGTGGCCTTCTCCACAAGGATGCTCGACCACTGGAGCTCTTCATCGAGAGTGGGGAGCTGCCAAGTGCTCGATACTCTCTCAGCCTTGCAGTCCGACATCCACTTTAGTATATGGTCCAGGGCGGAGTTGATATTCAGAGGGATGACGGTTGCCGGGAGCTTGAACAGCTCGAAGCGACCAAACAGTTGGCCACACAACCAGCCATGGCCATAAACTGACAAGTTGTTGGCCAGCCCCGGGAGTAACCTCATCCTATCTGTCGCGTCACCATACAGCCAAGCAGGCCTGTCACTTTCCTGCAGCGGTGAGATGCAGCAAAGAAGAAAATCCGCCCCACATGCTCAATGGTTAACCCGGCAGCCGCCAAACGGGTGATAATATTGATTCTCGGGCGCAACCTATCCTCGGTGAGCCCTCTCAAGCTCCAATCCTTGCCGCGCTCGACGCACTCCTATCGTGCTTCGCAGAACTTGGGGGCTTCCTTGTCCTGGATCCAACACCAATCTCCTCTCCACTCATCCCACCTCTCGCACTGGTACCCAGGGAGGTAATCCCAGGTCTTCCTCGGCGAGCGCAGCATCCAGCTGATGATTCTAGAGTGGTTGTCTTTGCTCTCGACCCTCGGGACGAAGTAAGGCCAGAACAGATCCACATTGGGCTTCACTCCGACGAAATTCTCGCACAAATTCGCGAAGATGGCCATGGTCGCGACTGCATTGGGCGTGAAGTCGAGGAGATGGAACCCATAGAGGTTCATGATCGCCTCAAAAAACTCGAATAAGGGGGGACAGAGGCTGCAGATGAAGTAAGCAGCAAAGAACCAATAAGAATTCGGCGGATCCACCTCCCCCGCCTCATAAACCACAGGTGCTCCATGCCCTTTCTCAACGGGCCTCCCCCACAAATATCCGTACTTCGCTTGAAGAACGGGGCCGCCCAGTGTCGACGGGGCAAAGACAACGTCCTCGCTCTGATTCTTGTTCATCTCCGCTGACATCTTGCTCCCCTCGGCGGCGGCCTCCTTCGCCGCGGTCGTCGGCTTCCTCTTCTCCGCGGGTTACTTCTCCATTCTTGCGGCAACACGGAGAGGGGAGGGGTTCGATGGGGAGGGCGGCGGCGGAGGGAGGAGCGAGATGAGGAACTGTCGTTTGGCTTGCGGAGGAAGAAGATGGGGGAGCAGGGCAAGAGACAGATGAATCGTGCCCACTCTGTTTTTCCCTACTCTTAAGGGGGAAAAGCGGGGCAGAGGCGCCATGCTTCAGAAAGTTACTGTTTTACCTTAACAGCAATGGTCCCACGACCCCACGACGCGCAGTAATTGCGAGAAGTGGACGTTGGATTGACTAGTCACCATGGCAAACCGGCATGCGCAGCCATCTCCCGCCACGTGTCCATGAACTTTTTGGGGCCTAACCCAACGTGCCCGGGGGCTTATGTCGGGGAAAACAAACAGGGGCATGCGTTTTCCCCCGACTCCTGCACGAACAAGTCAACGCCCAGCCAGGATATACCAAGGACCAAGAGATTCGAAGGACCAACATACAGACCAGAAAGACCAAGATCGAGCCAAGAAAGCAGAATATCGACAAGAGAAGGGCCTCCCTTGCCGGGCAAAAGAGCCCGGGCAAGGGCGCAGGCCACCACCCGGGAAGAATACAACCAAGGCACCCCAGCAGGGCCTGCCGGGTCTCACGGAGGCAAAAACCACCTCACCAACCACTCAAGCACGACCCACGTCGTCAATCAATGCGGTGTCAAGCCGAAGGTGATTAAGTGGCAGCCACTCGCCACATGGCAGCCATTTCCTACAGGAGAAAACCACAGATGACACCCGTCTGCGGCGTGTCAAGAGAACAGCGCCGAAAGTGGCGAGATAGCCGGCAGCAAGCCTTGCGGTGCAACGGTGATGTGACACTACGTGGTGCATTTAATGCGCCCTATCAGCCCGCGGAGTTAGGTATGATAGCACTGTTTGCTATCATATCAGTGTATAATGACTACTTTGCCACTGTGATTACCCCTTGATCTATAAAAGGAGGCCCATGGAAACCCTAGAAAGGGTTAGAAGGTTGGATAACTCACACCCCCCTACGCGCGTAGTCACTGTTGCCCCAAGGCAACCCCTGCCGGGCAAGTGTACTACGCTCGCTACCATCCTTTCCAGCATCAATCCACCAAAGTAGGAGTAGGGTTTTACGCCTCACGACGGCCCAAACCTGGGTAAATTGCTTGTGTGATCTCTATCGTGTTGCCCCACGCTGGTTTGCTCTTTGTGTAATGCGTCGCCCCCCTGCCGAACCAGCAAGGGACCTCCTGATCCCGTAGGTGGTCGTGGTTTCCCGTGACAAATATGGTTCGTAAACGGGCTAGAGTGGGAATCGTCTGTTTATGGGCCGACCATAACGGGCCGTTAATAGGCCGATATTTATAATGGGCTTATTCTATCGACTTGCATAACAGGTCGTTCCTGTGTCGTATTTGATGACGCTAGGAAAACGGCCCAACGGATTAACGGGTCACAAACGGGCCGACTGTAACCATGGGCTGAATTTGGCCCACAAGTGGAAGAGGCCAGTAACGAACCGTAAGTAATCGAATGCTGGAAATGAGCCCAAGAATAAATGGGCCCTTAGAAGGCCGAAAGATAACACGGCTTGTAAACGGCCCAATGGAATAATGGGACGCTAATGGGTATAAAGTGATACACTGTTCATTATGGGCCAGTTTCACCACGGGCCGTTAGTGGGCCCGGAGTTACAAAGGACCTCATATGGGCCGGAAGACGTCATGGTCCTTACATGGGCCGGAAGTTACAACGTGCTGGAATCATATTGGACGGCCCAGATGACACTACTGGGCCTAATTCGGATGGGCCATAACGGGTCGCGAGTTAGCGAGCTGTAAATGGGTTATATGCGAACAAGCTGTTAACATGCTTTCCATGGGCCGAGCTGCTACCTTTTGACCAAGTCAAACGGGCCGGCCTTTTGACCTAAATGGGCCACTATTGGGCCCAACCACATGCTGACGTATCATAGGCGCGACCCGTCCATTGGATGGATGCCATCTGTCCAAACAGGAAGCTGACACGTGTTACCTCCGGCTAATGAGAATTTTACACGTGGAAAATCGCCATTGGTCGTTGCTACCTCTTGAGCTTGCGTTGGTTTTTCCCTTGAAGAGGAAAGGGTGATGCAGCAAAGTAGAGTAAGTATTTCCCTCAGTTTTGAGAACCAAGGTATCAATCCAGTAGGAGACAACGCGCAAGCCACCGAATACCTGCACAAACAAACACCAACCTTGCACCCAACGTGATAAAGGGTTGTCAATCCCTTCACGGTTATTTGCAACGTGAGATCTGATAGAGATGGATAAACAATAAAGTAATGTTTTTGGTATTTTTCGTTTATGGAATGGAAAGTAAAAGATTGCAAAGAAAGTAAATAGGAAACTAAAACTGTAGATCAGAAACATATATGATGGAAAATAGACCCGAGGGCCATAGGTTTCACTAGAGGCTTCTCTCAAGATAGAAATTATTACGGTGGGTGAACAAATTACTGTCGGGCAATTGATAAAAAAGCGCAAAGTTACGACGATATCTAAGGCAATGATCATGAACATAGGCATCACGTCCGTGTCAAGTAGACCGAAACGATTCTGCATCTACTACTATTACTCCACACATCGACCGCTATCCAGCATGCATCTAGAGTATTAAGTTCATAAAGAACGGAGTAACGCCTTAAGCAAGATGACATGATGTAGAGGAGATAACTCAAGCAATATGATGAAAACCCCAACTTTTTATGCTCAATGACAACAATACAATACATGCCTTGCTACCCCTACTGTCACTGGGAAAGGACACCGCAAGATTGAACCCAAAGCTAAGCACTTCTCCCATTGCAAGAAAAACCAATCTAGTTGGCCAAACCAAATCGATAGTTCGAAGAGACTTGCAAAGATATCAAATCATGCATAAAAGAATTCAGAGAAGATTCAAATAATATTCATAGATAATCTGATCATAAATCCACAATTCATCGGATCTCGTAAACACACATAAAAAGAGTATTACATCGAATAGATCTCCAAGAACATCGAGAGAACTTTGTATTGAGAATCAAAGAGAGAAGAAGCCATCTAGCTACTAGCTATGGACCCGTAAGTCTGTGGTAAACTACTCACACTTCATCGGAGAGGCAATGGTGGTCATGTAGAAGCCCTCCGTGATCGAATCCCCCTCGGCGGATGGAAAAAGGCCCCAAGATGGGGTCTCATGGTCTGAAGGTTGCTGCGGTGGAAAAGTGGTTTCGATGGCTCCCTGCAAGTTTTTGGGGTATATGAGAATATAGGGAGGAAGATCTAGGTCAAGGGGTCGCCGAGGGGCCCACAAGGTTGGGGGCGCGCCCTACCCCCTGGGCGTGCCCTCCACCCTTGTGGTCGCCTCGTGGCTCTTCTGATTTGCACTCCAAGTCTCCTAGGTGTCTTCTGGTCCTAGAAAAATCACCGCGAAAGTTTTATTCCGTTTGGACTCCATTTGGTATTCCTTTTCTGAAACTCTAAAACAAGGAAAAACAGAGAGGCACTGTGGGCTCTAGGTTAATAGGTTAGTCCCAAAAATCATATAAAATAGCATATTAATGCATATAAAACATCCAAAATAGATAATATAATAGCATGGAACAATCAAAAATTATAGATACATTGGAGACGTATCAAGCATCCCCAAGCTTAATTCTTGCTCGGCCTCGAGAAGGTAAATGATAGAAACAGAATTTTTGATGTGGAATGCTACCTAACATATTTATCCATGTAATTCTCTTTATTGTGGCATGAATGTTCAGATCCGTAAGATTCAAAACGAAAGTTTAATATTGACATAAAAACAATAACACTTCAAGCATACTAACAAAATAATTATGTCTTCTCAAAATAACATGGCCAAAGAAAGCTTATCCCTACAAAATCATAAAGTCTGGCTATGCTCCATCTTCGTCACACAAAACATTTAAATCATGCACAACCCCGATGACAAGCCAAGCAATTGTTTCATACTTTTGATGTTTTCAAACCTTTTCAACTTTCACGCAATACATGAGCGTGATCCATGGACATAGCACTATAGGTGGAATAGACAGTGGTTGTGGAGAAGACAAAAGGAAGGAGATAGTCTTACATCAATTAGGCGTATCAACGGGCTATGGAGATACCCATTAATAGATATCAATGTGAGTGAGTAGGGATTGCCATGCAACGGATGCACTGGAGCTATAAGTTTATGAAATCTCAAAAAGAAAACTAAGTGGGTGTGCATCCAACTTGCTTGCTCATGAAGACCTAGAGGCGTTTGAGGAAGCCTCCATCATTGGAATATACAAGCCAAGTTCTATAATGAAAAATTCCCACTAGCATATGAAAGTGATATCATAGGAGACTCTCTATCATGAAGATCATGGTGCTACTTTGAAGCACAAGTGTGGCAAAAAGGATAGTAACATTGTCCCTTCTCTCTTTTTCTCTCATTTTTTCTTTCTTTGGCCTTTCTCTCTATTTTTTTTATTTCCTCACATGGGACAATGCTCTAATAATGAAGATCATCACACTTCTATTTACTTACAACTCGATACTAAAACAAAAATATGACTCTATATGAATGCCTCCGGTGGTGTACCGGGATGTGCAATGAATCAAGAACGATATGTATAAAAATTGATGAACTGTGGCTTTGCCATAAATATGATGTCAACTACATGACCATGCAAAGCAATATGAAAATGATGAAGCGTCTCATAATAAACAGAATGGTGGAAAGTTGCATGGCGATATATCTCAGAATGGCTATGGAAATGCCATAATAGCTAGGTATGGTGGCTGTTCCGAGGACGGATATGTGGTGGGTTTATGGTACCGGCGAAAGTTGCGCGGTACTAGAGAGACTAGCAACGGCGGGAAGGTGAGAGTGCGTATAATCCATGGACTCAACATTAGTCATAAAGAACTCACATACTTATTGCAAAAATCTATTAGTCATCAAAACAAAGTACTACGTGCATGCTCCCTAGGGGATAGATCGGTAGTAAAAGACCATCGTCGTCCCCGACCGCCACTCATAAGGAAGACAATCAAAAACATCTCATGCTCCAACTTCAGACATAACGGTTCACCATACGTGCATGCTACAGGAATCACAAACCTTAACACATGTATTTCTCAAATTCAGAACTGCTTACTAGCATGACTCTAATATCACCATCTTCATATCTCAAAACAATCATAAGGAATCAAACTTCTCATAGTATTCAATGCACTTTATATGAAAGTTTTTATGATATCCCTCTTGGATGCCTATCATATTAGGACTAATTTTATAACCAAAGGAAATTACCATGCTGTTTTAAGGACTCTCAAAATAATATAAGTGAAATACGAGAGTTCGTCAATTTCTATTAAATAAAATCACCGTCGTGCTCTATAAAGATATAAGTGAAGCACTAGAGCAAATTTGCCTAGCTCAAAAGATATAAGTGAAGCACATAGTGTCGGATTTCGGGTTCCGGCAAAACCCTCGAGGTTCGAACATTGGGGTGCGCACGAAGATCTCCCCTCCCTCTAGCTCGCACGCATCATGATCTCACGGCCTAGCTCGGCGAACCCAAGGAACAAGGGGGCACAAGATTTATACTGGTTCGGGCCACCGATGTGGTGTAATACCCTACTCCAGTGTGGTGTGAGTCGATTGCCTCTTGGGGCGAGGATGAGCAGTACAAGGGAAGAACAGCCTCCTGAGGAGAGGTGTTCTTGTGCTTGGTGAGTGTGTGGATCGAATGGATCTAGTCCAAGATGAGTTGCCTCCTACGGTGGTGGCTAGTCCTATTTATAGAGGCCTTGGTCCACTTCCCAAATATTGAGCGGGAAGGGATGCCACAACGGCAAATTTGAAGGGGGACAACTAGTACAAGCTATCCTGACTAAAGGTGGTCTTCGCCTGCCAAAGGCTCGGGTGGTGACGCCTGTCTTGGGCTCCACAGTGACCTCCGGCCCCGCCGTCCTGCTGGTCTTGGTCTCGTTGCACCGATATGGAAACCTTTGTCTGATGCCTCGGGACTCCTCGCATGCGCTTGCCTCTTTAGCACAAAAGAGGAAACGAGGACACTGTGCTCGCCGGCACCCACCTGGCGCCCGCTTGGCCTTGGTCATCATGGCTTACGTCACGGGAACCTCGTGAGGTACCCCTTGCCTTGATCTCTCCACCCCTCGCGAGCCAGCCTGGTGAGGCTGCCCCCGAGGAGGTCTTGCGTTGTCCGCCTCGCGAGGCTTGGCCCCCCGTGAGGGTCTCGAGTGTTTGCTGGTGAAGATGGTCGTACGGGGCCGCTAGCGGAGCCACGCCGTGGGCCATAGGTAGGCGAGTCTAGGGACCCCCGTTCCTAGAACGCTGAGAGTAGCCCCTGGGCCCAAGGCGCGCTCGGACTTGGCTTCGAGGCGAAGTCAAAGGGCAAGTGCGGAGCGCCACGGGCCCCAACAGCCTGCGGCCCCGCTTGATGTGTGGCGATCGATTGGACGTGGGCGGCCCCGCTTCCCCACGCAGGCTTGATATCCACCTGGCTAAGCGGCCATGGTGTCCTACACAGTTATTTCCCCGTTGCTGGCAACGCACTCCCCAACTCGTCCGCTTCTTCGAACCTCAGCTTCCTCTCCCAATCCGACATGAGCTTGGTCCTCTCCATCGCCATGGCACCGAACCAAATGGAGAAATGGAAGAAGCCCTTGTCCTCAGCCAGTCCACCCCCGGCCATTGAACCCGCCGTTGACCGATCGCTGGTACTTAATCAAGAGGCCATGGACAAGGTCCGCCCGACGATCGCCACCAGCTTCAATGAATGGGGAGGGACGGTGGCCTGGCCTGCGTCCCGGGCTACTATCGATAGGACAGCCACTGAGGTCCAATTCTTCATTGACGCCCTGTGGGCCGGCCTGGTTCCTCCCTTCTCCGCATTCTTCAATGTCCTGCTTTCCCATTATCAGATCCATATGCTGCACCTAGATCCCCAATCCATCACCCTTCTCGCCGTCTTTGCCTTTGTCTGCGAGGCCATGGTGGGCATTGCCCCTTCCGTGTCCCTCCTGCGCCATTTCTTCTCGCTGCACCTGACCGACCCCCTGCAGTGCTCGGGGTGCTTGAGCTTCCAGGCTGTGGCGGCGACGTCCGGCTCGGGAATCAACTTTGAGCTCCCGCCGTCTGCGAGCGGGTTTCGGACACGGTGGGTATACGTGGATGTCGGAGTGCTCAGCCCCCTTCTCTCGCCTCCGTCATCGCCCGCCATCCCTAGCTCCGGCTAGGGCCACGAGAAGCTCACGGGCTCCCGCCTTGCGTTCGTCTGGCTCCGGTTGAGGAGGCTGAAGGACCTCGGCGTGACTGCGCCCAAGGAGATGAAGGAGTTCCTTCGACGCCAAGACGCCCCACTCCAGCGCCTACTCCTCAGCTGATGTGGGCCTCGACCAGTGGGCCGTGATCGCGTGGAGGCTTCAGGAGTCGGGGCTCCCGCCCGAGGCACGAAGAACGGTGCTCGAGGTCTTGACAGGCGACCCCTCGCCAGACAATATGGCACAGGAGGGTTGTCTCCTATACTGCTGCTCGAACAGGGTGGAGTTTGCGGGGCAGATGCTCCACCTTCGATGAATGGGGGCTGCGTCCAGTCGGCCTTGAGGGGCCCCACGAGAATCCCGTCACCGTGGTTCCCCTCCTTGTCGCCGGCGCCGAACTTACCCCAAGAGTGGACGCAGGGGGCAAGCATCATCGGAGGCCGGAGGCGTGGGTGCCGAGGTGTCGACGTCGCCCTGGGAACCCGTGACTCTCGCCCCGGGGTGGCAGTCGTGGGGGCGATGCGATCCGCTGCTCCTGAGGCCGAAGCTCCTGAGGCCTCAGCAGGTCATCGCAAGGTGGAGCCCGATAGCTCTCCCCTGCTTGCTGCTCCTGAGGTCGTCTCCTTTGGCGCCTCACCGGTCGCGCCCTGTGCTATCCGCCACGTCCAACGCTTCGGCCGGCTCCGTGTGGACTTCGAAGCGCTCCGCAAGAGGAAGGGGTCTCCAAGCTGCAGCAGTGGCGCCTTCCAGCCGCTGAAACAGAGGAAGTACATCGCCATAGATGAGTAAGTACCTTATTTTTGCAATTCCTCGAGCGCTGCTTCCCTTCTTGACGGTGGCTCTTAGGGATCCCTTCTGCCAAGGCCATGAAGCCTCCTGGGAAGCAACTTCCTCCTACCTCGAATCACCCGTTGGCCTTGAGCGTCCCAAGCCAGCGCGCCGCCCCGGCGCGAGGTCAGCTGGAGAGGCAGACACGCTGGCTTGGCGCCTCGAGCCCGCGCCTCGCCGCTTTCTCTTTCATGGCCTTGCCAGGGGTGCGACGCGCGTGCCAAGGGCTCCTCCTTTGGTTGTAGACGGCGGCTGGATGGCTTCGGTCTTGGTTTCTTCTTCGACTAGCGTGCCCCAACTCAGCCGGGCTCCTGCCGAAGCCCAGTCGGCGACCGAGGGGGCGCTAGCCACCAGCCCCCTACGGAAAGGGGGTGAGCCGCTTCGGATCCCGTCGGTGACCCATGGTACGGAGGACGGAATCGGCCGTGCACTCAAGTTTGCGCACGGACGGAGTGTCGTTCGCCATGAGCTCTTTCGGGAGGCGATGGGCGCGATGAGCCAGCTCGGCGGAGAACTCGTGGATGTAGATGCGCGCCTCGAGGCCGAGGGTCTTCGGTTGATGGAGGAGTGGCATAAACTAAAGGTGGCTATCAACCTCGGGCGCCACCAGCGCGAGCTTGATAACGCGAAGGCCGAGGCGTCTCCAGCAGCATCGCGTGAGGCCTGCACTCGAGCCTTGGAAGAGGCCCGGGAAGCTGACCGTTGTCACAGAGAAATGCGCGTGGGAGCTCCAAGCCTGGAGCGCCTCCTTGGAGCAGCAAGTGGAGGCGCGTAGAGCCGCCCTAGCGTCGATGAGGGGGACGCCTGCCGAGGAGGAAGAAATCCTGGAGCGCGAGGAAGCGCTGGCGCTGGAAGCCATGGAGGGCAGCCTTGAGCTTGAGCGGTTGGAGACGAGGGAGCGCCAAGTCGCCCAAGCGGAGGATGTTGTCGGTGCACGCAAGGCCAAGGCCCAGGAGGAGGTCGATCGCCGGGTGGCCGAGGCTCGCGAAGGTCTTGTGGGCAGGTACGACCTGAAGTTGAAGCTCGTGGAAGCCGAAGCTGTGGGCAGGACTACTGCCCTCAAGTCAGGGTTGGCTGAGGCGGGACATCGCGAGAAAGCCGCGCATCTGCCCTGATATCAGTGCAAGCTGAGCTGGCTTCTGCCCGTGCCGAGCTGCTTTCTCCTTAGCAGCAGGTCGCCAGCGCAGAGTCCTTCGCGCAGCAGAGCAGGGAGGAAGCGCTCTGGCAGGAGACGCTGGAGCGCGTGCACGCCCCCATGCTCCAAAGCCTCATGATCAGAGCCAATGCGGCGTTGGGCACTGTCGGATGTGGGGTTCCGGCAAACCCTTAAGGTTTGAACACTGGGGTGCGCGCGAAGTCTTTCCCTCCTACCGATCTACGCCCTGGCTCGCTAAGATCTCGCGGACGAACTTGGCGAACTCACGACACAAAGGGACATGAGAATTATACTGGTTCGGGCCACCTTTGTGGTGTAATACCCTACTCCAGTGTGGTGGTGGTGGATTGCCTCTTGGGCTGATGATGAAGCGATGCGATTGGGAAGAATAGCCTCCCCGAGGTTGAGGTGTTCTTGTGCTTGACGACTTAGCGGGTGAAAGCTGGGTGAGCCTGGCCGATGCCCCACGGTGGTGGCTAGCTCTACTTATATAGGCCCTGGTCCTCTTCCCAAATATTGAGCGGAAAGGAGCCAACAACGGGCGGGCAAATTTGAAGGAGGACAGCTAGTACAAGCTATCTGACAAAAGCGGTCTTCGCACGCAAAGGCTACGTGGTAACGCCTGCCTTGGGCTCCATGATGACCTCCGTCCGCCATCCTTCTGGTCTTGGTCTCGTTGCATCGATATAGCAACCTTTGCACGATGCCTCGGTACTCCTCGCTGCGCTTCCTTAGCACCCAAAGAGGAAACAAGGAGGGCTTTCTGTGGCTGGCGCCTTACTGGCGCCGATCGTCACGCAGCTCACGTCCACGAGAGCCTCGTGAGGTTGCCCGCCTTGATATCTCCGCTCCTCGTGAGCCCGCCTCGACTAGGCCACTCTGAGGAGGTCTTGTCGTCCGCCATGAGGCTTGGCCCCCTCGCGAGGGTCTTGGATGCCTTGTTGATGAAAATGGGCCGTCTGACTCTGGCCGCCTAGCCACACCGTGGCGCATGACGAGCAAGTCCGGGGACCCTTCCCTTCGAACGCCGGCAGAGCTGCCCGGGGCCCAAGGTGCGCCGGTCTTGGCTTTCAGCGGTGAAGCCAAGGGTCAAGTACGGAGCAATCATGGGCCCCAAAAAGCCTCTGCGGCCTCGGTTGACGCATGGCGGTTGATTGGACGAGGGCGTCTCCACTTCCCCATGCTGCCTCAAGAATCGCTCGACTGACAAGTCCTGCGACATGCAAGGAAAACCATCATTATCTGCGATCGTGGGAGGTGTCGGTTGGCCTTCTCTTGCTATAAATGGGGAGGGGGCAGAGCCCCCGTCACCCATCTCTTCCTCTCTTGCTTTCTTCTTCTTCCTCGCTCCATTGCTTGTTGTGCCACCAATGGCGCCACGAAGGAAGTTCTCCGCCGCCGAGAAGGGAAAGGCCCCTCGTGAGGGACCCGGCTCCCCGGCGCCCAAGCACGGACGCGGCTGTCCACGCAAGCACGCCACGTCCCCCGCCATGGCCCACAGTCGAGGCGGCGCCGCGGCACACGGAGGGGGTCGTCCTAGTCATGGCGGTCCAGTTGACGAGGGGATGCGTGCTATGGTGGCGCGGCCTCCCCGTCCGCGCTTCCATTTAGCGAAGGTGTCGCCGGAGTTCGTCGTCTGGTCGGAGAACCCGGCTGGCAACTGGCTCCAGCTTCCGCACTTCTTCATCGACGAACTGCCGGCCCCTGGTCTAGGCGGACTCTGGTTGCAGGCGGATGGTTGCTGCAGCAAAGCCTCTTGGGTCGCGGTCGAGACTTCCGCCGCGGGCAACATAGCCCCGCCCGCTGGTTGGCAAACGTCCTTCGCAGCGGCTGGGCAGGCGGTGCACCCTCCCCTTCAAGTACGGTGGTGGATCGACCCTCTATGTGAGGGTGTTTGGGGAAGATGGTCGCCGCGCCGGGTGCTACCCCGAGAAGAACGACGGTGAGGAGGTGCTCGGCCTTGGTGGCGCTTCGCGACGAGGATGAGGGCGAAGCTCGCCCTCGGGCGACCGTGTCTCTTCCAGCTATGGCGGCTCTTCCTCCGTGATAGCTCCAAAGTGATGGTGGCTACGACTACCTTGGCCGCGGCACATACCGCTTCAAGGCGGCAGCGGGTCATCTCGTCGCCGCGCCTCCGTGAAGCGCGAGGAAGGGTCTGGCTAGGCTCGGGGCGTCGCTAGGGGCCTGCCTCTGCGGATCGCTGCAACGCCGCTTTTGCTTTGCTCTTTTTCTGCATCGAAAATGAAACCAAGAAGATGGGCCCGGAGGGCGTGTATCGAATCGCGGGTTCCTTGGTTATTACCTTCGCGGCGTTATTCCCGTGCCGTGTTGTTATTTTGCGCAAAGATAACTTAACCTGGTGCGTTCAGGACGCCTTCTTCCTTACGAGGCGCTTATTTCCTCATTTCCATCTTGCCTTGGTGGCCTGCATTCGCTCAAGAACTGCAAAAACTCGTTAGGAAGTGCATTAAAAGATTTGCCGTCCACCCTGGCCATGACCTGGCGCTTTGTATCGCGGTACCCGAGGGGCACGGACTAAAAGAGGCGCACCAGCTTTTTGGCTCGAACGAGGGTGGCTCGTGAGAAGGCAGAGAGAGGAAAAAATGCTCGTGAGGGCACCTGCCTAGCCCCCTCGCGAGGTATGCGAGAGAGAGAGAACACGAGCAAACCAGAGCCGTAAAATGCGGTAAGAGGCGAGGGAATCGAATCAGCAAGGAACACCAAAAGCAAACTTCGATTAAGGAAAAGTGAGCCAACTATGGAAAGCAAATGAAAATCCGCATCCGGCACCTAATCTAGTCTTCAAGTCTTGTCACCAACGCGGAGCTAAGTGCTGCCACTAGGCGTGGGCAGGAGCCCCAGGTCCTGAGGCCAGCGGCGCTCACGAGACTCGAGGCGTGTACAGCCCCAACTCATTATTACGTGAGAGTGTCACGGCGGCGATTCTTCATGTGCACGGGCCTTCTTCACAGGCTCTGGGCCTTTCTTCCTGCTCTGGGCCTTGCTTCATGGGTAGAACTTCCGGAGGTGCTGGATGTTCCACGCGTTTTGGATAGGTACCCCGTCTTGTGTCTCCAGGTGCACGACGCCAGGCCTGGAGATGTGGACGGCCTTGAACGGGCCCTCCCACATTGGTGAAAGCTTATGCGGCCTTCCTCGGAGAGGACTCGCCTACCGGGGCAGGTCGCCAACCTCGGCGTCCCAAGCGGACGCGATAGTAAGAGGGTATCGCCCGCGGCGCTTTGTTGGTACCTCTTTGCCGCTTAATGCGACAGCTGACGGCGTTCCTCCCCCAGCACGAGATCCATCCCCCGCGTGGCGTCCTGCTGCATTTCGTTGAGTGCCAGGACCCGTGTGGAGCGATGCTTGACCTCGTGAGGGAGGACTGCTTCAGCTCCGTAGACGAGGAAGAATGGAGTCTCGCCTGTTGGCCGTGGGCGTGGTGCGGATGGACCACAAGACGGAATTTGGAGCAAATCGTGCCAGCCCTGCCGCGAGGCCTCCACTTATTCTTGAAGGTCCTGGTCTTGAGGCCCCTCGGGACCTCTGCGTTAAGCGTTCGGCCTGTCCCATTGCTCACGGGAGTGCGCTACTGCGGCGTAGCAGATCTGCGTTCAAGGTTACCACTGATGTAGGTTTTGAAAAGGTTACTAGTAAACTGCGAGCCATTATCTGTGATTATGTGGTTGGGGACCCCGAAGCGGCTCACGAGGCCCTTGATGAACTTGACAATAGAGCCGGCTGGGATGGTATGGACGGCTTCCACTTCCGCCCACTTGGTGAACTTGTCGATGGCGACGTAGAGATAGCGGTAGCCCCCACGCCCGGGGAACGGGTTTAGATGTCCGCCCCTGCACTACGAACGGCCATGTGAGCGGGATGGTTTGGAGGCCCTGAGCAGGCTGATGGATTTGCTTGGCGTGGAATTGGAAGCTTCGCAGGACTTCACCAGCTCGGCTGCGTCGTGAGTGTTGTAGGCCAGTAGAATCCACTATGGAACGCCTTGCCGACGAGGGTCCGTGACGACGAGTGGTGTCCGCAGTCCCCGCCGAGTATGTCAATGAGCAACTCCCTTCCTTGATCGCTGGAGATGCAGTGCAGCGTGACATCGTTCGGTCGTTTCCTGTATAACTCACCGTCTTGGATACAGTATGCCGTGGCTTGCCGGGCCACGCGCTCCGCGTCCTCTTCCTTCTCCGGTAGTGTCCCGTGTGTCAGGTACTCCTTCAATTCCTTGTTCTAGCATTCCTCCTAGGGCTCGAGCGCCAAGAGCAGCCGAGCTCCTGAGGACGGGCCACAGGCTGGGGCTCCCGTGGCCGGAGGCTATGGGAGCTCCTCCCGAGGCTGAGTCATGCTTGAAAGAGGTGGCGTAGTTGATGGCTTGAAGAGCCACTCCTCAAGGACACAAGGCTCCTGCGGCTGCCGCTTGGATGCTCTCCTGGCAATGTCGTCGGCTTCCTTGTTGGTGCCCCGGGGCACGTGCTGCAGCTCCAGGCCCGAGAACTGCTTCTCCATCTTGCGCACCTCCGCGAGGTAGGCCTCCATATGCTCGTCCTTGGCTCGTCCTCCACGGCGGTGAGGCGCTTCACCCCTAGCGCCGCTGCAGCCTCCAGGCCAGCTATGAGGCCTTCGAATTCTGCGATATTGTTGGAGACCTTCTCGCCGTGCTGAAAGCTGAGCTGCTAGTAGAGCTTGTCCTGAGTGGGCGAGACGAGCACTGCCTGACCCAGCATACTGGTGCGCAAAGCGCCATCGAAATACATGACCCAAATTGGTTCGAGCCTCACTTCCTCGAGAGGTGGACCCGGTCTTCTCCTTCCTCAAGTGTCGGGGCATCGGGTCCATTCCGCCACAAAGTCGTGGCCTTGGCCCCTTGATGACACTTGGTAGTGCTGAACTCCAAGCTGGAATGCTTGCAACTCGATGTTCCACTCGGCGACCCTTCCTGGCTGAGTTAGGGCTCTGAGTACCCTCTCCAATGGGTAGGCTGAGGCGACCTTGATGGGGTGGCCAGAAGTAGTGTCGCAGCTTCGTGAGGCCACCAGAGTGCGAGCAGAGGGTCTGGGGCATGGGGTAGGCGTGCCCTCGCGTCCCGCAGTACGGTGTTGACGAAGTGCACCGGTGCTCGACGAGGGCTGGCACACTATCGAGGTTTGGGTCCTGCGGAGATCGGGGCATATCTTGAGGTGGAGGGGTTCCTGAGACCTGACTGTCCTCGGGAGCTTCTGCGATGTTGCCCTGCTGCCCTCCTGAGCTTGGTCTTCCACCGCTGATGCCCTTACTGCGCCTTCCTAACCCTGCGCCACTTCAGCTCCGGCTCGGCGCAGCGCGCCCTTGGCTTCACGCTCCTCCCGAACCGCCACCAGCGCCGTGCTGGCAGATGCAGGGTGGCGGCAAGGTAGAGTATGCAGAGGCTCGAGAGGCCATGGTGCCACCATCACCGGGGGCTGGTGAGGTATTTTTGAGGTCTTGGAAGGCCCGGTCGGCCTCCGGGGTCCACTCGAGCAGGCCTTCTTCTTCATGAGCTTGAAGAAGGGCAAGGCGCTTCTCCCATTTTGGAGATGAACGCCCTAACGCGGTCACCCGCCTGCTAGCTTCTGCATCTCTTTGAGGGTCTGTGGTGGGCTCATGTCCTCGATGGCCTTGATCTTCTGCAGGTTCGCCTCGATCCTCCTGTGGGATCTGAGGAAAACCAGCTGCTTGGAGGAGGACGCTTGAACAAGCACTTCTCCGGGTTAAGCCTCAAGTTCACTTGGCGCAGGCTCTCAAGGTCTCCTCCAAGTCTTGAATCAATGTCTCGCCTCCTGAGACTTTACCACTATGTCATCGACGTAGGCCTCTGTGTTTCTCCCGAGCTGCCGCCCCAGGGCGATGTGCATCAACCGCTGAAAGGTCGCGCCCGTGTTGCGCAGCCCGAAGGGCATGCAGGTGTAGCAGTACACCCCATGCTACCTCTTGAGCACTGCGTTGGTTTTCCCTTAAAGAGGAAAGGGTGATGAGGCAAAGTAGCGTAAGTATTTCCCTCGGTTTTTGAGAACCAAGGTATCAAGCCAGTAGGAGGCTACGCGCGAGTCCCTCGTACCTACACAAAACAAATAAATCCTCGCAACCAACGCGATAAGGGGTTGCCAATCCCTTCACGGTCACTTACAAGAGTGAGATCTGATAGATATGATAGGATAATATTTTTGGTATTTTTTGTGATAAAGATGCAAAGTAAAAATCAAAGGAAATAACTAAGTATTGGAAGATTAATATGATGAAGATAGACCCGGGGGCCATAGGTTTCACTAGTGGCTTCTCTCAAGAGCATAAGTATTTTACGGTGGGTGAACGAATTCTTTGTTGAGCAATCGATGTAAATGAGCATCGTTATGAGAATATCTAGGTATGATCATGTATATAGGCATCACGTCAAGAGACAAGTAGACCGACTCACACTGCATCTACTACTATTACTCCACTCATTGATCGCTATCCAGGCATGCATCTAGAGTATTAAGTTCATGAAAGCAGAGTAACGCCTTTAAGCAAGATGACATGATGTAGAGGGATAAATTCATGCAATATGATAAAAAAACATCTTGTTATCCTCGATGGCAACAATACAATACGTGCCTTGCTGCCCCTCATCCTTTGGGAAAAGGACACCACAAGATTGAACCCAAAGCTAAGCACTTCTCCCATTGCAAGAAAGATCAATCTAGTAGGCCAAACCAAAGCTGATAATTGAAGAGACTTGCAAAGATAACCAATCATACATAAAAGAATTCAGAGAAGATTCAAATATTGTTCATAGATAATCTTGATCATAAACCCACAATTCATCGGTCTCAACAAACACACCATAAAAAAGAAGATTACATCGAATAGGTCTCCACGAGAGAGGGGAGAACATTGTATTGATATCCAAAAAGAGAGAAGAAGCCATCTAGCTACTAACTATGGACCCGAAGGTCTGAAGTAAACTAGTCACACTTCATCGAAGAGGCTATGGTGTTGATGTAGAAGCCCTCCATGATGGATGCCCTCTCCGTGAGCTCGGAACAGAGCCCCAAGATGGGATCTCGTGGAATTAGATGAGAAGGTTCTTGGCCCGGTGGAAATAGGTTTTGGCTCCGTGATTCGATCGCTTTGAAGTACGTAGGTATATATAGGAGGAAGGAGTACGTCGGTGGAGCAGCGAGAGGGGCCAACGAGGATTGAGAGCGCCCCCTACCTCGTGGCCTCCTCTTTTGTTTCTTGACGTGAGGTCCAAGTCTCCCGGATCATAATCTTCCTAAAAATCACGTTCCCGAAGGTTTCATTCCGTTTGGACTCCGTTTGATATTCCTTTTCTGCGAAACTCTGAAATAGGCAAAAAAACAGCAATTCTGGGCTAGGCCTCCGGTTAATAGGTTAGTCCCAAAAATAATATAAAAGTGAATAATAAAGCCCAATAATGTCCAAAACAGTAGATAATATAGCATGGAGCAATAAAAAATTATAGATACGTTGGAGACTATCAAGCATCCCCAAGCTTAATTCCTGCTCGTCCTCGAGTAGGTAAATGATGAAAACAGAATTTTTGATGCGGAGTGCTACTTGGCATAATTTCAATGTAATTCTTCTTAATTGTGGTATGAATATTCAGATCCGAAAGATTCAAGACAAATGTTCATATTGACATAAAAATAATAATACTTCAAGCATACTAACAAAGCAATCATGTCTTCTCAAAATAACATGGGCAAAGAAAGTTATCCCTACAAAAGCATATTGTTTGGCTATGCTCTATCTTCACCACACAAAGTATTTAAATCATGCACAACCCCGATGACAAGCCAAGCAATTGTTTCATACTTTTGACATTTTCAAACTTTTTCAACCTTCACGCAATACATGAGCGTGAGCCATGGACATAGCACTATATGTGGAATAGAAGGGTGGTTGTGGAGAAGATAAAAAGGAGAAGATAGTCTCACATCAACTAGGCGTATCAACGGGCTATGGAGATGCCCATCAATAGATATCAATGTGAGTGAGTAGGGATTGCCATGCAACGGGTGCACTAGAGCTATAAGTATATGAAAGCTCAACAAAGGAAACTAAGTGGGTGTGCATCCAACTCGCTTGCTCACGAAGACCTAGGGCATTTTGAGGAAGCCCATCGTTGGAATATACAAGCCAAGTTCTATAATGAAAAATTCCCACTAGTATATGAAAGTGACAAAATGAGAGACTCTCTATCATGAAGATCATGGTGCTACTTTGAAGCACAAGTGTGGTAAAAGGATAGTAACATTGTCCCTTCTCTCTTTTTCTCTCATTTTTTATTTGGGCCTTTTCTCTTTTTTTATGGCCTCTTTTTTTTCGTCCGGCGTCTCATCCCGACTTGTGGGGGAATCATAGTCTCCATCATCCTTTCCTCACTTGGGACAATGCTCTAAAAATCAAGATCATCACACTTTTATTTTCTTACAACTCAACAATTACAACTTGATACTTAGAACAAAATATGACTCTATATGAATGCCTCCCGTGAATGTCTTAAGGGATATGCAATGAATCAAGAGTGACATGTATGAAAGAATTATGAACGGTGGATTTGCCACAAATACGATGTCAACTACATGATCATGCAAAGCAATATGACAATGACGAAGCGTGTCATAATAAACGGAACGGTGGAAAGTTGCATGTTAATATATCACGGAATGGCTATGGAAATGTCATGATAGGTAGGTATGGTGGCTGTTTTGAGGAAGGTATATGGTGGGTGTATGATACCGGCAAAAAGTGCGCGGTATTAGAGAGGCTAGCAATGTTGGAAGGAAGAAGGTTGTGTATAGTCCATGGACTCAACATTAGTCATAAAAAACTCATATACTTATTGCAAAAATCTACAAGTTATCAAAGCAAAGTATTACGCGCATGCTCCTAGGGGGATAGATTTGTAGGAAAAAACCATCGCTTCGTCCCGACCGCCACTCATAAGGAAGACAATCAATAAATAAATCTTGCTCCGACTTCATCACATAACGGTTCACCATACGTGCATGCTACGGGAATCACAAACTTTAACACAAGTATTTCTCAAATTCACAACTACCCAACTAGCATGACTCTAATATCACCATCTTCATATCTCAAAACAATTATCAAGCATCAAACTTAGTATTCAACACACTCATAAGAATTCTTACAAATCATTTATGCTTAGCATATTAGGATTATTTAAGCAAATTACCATGCTATTTAAGACTCTCAAAATAATCTAAGTGAAGCATGAGAGATCAATAGTTTCTATAAAACAAATCCACCACCGTGCTCTAAAATATATAAGTGAAGCACTAGAGCAAAACTATATAGCTCAAAAGATATAAGCGAAGCACATAGAGTATTCTAACAAATTCTAATTCATGTATGGCTCTCTCAAAAGGTGTGTACAGCAAGGATGATTGTGGTAAACTAAAAAGCTAAGACTCAAATCATACAAGACGCTCCAAGCAAAACACATATCATGTGGTGAATAAAAATATAGCTCCAAGTAAAGTTACCGATGGAAGTAGACGAAAGAGGGGATGCCTTCCAGGGCAACCCCAAGCTTTGGCTTTATGGTGTCCTTAGATTATCTTGGGGGTGCCATGGGCATCCCCAAGCTTAGTCTCTTGCCACTCCTTGTTCCATAATCCATCAAAACCTTTCACCCAAAACTTGGAAACTTCACAACACAAAACTTAACAGAAAATCTCGTGAGCTCCGTTAGCGAAAGAAAACAAAAGACCACTTCAAGGTACTGTAATGAACTCATTCTTTATTTATATTGGTGTTAAACCTAATGTATTCCAACTTCTCTATGGTTTATAAACTCTTTTAATAGCCATAGATTCATCAAAATAAGCAAACAAAACACTAAAAACAGAATCTGTCAAAAACAGAATAGTCTGTAGTAATCTGTAACTAACTCAAACTTATGGAACTCCAAAAAATCAGCCAAAATAGGACGACCTAGACAATTTGTTTGTTGATCAGCATAAATTTTTTATCACGTTCTGGTGATTTTTAACAATTATTTTCGTGAACAGAAAGTTTCTGGAAATTTCTGCAAGATCAAATAACTATCATCCAAGAAGATCCTATAGGTTTAACTTGGCACAAACACTAATTAAAACACAAAAACACATCTAACCAGAGGCTATAACAAATATTTATTCCTAAACATAAGCAAAAAGCAAAAAACGAAAAATAAAATTGGG
The DNA here is from genome assembly GCA_021605145.1 of Aegilops bicornis. Taxonomy (NCBI): domain Eukaryota; kingdom Viridiplantae; phylum Streptophyta; class Magnoliopsida; order Poales; family Poaceae; genus Aegilops; species Aegilops bicornis. The sequence goes on from CM038669.1 coordinate 399,311,133, forward strand.
TTGCCTCCCAACAAGCACTATCGTTTAACGCCCCTAGCTAGGCATAAAAGCAAGGATAAATCTAGGTATTGCCATAATAATGGTACGGCAAGTCATGAAAACTTTTCTCATATTCCCTACGTTCAGCAGCAAGTTTTCTTTGAGGCAAGCAAAAATAATCAAAAGGGCTAAATTTAATGGGACAAAAGTCCCCAAGATCAATCTCGGGAGGTATGGGTTCCTCCTTGGCCCTCTGTTACACAACCAATTCATCATTACAAGCATTCTTTTGGCAAAAAGTCACAAGCCTTTGTTCAAGAGAAAAACATAATCCATTATTCTGAATAGCAAAATCATCATTAAGCTCGGCAATTCTATCAACTAGAACATCGGCCGGAACCTTTTTCCTAAGATTTTCATTATAAGCAACATGATCCAAAGATTGTAAACGTATCATGTCTTCTTGATTAAAAAGGATAGCTTCTATGGGAGGATGGCTAGCATCTACCCTATAATGCATAAAGATTTCTCTAGCCTCTTTCATTCTGAATCTAAACTCATGAGCCAAAAGATAGTGGCGGCACGCTTAACGAGAAGAATGCTCAATATTAGAAAATTCTAGGAGAATTCTTTGTATGCAAGGATGCATATGAAGAAATTGCCTTTCACGTTCAACTACAAGCAAAGATATTGCATCCGCAAGGCTACTAGTTTTATGAAGAATAGAGACACCCATAATGGGCAAAGCGCCAGCACAAGTAAAGAAATCTTGAATAACTCCTTTCCCAATAATATTGCCACTACCGACTCGAAACTTTTTGGTGTGCAAGCTAATAGGTTCCTCAAGAGGATCATTGAAAGCATAAAAATTCCCCAAGTTGTTATTATTGCCTTCATTAGCGATAACCTTCCCAGATTCAGACATGGCGAAAGAAACACAAGCGAAAAGAGGCAAACAGAAAAGAGAGGGCGAATAAAACGGCAAGGGTAAAGTGGGGGAGAGGAAAACGAGAGGCAAATGGCAAATAATGTAATGCGGGAGATAAGGGTTTGTGATGGGTACTTGGTATGTTGACTTTTACGTAGACCTCCCGACATGGCGCCGGAAATCCTTCTTGCTACCTCTTGAGCAACTGCGTTGGTTTTCCTTGAAGAGGAAAGGGTGATGCAGCAAAGTAGCGTAAGTATTTCCCTCAGTTTTTGAGAACCAAGGTATCAATCCGATGAGGAGGCTACATACGAGTCCCTCGTACCTACACAAAACAAATAAATCCTCGCAACCAACGCGATAAGGGTTGTCAATCCCTTCACGGTCACTTACGAGTGAGATCTGATAGATATGATAGGATAATATTTTTGGTATTTTTGTGATAAAGATGCAAAGTAAAATAAAAGCAAAGTAAAAAAGCAAAGGAAATAACTAAGTATTGGAAGATTAATATGATGAAGATAGACCTGAAGGCCATAGGTTTCACTAGTGGCTTCTCTCAAGAGCATAAGTATTTTACGGTGGGTGAACGAATTACTGTTGAGCAATTGACAGAACTGAGCATAGTTATGAGAATATCTAGGTATGATCATGTATATAGGCATCATGTCCGAGACAAGTAGACCGACTCACCTTTGCATCTACTACTATTACTCCACTCATCGACCGCTATCCAGCATGCATCTAGAGTATTAAGTTCATGAAAATAGAGTAACGCCATAAGCAAGATGGCATGATGTAGAGGGATAAATTCATGCAATGTGAAAAAAAAAACCATCTTGTTATCCTCGATGGCAACAATACAATACGTGCCTTGCTGCCCCTCATCCTTTGGAAAGGACACATAAGATTGAACCAAAGCTAAGCACTTCTCCCATTGCAAGAAAGATCAATCTAGTAGGCCAAACCAAACTGATAATTCGAAGAGACTTACAAAGATAACCAATCATACATAAAAGAATTGAGAGAAGATTCAAATATTGTTCATAGATAATCTTGATCATAAACCAACAATTCATCGATCTCAACAAACACACACATAAAAGAAGATTACATCGAATAGATCTCCATGAGAGAGGGGGAGAACATTGTATTGAGATCCAAAAAGAGAGAAGAAGCCATCTAGCTACTAACTATGGACCCAAAGGTCTGAAGTAAACTACTCACACTTCATCGGAGAGGCTATGGTGTTGATGTAGAAGCCCTCAGTGATGGATGCCCTCTCGGTGAACTAAGACAGGCCCAAGATGGGATCTCGTGGGTACATAAGGTTGCGGCGGTGGAATTAGGTTTTGGCTCCATATCCGATCGTTTGGGGAGTGCGTAAGGTATATATAGGAGGAAGGAGCACGTCGGGGTGGAGCAGCGGGGGGGCCCACGAGGGTAGAGGTGCATGCAGGGGGGTGGCGCCCCCTAACTCGTGGCCTACTCTTTTGTTTCTTTACGTAGGGTCCAAGTCTCCCGGATCATAATCTTACTAAAAATCACGTTCCCGAATGTTTCATTCCGTTTGGACTCCGTTTGATATTCCTTTTTATGCGAAACTACGAAATAGGCAAAAAATAGCAATTACAGGTTGGGCTTAGGTTAATAGGTTAGTCCCAAAAAATAATATAAAAGTGAATAATAAAGCCCAATAATGTCCAAAACAGTAGATAATATAGAATGGAGCAATCAAAAATTATAGATACGTTGGAGACGTATCACCCCACATGGTGTCAGGAAGGCTGTCTTCTCCACATCTTCCACCGCCATCTTAATCTGATGATACCACGAGCAGCGTCCGAGGAAGCCACGGCCAGGTCACACTTTCGGTGGTGGAGTCGACAATCTGGTCGATCTTGTGGGAGTGGGAAACGGATCTTGAGGGCAGTCTTTGTTGAGGTTGGTGAAGTCGACACATCTGTTCCTTCCGCCTTTCTTGACACTACTAGCGGGGTTACTTGACCATTCGGGATATCGAACTTCTCGGATGGCACCCGGCCGCCTCCAGCTTGCGAGTCTCTTGGGCGATGAGGGCTTGCTTCTCGGTGGACTGCCGTCTTGCTCATTGCTTCACGGGTATATTAGGGCACACCCTTAGATGATGTTGGATCACCTCCCCTCGGGACCCCTACCAACCGTTGATTAGGCTCCCATAAATATCTCCATGTTCAGCGCAAAGAACCTCACCAAGGCTTCTTCTTGTCTCGGTCGAGGCCGGCTCCTATGGTAAAGGTGGCTCTCAAGACCTGTCCTTGTTGACCGCACCTGCTTGGTTTCGCCTTGTCTTGGGTGAACAGTTGCTTCTTCTTGGTAGGCGGCCTCCTTGGCCTCGGGGAGTACCCGGCTGGCAGGCTGTGTTCTTGCCATGGGTCTTGAAAGCGAGCTGGCGCTATCACAGCCTCCTTAGTGTCCCCCTTGATGGTGAGGGACGCCTTGCTTCCTTGCATCTTCATGAGGTTGTAGGTCGGGTGAGTCGCCGCCATGGTCGAGCGAGGCCGGGTACCCGAGGATGGTGTTGTCTGGGGAGACGATCTGAGGCGATGATGTCGAAGTCTACCCATTTCAGTCTTGATGGTTGTCGCGTGTCTTGAAAGGTGACAGGGAGGCGAATCTTTCCCAGAGAGTGAGCAGCTCCACCACCCACTCCCGAGAAGGGCTTGCTGAGGCCGAGCCACTCAAGCGGCATGTGAAGAAGGCTGAAGGCTTCTACGGAGAGAAAGTTGAGGCCAGCACCGCCGTCGATGAGGGTCTTGGTAATGGCCACGTTGCATGGTGGGCGTGCAGAGCATCGGGAGCATTCTGGAGCCGGCGGTGGAGTCGGGGTGGTCTTCTGACCCGAAGGTAAGGTCGGCCTCTGGCGCGGCCCAATCCGGTGGAGCCCCCGGGTGCTTGGACGTGGCCCCAATCTGGCGGAGGAACGGCTTGACGTGGCGGTCTGAAGGTGGTGCTTGAGAGCCGCCCAGCCGTGGCGTGTAGGAAAGCGCGACCGCGTAGCAGCGGTGAAGAGGTCGCGGAGTTCCCCGAGGCCACCGTTGATCCGGGAGGTTGAGCAGCCAGCGCGGCGGCGCCCGGCGAGGGCCATGGGGAACGATTGGCCATGATCTTGTTGTCGCCGGCTTCAAGGACGACCTCCTGCGTCGCTTGCCAGAGAGCGGCGCGGGTCTGCCGGCGTGTCGTAATGCAGTGGCATCTACAGCTTGAACTTGGTCGGCCACCGCACTTTCGCCGTGGCGGGGGCTAGGCTCGTACCCAGACACCCATTGGCGCACCCTACTGGCGCGCCAAATGTCGGATGTGGGGTTCGGCAAACCCTAAGGTTTGAACAACTGGGGTGTGCGCGAAGTCTTTCCCTCCTACCGATCATGCACAGCCTGGCTCGCTAAGATCTCGCGGACGAACTCGACGAACTCAGGACACAAAGGGACACGAGAATTATACTGGTTCGGGCCACCATTGTGGTGTAATACCTGTTGGAAATATGCCCTAGAGGCAATAAAAAAAGTATTATTATATTTCCTTGTTCATGATAATTGTCTTTTATTCATGCTATAATTGTATTATCCGGAAATCGTAATACACGTGTGAATACATAGACCACAATATGTCCCTAATGAGCCTCTAGTTGACTAGCTCGTTGATCAAAGAGATAGTCATGGTTTCTGACTATGGACATTGGATGTCATTGATAACGGGATCACATCATTAGGAGAATGATGTGATGGACAAGACAATCCTAAGCATAGCACAAGATCGTGTAGTTCGTTTTGCTAGAGCTTTTCCAATGTCAAGTATCTTTTCCTTAGACCATGAGATCGTGTAACTCCGGATACCGTAGGAGTGCTTTGGGTGTACCAAGCGTCTGGCAACGAATCGGGTGACTATAAAGGTGCACTACAGGTATCTCCGAAAGTGTTTGTTGGGTTGACACGCGGATCGAGGCTGGGATTTGTCACTCCGTATGGCGGAGAGGTATCTCTGGGCCCACTTTCGGTAATGCATCATCATAATGAGCTCAAAGTGACCAAGTGTCTGGTCACGGGATCATGCATTCTGATGCAGTAAAGTGACTTGCGATACTTGAGACTGAACGAGGTATTGGGATACCGACGATCGAGTCTCGGGCAAGTAACGTACCGTTTGACAAAGGGAATTGTATACGGGGTTGATTGAATCCTCGACATCGTGGTTCATCCGATGAGATCATCGAGGAGCATGTGGGAGCCAACATGGGTATCGAGATCCATTGTTGGTTATTGACCGAAATGCGTCCGGTCATGTCTACATGTCTCCCCAACCCGTAGGGTCTACACCCTATAAGGTTCGGTGGCGCTTAGGGTTGTATGAATATGAGTCGCAGCAAACCGAAAGTTGTTGAGTCCGGATGAGATCCCGGACGTCACGAGGAGTTCGGAATGGTCCGGAGGTAAAGAATTATATATAGGAAGTGCTTTATTTTGACCATCGGGAGAGTTTGGGGTCACGGTATTGTCCGGGACCACTTGGAAGGTCCCGAGGTCCTGCAGGTGGAGCCACCTATCCGGAGGGCCCGTGGGCTGAAAGTGGGAGGAACCAGCCCCTAGCGGGCTGGTGCGCTTTGGGCCCCCCACTCCTGCGCCTAGGGTTGGAAACCCTAGGTGAAGCCTTCCCACTGCCTTGGGGGTACTCAACCCCCGCCGCCCCTTGGGAGTTTCCCATCTGCGGCCGGCGCCCCCCCACAGGGGCCTATATAAGGAGGGAGGGAGGGCAGCCGACCCTGCATCTTGGCGCCTTCCCTCTCCCTGCTACACCTCTCCCTCTCATGAAGCTCGGCGAAGCCACTTGGCATGATGGCTTTGCATCCACCACCACGCCGTCGTCTGCTTGGATCTTCATCAACCTCTCCTTCCCCTTGCTGGATCAAGATGAAGGAGGCGTCCACGCATTGGCCAAATGTCACGTGTGTTGAGCGGAGGGTGCCCGTCCGTTGACGCTAGGATCTCAGTGATTTGGATCACGCAGCCAGTCGACTCCCTCAACCCCGTTCTCTTGAGCGCTTCCATTTCGCGATCTACAAAGGTATGTAGATGCACTCCGATCACTCGTTGCTAGATGAACTCATCGATGGATCTTGGTGAAACCGTAGGAAAATTTTTATTTTCTGCAACGTTCCCCATCAATACCCTACTCTAGTGTGGTGGTGATGGATTGCCTCTTGGGCTGATGATGAACAGTACAGTGGGAAGAACAGCCTCCTGAGGTTGAGGTGTTCTTGTGCTCGATGACTTAGCGGGTGAGAGCTGGGTGAACTGCTCGATGCCCCTACGGTGGTGGCTAGCTCTACTTATATAGGCCCTGGTCCTCTTCCCAAATATTGAGCGGGAAGGGAGCAAACTAGGGCGGGCAAATTTGATGGGGGGCAGCTAGTACAAGCTATCCTGACAAAAGAGGTCTTCGCCTGCAAAAGGCGCTGGTGGTGACGCCGTCTTGGGCTCCATGATGACCTCCGTCCTGCCGTCCTTCTGGTCTTGGTCTCGTTGCATCGATATAGCAACCTTTGCCTGATGCCTCGGTACTCCTCGCCTCCGCCTGCTTCCTTAGCACCAAAGAGGAAACAAGGACACTACTGGCTTGGCGCCGCTTTGGCGCCGATCGTAAATCCTGACTCACGTCACGTGAGCCTCGTGAAATTTGCCGCCTTGATATCTCCGCTCCTCGTGAGCCCGCTGACTAGGCCACTCTGAGAGGTCTTGCATCGTCCACCTCACGAGGCTGGGCCCCTCGCATAAGGAGTCTTGGATGCCTTGTTGATGAAAATGGGTCGTGCAGCCTCTTGGCCCTATGCCTTGCAAGTGGGCATGACCGAGCAAGTCTGAGAACCCCGTTCCCGAGCTTGACAGGCACCATCAGGGAGACGAAGATGCCCCTCATCCCCACTCGAATGATTCATGATCACCTCCTTTTCTTCATTGATGTGGTGACACACAGAGCATCGATCAAGAGAGGGCTCATGAGCTTGTTGAAGAGAGGAAGGCAGCGGCCTGCTTTCGGCGTGCGTTCTCCAGCGTCATCGACCACCTACGAACACCTACCCCAACTTTGATTTTGGCGCCGCCATCGCCCACATGCACGAGGCCATCCAGGCGACTTCGGTGTGTTGGAGTAGAAGTGAAGACAACGTGGATGCTCTAGTCGGGGCCTTCACATACGAGGACTGCCAGCGGTGGTGGTCGTGGCGGATGAAGGTGACATAGTCGACGATGGTGAGAAGCGATCTAAACAGCGGTGGCCAGCGCCAATAGCAACGTCTGAGGGCGACCCGGAGGACGCGGTGAGCGATATGTCCGATTGAGCCCGTGCTTCCTTGTCGTTGACCCTGCATGTGAAAGCTCGGGCATGGCCCTAAAAGTCGTAAGAGCATTTTGGGTGGGGGAGCCCCTCATGTAAATAGATTACTGCCTCTATTCCTTAGGCCAAGCTGGAGATGTGTTTTCGCGAGCCCGTGAGTCCTGCCGCGAACTTACCGCTGCGATTTACCTTAGTCAAGACAAGCTCCAAACCGGCTTGTGAGGCCGTGAGCTTCTGCCGATCCGCCCGAGAGGGCCTCGCGAGAAACAAGCGCCAGTCATGGTAGGACGTGCGTGCGGCGTGCGTGCGCCTCATCCAGCCCCCGCTCACGAGAGGCTCGCGAAGGGAGGCAGCAGGTGCGAACACCAAATCACGGCAAGGAACCAGATCGCAAGAAATCGCACAAACGATAAGAGACACCCCCCATGCACACCAATGAAAATTCAACTTCAAACTTAAATCCAAAGTCACAAAACAGGGCTACCGAAAAGGGATTAAAAGCAAATGGCCGCGTCCGGCGCCTAGTCTAGTCTTCTTGTCTTCTCACCAGCGCGGAGTTAAGTGCTACCACTAGGACGTGGGAGGGAGCCCCCAAGGCCCGAGGGCGGCACTCCGGAGACTCCGGGGCGTGTACAGCCCCACTAATTATTACATGAGAGAGGTGATTCAGAAATTGCGGAAGCTTGGTTTGATCAAGCTGCTAAATATTGGAAACAAGCTATAGCGCTTACTCCGGGAAATCCAGAGAGACCTCGACTCTTTCAGGGAAAGGAGGGAGATCGAATGCGAGATGGAGTCCCTGCCGAATGGAATGGACATCAGAAGCGACTAGTCGCTTCCCGAATGCCTCTTTCTTGTACTAATTAATGTGTATGGTCTAGTCTTTCCAATGCCTCCTTCCTTGCCGTAGCATACGCTAGATGGAGAGTAAGCAAGCTACCTTGCTTGCATTGCATTCGTTAAATGGTAGCTTCCGTGCCCTTCCTGCATGCTTCAATTGATGTGAATGATCGTGT
>CM038669.1:399319555-399584772 GCA_021605145.1 Aegilops bicornis
CCTCTCGAACCGGGACAAAACTTCCCAGCGTTGCATTCACCGCCTAGCCTCGTCCAACATGACTGTAAGGCACGTTTTGCATGCCTTTAAAGTGTACCCCCTCGGAGGTATCAAAAAGTGCGATTGTGTCACGAGTGGAGACCTTCACAGGCGTGAGCCTTACTTCATATTGCCAGACGAGGGCCCCGCCTTGCGCCACCCTCGACCACCGTTGGGGGCGTCCAGAAACCAGGACGACGCCAAGGGGCAAAGGGGACGCCAGTGGCGCCCTCGGTGACCACGGGTTCTTTGCCGGGGGAAGGCTCACTGACACCTCCCGGCGGAGGGCCTACCTCAAAAGTAACGCCCTGCTCCCACCTTGATGTGGGGAGGGGCCTTGCTCCCGGCTCCTTCCCAGCGGCCCCCAGTGTGCTCCTCCCGGTGGAAGGGGGGCTGTCGAGCTGGGTCCGCCATCCGCCACTGTGACCTGATCCACCTGCGACCCATGGTTAGCATAAGCTTGCTCCTGAGAGATCAGCGGTACCCTATAGCTGTTGTCGCCGGCATGGTCGGTGAGGCTCCCGGGAAGCTCCTGGAAGGCCTCAGCTTCTTGCGCCTCCTCCTCCCAGCCTAGCTCGAGGAATGAGCCAGGGTCGTCTTCCAGCGTGTACTCCTGGTCCATCATGCGGGGCACGTAAGCCTCCGAGGCCGTCGCCACGAAGACCTCGCCGAAGTGCCCCACGCTCCATGTTACCGGCCCAGTAGCGCCGCCACGAGGATGGTAGGGCGGCATCCAGCTGAGGGCAGCGATGTCTTAACGCTTCGTGCCAGCGCTCGCCGGAGTCTGCGGTGCGATTGGGCGTCCGGTGCTGCTGGTCGCGCCGGTGTCGATGAAACCTCCTGGCGTGCCCGGGGGAAAACGGGCGCGGCGAGGCCCGCCATGTGATCTGACCACGGCCTGAGGCATAAGCAGGGAGCAGAAGGGCGGTGCTCCTGAGGCCGCGGCGTCCAGTAGGTCGGTGACACGCTCCAGCAACGCAACCCGGCCGCTCTCCATCAGTCGGCATCGCAGCAGCTACCGAGCCACCGTGAGCGCGGCCCTCATGTTTGCTTGTTCCGTCGGGTGTCTTGGCGCCGTGGCACTTGGCGTAGCAAGGCCCTGCGGCTGCCCGCGCTTGTCGTGGAAGTAAGGGTGGACGGCGTTTGATCGCGCGCCGCGCGCCCGTGAAGCGTTGGCGGTCGCGGCCGCGCTGAAGCGAGGTTGAGGTCTTCTTAGGAGACGGCGTCGCCGGGCATAAGCTGCCCAGTGATCGGCGTTGGTCCTGGAGTCGCGGACGCCGGAACCGCGGAGTGTCGGCGAATCAGCCGTGAAGAAGAGGCTCCGGCGCACCTACCTGGCGCGCCAAATGTCGGATTTCGGGTTCCGGCAAAACCCTCGAGGTTCGAACACTGGGGTGCGCACGAAGATCTCTCCTCCCTCTATGTCGTGGAATTGTCACGGCAGATGTCCTCATGAAAGGACTTGGTCGTAGAGCCATCGTACGGGTTAACCTAGAGGGGTTAAAGCGGACACAAAGACACGGGAGTTTATACTAGTTCGGCCCCTTCGATGAAGGTAAAAGCCTCACGTCTAGTTGTGATGGGATTGATGTGATTTGGCGCCTAAGGAGCAATAGCCGCCTTAGCCTTGAATTCTCTGTCCTTAACCGGCAGCCGGTCGTCCCCTTATATACACGGGTTGGCCCGGCCGGTAGGTCTCTGAAGTCCCGATCCGGCTCATACAAGTGTCGGCTCGGTCTCTTCTCTCTTATCTTACAACTCAAGTTACAAGACTAAGGCGGTTTACATGAATGGATCCTAATCCGCCTCTAGGCTTTGGGCCTCCTTCGTGGCCCGGATCATGGATGAGGTAACCCGGCCCCTTGAGGCGGTTTACATAGCGATTATATCCCCAACATTAGGCCCAGTTGACTTGAACGGTTCATGTGAATCTCCAATATCTTGAGGAAGCTCCGTAAACCGCCATTTGCTTGAACCGCCGTAGCGTCATCCTCGACCATCGCCGCATGGCGCCTTGGCGTCATCTTTTATAAAGAAATCCGAGCAGTAAGATTCCCTTTCATTTAATGCTATCCGAAAATCGAGGCGACCCATTGCTGCCGTCCGCCGCTTTTGACTCCTCGATTCTCGCGCGGTTAATTGCTCCGGTCCCTTATAAATAGACCGGCAGGCCTTTCTCTTCTTCTTCTCTTCTCCTTCCTCGCTTGACGCTCGGCCTGACAAACTCCGCTTCGCCGCCTCAAACCTTTCAATCGCAGCGTCAGCCCAGACTGGCTGCATCAACTTTGATCGCATCGAAGTTCCGGCACTCCTCGCGGCTTTGCTCATCCGGTAAGGTCCCTTTCAAACCCTAGATCCCATCCCGAAGATCCTGTTCATCTCCTAGTTCATATGTGTTCATATCCGCTTCTTCATACACCTGCTCGCCATGGCGTGTAACTCAACCGTACCATACATCACAATGCGGGTGACTATTCCGCCGTCAATTCGACTCTATGCATCTTCCCTTTTTCGTTCAGATCCTTTAATTTAGCGCCCGAATCTTCACATGCTTTATGAGGCTTCACAAATTCGTAGAAGTGTTTCTTCTTTGAAACTTAGGTAGATCTAGATCACTTCCATTCGCGTGTGAAACCTGTTTGTCCATACTTAGCAATTTTTTTGAATTCTGTCTCTTTTGGCGGTTTAACTTTTGATAGCTAACCCGTCACTCCATTAGTCCTCGATTAAACCGGAATCGGGCATTTGCCCGAATTGCGGTTTAACATTGTATAATAGCTGAACCGTTTAACGGTAAACCGCCATTTCCTCGCTTAGCTTTGATCTTCGGAATGGCCCCGCAATTAGCAGCGTGCAATTGGGTCGGTCTAAAACCGCGAGGCGCAACTCAGCGGATCGTCACCACCGGGCGCTTTAGCTGCTAAGAATGTCCTCCTTTGGCGGGTTAGGATGGCGAATGCCCTCCCACTCCGCAAGAAGGAGAAGTAATTGTATTTGTGCAACACTTAGACCGGGATTCTGCCCACGGATCAAAATTCTTCCGGATGTCCTTGCGGTTTTCAACTTCATCCACAGGATATTGGTCCCAACTCCGTGTCAAACATATGTAATTTTCAAGTGTTACGTGAAGTCTACCTTCAAGAAGAACCCTCTGTGGAGCTGTTAGGATTTCTTTCACTTGAACCGTAAATGCGGAGTTTTCCGATGGTCCCAACACGTAGCTGGGCGGCGTTTCAATCGAGAAAAGGAAGAGCGGACTTTCCTCACGCCAAACACCACAGCCATCCAAAAGATTGGAACCAAACCTGGTTCTCTTCTTTGGAACTCTTGCCCACCTTAGCGAGAATCCTTTCGGACTACCGTCCTCACCGGCTTAGCAACAATCATCCGCTGCCTTTAAGCTTAACGCCATGAGCGGAAGAACTTTGCACCCCGGATCATTAAACTGCGGCTCTAATGGCCAATGGACTAAGCGGTGTGGATCTTGTGCGATGATGGGTTTCTTGGGGTATCTTGCCCTTAAGCCGCCGGCCGGATTGATGCAGTATCTTGGCAGCCTCCAAGACCCTCAAAGGCGTCACGGATTACCAATAACAGAGCTGGAGGTCACAGAGGCGTAAAGAGGATGCTTGACGAACCAATCTCCGCTGACCCTAGCAACCGGTTGGCTCCGTTACGTGTTGCCAACCAACCGCTTCTTGATAAAGCTCTGCTCACCGTCTTCCGGGCCTTTAATATTTTGTTTATATGCATTAATCCTTGTTACCTCATGAGGCTAACAGCTCATACAGGCGGACCAAACCGGCCCGAGCTCAGCGTATAAAGTCCAAAGCTACCAAAAAGGCTGGCAAGAAAACCGCGAGGTCTTGATCCGCGGAAGAGGAAGAATCCGGCTGAGGTAAGCTGGATATCCCTACGAGGGAAGCCGCCCGTAAACCGGCTCTTCACCTTGTGCTTCCTCTTACTTATAGTTTGTCCCTTTATTCTTCCTGTCTTGACATTTAATTCCCGGGATGATCTTTGAAGCCAGCCATGCCGACCATGTTGAGGTAATCCTTCTTTCTTCCGACTCCGACCTCGTGCGAGTTAAAAAGAATTAAATCACGCCGTCCAGGAAAGTGAAAAAATCTCATTCCTATACTTATTTGAAGACCTGAGGCTGAAGGCGCCCGTACAACCCGGCATAGTGGTCATGACAGCTTCTCTCCTCCGGTTTACCAAATCGCCAACCGGAGCGCCCGCCCGAGAGGTGACTTGTTCTCTGGCGTTATCCCTTAAAGGGTTTCTTAGATGTCCTCTCAATCCGTCGACCCGAATTACAGGGCCTCTTCCAACTCCTCTGGCGGTTCATCAACCACGCATAGCGCCTCCGCTTAAAGTTCTTTGCAGGGTAAGTATCATACCTCTGTCCCGCCAATTCGATTGTATAGTTGCGTTGGCGATTTATCTTACTCTAATTACGACCGCTGCAGCACCAAGGCTCGCTTGAGTAAAAAGCAAAAACTCTTGAGCGTCTTGCCGATGTTGATCCGGAGAAGACCCAGGCAAGCAGGCGAAAATCTGAAGTCGCTAAAAATAGCTCTGGCGAGTTGTACCGAGGCAACGGCAGTCTTGATCCGCCCGAAGAAACTGAAGGAGGCCCTAGTGGAAACCTCGCATCCTGCTCCACCGAGTCCGGCCACAAAGCGGGTCGTAACTGTTGAACCGCCGAGCCAGAGCATGAAGGCTCCAAGCCCAAAGAACACCGCCAATCCGGCCAGCCCGGTGAAAAATGATGATGTTATTGTGGCCAGACCTTTGGCTACACCGCTCCTAACCAACCGGTCGCTTTAGCAAAACATAGTGCCAAGGAAGAGTGCGCAATGAGCAAAGATAAAGGGAAATCTGATCTGTCGAAACATGACAACTTCTACGCCCAAGAACTTCACTCTGGGTTTCTGAACCGGCTCTACACAAGCCGTGACTTTGAAGCTGGTCTGGTAAACCGTATGAAGGACCGCTATGAGGTAAAGGAGTTACACCTTGTATTTTTTCTGCACTGTAGCCCTCAAGGGCCGGTTCAACTGAGCATAGTTAAACCGGGACTTAGTTTTGCATAGAAATCATACACCTTACACTGCAGCACTGTAGCCCCCAAGGGTCGGTTCAACTGAGCATAGTTACACGGGACTTAATTTACGTATCCTCATAACAATGAGATCAACTAGCCATTAGCCCCAAAGTGCCAAGTTGAATATTTATATTGAGCTTGGGACTTTATAATAAAACAACCGACATGCTCCCTTTGTTATCGAGCGAGATATCCCGACCAAACCGTGCAACTCAAGGACCTTCGTGCCAGCTTGGAAACTCAACAAGCGAGACCACCAAAGCCAAGGATGAATTAAGAACTGCCTTGGCCGCTATGGAACAGTGAAGGAGGGATCTGCGTCCAAGCGGGCCAAATGGGACACCGAAAAAGCCGGGTTTGACAAAGCAGGCAGAAGACGCTGAATCAGCTCTTAAACCGGTGACCGAAGAGCTTACGGTGAAACGCCAAGTTCATGCCATGACCTCTGCCATCTTTGGTAAGAAAATTCGCCTTGACTATACTGCTTTAATATTGCCGTCGGTTTAACTTGAGCTGTCGAACACAGTGCGAGCAAGCGTATTGCTCATCCCAGGCTCGGCGTGAGGAAGAAGCTCAAGGCCTCTTACACCTGATCGAACAGCTGTATACCGGCGCCAATGAAGTCATATGTGCCACATCGTGCGACAACACGGCTCCGTCCTTGATCAAAGACACCTTTGGACGGTATCTATGATTCGGCGTAGCTTGAAGAATTGAAGCGGTCCATGCGGCGGCTGGCACTCTCTTGGCTCGACTCGCGCCAAAGGCGTGGATAGCAGACCTTGATCCGGTGACATAGCCAAGGGTTTCCCAGCGCTCAAGAAAGCGGTGAAGCCTTTGATAATGGCGCTCTGAAGCGAGTAACAAAGGAGATGCGTCCATTGGTGGTGAGTCAAGCGGCGTGAGAAGCCAACTGGCGGTTTACCGCTCTTTTTATGACGCAAACAACAAGCGGGTGGAGTTTGTCATCCGGAAGTCTGAGCCTTGTTCCTCCAATCCGTAAGCACACTTATGCCTGACGTTGATCCGCTGAGCTTATAAGTGAAGAGGCATCTTCGTGCCTTAACCGGATTGACTGGTCTACCAATGACTTAGGGCTTTGGGTGATGAAGAGGAAGAAGCTGAACCGGCGTAAACGCCCCTCTTCCTCACGTCAACCCGGCGAGGAAGCTTAATCCGTCGAGCCGGGTGATGCATCGAAAAGGCTGGCAGCCATAACGCCATGCGAACCACTTGGGCCTTGGAAGGCTTTGTAATAGAATAGCTAGCACTTTGTTCTTGAACATGCCTTTATGCCCTCAAATGTATCCTTTGCATGGTGGTACTAATACTTTGTATTGATGAACCATCAACTTATTTACTTGCAATCACAAATTCTTTAAACCGCCGTATGACTTATGTCGCCGGTAAACTTATGGCGCCTATATATGTATATAAGAAAATATTGAGGTATATGATCCAAACTTTGTGATACAAAAATACCGCCAGCGCTTGTCGGACATGCGGTTGGCTTAACCAAACTTGAGGCGGAGGTTGTATAAACCCTTACCGTCAAAGGAAAACCACTTACTGCGTGTATAATACCGGCTTACTGGTGTAAACCGTGTCGGGTCATGACAAGCCCCTGTTACTCCATAATAGGGCGTCTAACGAGAAAAAATCAAACGGAAAAAATCGCGGATTAAGAAGGCAAACAAAAGTCAAAGAACCGAGATGCAAACCATATGGAAGCAAAGGCAATGATAAAACCGTTTGCAAGAAGAGGCTTTGTTGAGCCTGATCGAGATGGTGTTACCATGGTCGGACGGGACCAAGCTCCCTATAAGGTGTAGCGATGGTTCAAGTCAGCCAGTCCCCAAGCGAAATCGTGGCATTATGCCGATCAAGTGGCATTGCAATGGTTCGGGTTAAACCATGCCCCAAAGTGATTCTATGGCCTTAGGCCGACCAAGAGGCGTGGATCGGTTGAGACGTGACCATGTCCCCAAGTGATCTGGTGGCTTTACGCCCGTCAAAAGGTGTTGCATTGGTTCGGACACGACCAAGCCCCCAAGTGACGAAAACTTACGAAAAGCAAGACCGAAGGTTAAAGCGGAGGCCGCTTCCGACAACATCTCCATGTACCCAAACCGGACTTTTACTGAGCGGATACCCGCTTTAGCCAGGATCCGGTTTATTGCTTTATTCATAATATATACATTGTCTTAATATGTACATAAGTGGGGCCGATGGCTCGGTATAATAAGGCGAAGATGAGCTATATTCCACGGCTGTTGGTCTCCTCTTCGGCGTCGTGAGTCTTTTCGCTCTCGAACATCAATCAGATAGTATGACCCGTTCTGCAGATTCTTCTTGACCACAAAGGGCCCTTCCCAAAGGTGGGGATAGCTTGTGCATATCTGTCGATCTTGAATGAGCGAAGGACCAAGTCTCCTTCACGAAGGTTACGGTTTTAACTTGCGTAGACCGTGATACGCAAGCGAAGATCCTGGCGGTAAATCGCCGAACGAGCAGCCGCCATATCTCGCTCTTCATCCAGTCGATCCAAAGCGTCCTGCCGTGCTGCCTCGCTATCCGCCTCAACATAAGCTGCCACACGAGGTGAGTCATAGCGGATATCATTTGGGAAGGACCGCCTCCGCTCCATAGACCATAAAGAGCGGTGTATATCCGGTGGATCTGTTAGGGGTAGTGTTGATACTCCATATCACGGATGGTAGCTCTTCTACCCAACAACCCGGCGTCCTCTGTAAAGGGACCATAAGCCGGGCTTGATACCTCTCAAGATCTCTGATTAGCCCGTTACGCTTGACCATTTATTTGCGGGTGGGCCTTGAGGAAACATCAAGTCGGATGTGCTCACGCTCACAAAACTCCTTCATGGCACCTTTAGACAAATTGGTGCCATTATCCGTCGATGATCTTGTGTGGAAATCCAAACGGAAGATCACCCTTTTCATGAGGCCCGAACCGCCGTGGCGCATCACACTTGCTAACGGAGCTCGACCTCGACCCACTTTGTAAATTTGTCAAGCTGCGACCCGGCAAGTGCGTTTTCTTGTCACAGGACCTTTTAAAAGGTCCCACCATGTCCAGCCCCAAATGCATAAGCGGCCAAGTGATTGGAATCATCCTCAATTCTGAGCGGTATATGCATACGTCTGGAAAACTTCGGCAACCATCACATCGCTTGACCGGATCCTCCGCATCGGCATGGGCGGTCAACCAATAAAAACCATGGCGGAGCGCTTTGGCCGCAAAAGATTTTGAACCGGCGTGGTGACCACAGTCCTTCATGGATCTCTCGCAATATCTCACACCCTTCCTCCGGGGACACACAACGCTGGGCAGCTCTGTCACCTTTGCAATGATGCAACTTCGCCATTAATAATGGTCATAGATTTGAACCGCCCGAACTATCATCGGACCAGCGTCTCATCCACAGTAACTTCGCCCGGGTTAGGTATGCAAAATAAGGGAGGCGTCAATCCGGAATGACATGCAAGGCTGCCACCAACTGAGCCTCCGGATCGGGAATAGCCAAATCTACTTCATTAGGAAGCTTGATCGACGGATTGTGCGACACATCAAGGAAGACATTAGGCGGGACCGGTTCTGCCGAGAACCAGCCGGCTTAAGGCATCCGCTGCCGTTCTTCCGACGATCCACATGGTCCACGATATCCTTTAAAATGACCTGCAACAAGATCCACCTCCCGACGGTATGCAGACCATGAGCGGATCTTTGGAATCCCAAGTACACGATACTTGCTGGGCCACCAAGTCCGAGTCACCAAAGCATTTAACCGGCTGAGATTCATCTCCTTAGCCATCCGGAGACCATGGAGCAAAGCTTCATACTCAATTGCATTGTTAGTACAAAGGGAACATTAAGCGGAGAAGCGTGAGAACTTGTCACCTCGCGGAAGTTAACACGACTCCGACCCTGAGCCCTCCGATTACTGGACCCGTCAAAGTGGATGGTCCAATAGGTATGATCGGCTTTTCTTGAGGCACTTGCAACTCCGTCCAATCATTAATGAAATCGACAAGTGCACGAGATTTTACCGCCGTCCGAGGCACATATCTTAAACCGTGCGGCCCAAGCTCTATAGCCCACTTAGCAATCCGGCCCGATCGCGTCCGGTTACATGTGATATCGCCCAAAGGGAGCTGAATCGACCACCGTGATGGGATGCCCTTGAAAATATTGCTTGACTTAAACGCCATAAAAGCGCCATATACCGGTTTACGCCAATGCGGATATCTCTGTTTAAACTCAATGAGCACCTCAGCGATGTAGTAAACCGGCCGTTGAACCGGATACTCCTTCCACCGCCTCCTTCGTTTCCACCACAATAGCTACACTCCTTTTGCCACGGCATTAGCGACAACATACAACGAGGCGGCTCCTTGTCAATGGGAGCGGCGAAACGAGCAGGTTGTTAACTGCCGCTTTAAGTCCTCAATGCGGCATCGGCGGTTTGAACTCGAACCGAACTGATCCGTTTTCTTGAGATCTGGTACAAAGGAATGGCCTTCTCTCATAGGCGGTGATAAACCGGCTTAGCGCAGCAATCCGCCTGCCAAACGTTGGACATCATTGATACACTTAGGCTTAGCCAGGAAGTGATAGCTGTAATCTTCTCCGGATTAGCTTCAATCCCCTGTTGGACACAAGGAAACCCAATAACACTGCAGGAACACCAAAAACACACTTGGCGGGTTAAGCATCATCTTGTACACCGCAAGTTGTCAAAGGTTTCTCTCAAATCCTCAATCAGTGTTTCCTTCTCTCTTGACTTAACCACAATATCATCCACATAAGCATGCACATTACGGCCGATCTGTTTATGCAAGCAATTACTGCACTAGCGTTGATAAGTTGCTTGGGCACTCTTGAGCCCAAAAGGCATGGATACATAGCGAACGCTCCAAAAGGGGTGATAAGCGTAGTCTTCTCCTGGTCATAACCGCCATCTTAATCGATGATATCCGGAATATGCATCCAAAAAACTCAACGCTCACAACCCGCCGTAGCATCAATAATCTGATCAATCTGGGGAGGGCAAAAGGATCTGTTGGACAAGCCTTGTTAAGATCTGTATAATCAACACACATGCGCCAAGTGCCATTCTTTTAAGGACCAACACCGGATTAGCGAGCCACTGCGGATGGAAAACTTCAGCGATAAACCCCGCTAAAAAGCACAGCAACCTCCTCTCCAATGGCCTTGCGCCTCTCCTCGTTAAGCCGTGAAGAACACCTTTACCGATCGTGCTTGGGATCAACATTAAGAGTGTGCTCGTGAGTTCCCTCGGTACACGGCATGTCGGAAGGTTTCCATGCGAAGATGTCGATTCTCACGGATGAACTTCGATGGTAGCGCTTTCCTATTTAGGATCCAAGTTAGCAGCGGTGAAGCTGCTTGGACGAATCGCCGGGCACAAAATCAACAAGCTTAGTCTCGACCGCCGACTTAAACTTCAAATCCGGCTCGTGCTACGTAGTTGGCTTCTTCAGCGGGGTCATATCTGCCGGATCAACATTGTCTTTATAGTATTTTAACTCTTGATTGGCACAAACCGACTACGCATAAGCGCATCACCTTCCTCGCATTCCAACGCAATCCGGCGGCTCCGTGAACCGTTATCGTCCCTTTGTAACCCGGCATTTTCAGCTGCAAATAAACATAACAAGGCCGTGCCATAAACTTAGCATAAGCGGCCCGTCCAAACAGGCGTGGTAAGGGCTTTGGATTTTCACCACCTCGAACGTCAACGTTTCCGATCTGGAGTCATGTTCATCCCCAACACTCTAGCTCGCACGCATCATGATCTCACGGCCTAGCTCGGCGAACCCAAGGAACAAGGGGACACAAGATTTATCTTTGGTTCAGACCCGATGTGGTATAATACCCTACTCCAGTGCGGTGTGGTGGATTGCCTCTTGGGCTGAGGATGAATAGCACAAGGGAAGAACAGACTCCTGAGGAGAGGTGTTCTTGTGCTTGGTGAGTGTGTGGATCGAATGGATCTAGTCCAAGATGAGTTTTCTCCTACGGTGGTGGCTAGTCCTATTTATAGAGGCCTTGGTCCTCTTCCCAAATATTGAGCGGGAAGGATGCCACAATGACCAATTTGAAGGGGGGCAACTAGTACAAGCTATCTGACTAAAGGTGGTCTTCGCTTTGCCAAAGGCTCTGGTGGTGACGCCGTCTTGGGCTCCACGGTGACCTCCGTCCTGCCGTCCTGCTGGTCTTGGTCTCGTTGCACCGATATGGAAACCTTTGCCTGATGCCTCGGGACTCCTCACCTGCGCTTGCCTCTTTAGCACCAAAGAGGAAACGAGGACACTGTGCTTGCCGGCGCCCTCCTGGCGCCCGCCTGGCCTTGGTCGTCATGGCTTACGTCACGGGAACCTCGCGAGGTACCCCTTGCCTTGATCTCTCTGCCCCTCGCGAGCCAGCCTGGTGATGCTGCCCCCGAGGAGGCCTTGCGTCATCCGCCACGCTGAGGCTTGGCCCCATGAGGTCTAGAGTGTTCTTTGGTGAAGATGGGCCGTCAGGGGCCGCTAAGCGAAGCCACGCCGGTGGACCCTTGAGCGAGCAAAGTCTGGGGACCCCCGTTCCCAGAAAGCCGACACATAGAGCATTCTAATAAATCACGATCCATGCGTGTCTCTCCCAAAAGGTGTGTACAGCAAGGATGATTGTGGCAAACTAAAAAGCAAAGACTCAAATCATACAAGACGCTCCAAGCAAAACACATATCATGTGGTGAATAAAAATATAGCCTCAAGTAAAGTTACCCGATGAAGCGAAGGCGAAAGAGGGGATGCCTTCCCGGGCATCCCCAAGCTTAGGCTCTTTGGCCTACTTGAATATTACCTTGGGGGGCCTTGCGCATCCCCAAGCTTAGGCTCTTACCACTCCTTGTTCCATAGTCCATCAAATCCTTACCCAAAACTTGAAAACCTCACAATGCAAAACTCAACAGAAAATCTCGTAAGCTCCGTTAGTATAAGAAAATAAATCACCACTTTGGTACTGTTGTGAACTCATTATTTATTTATATTGGTGTAATATATACTGTATTCCAACTTTTCCATGGTTCATACCCCCCGATACTAGCCATTGATGCATCAAAATAAGCAAACAACACGCGAAAAACAGAATCTGTCAAAAGCAAAACAGCTTGTAATAATCTGGATAGTTCACATACTTATGTAACTCCAAAAATCCTGAAAAAATAGGACGTCCTAGGAAATTTTTATATCAATCTACTGAAAAAAATTCAGAATTTTTCGACGTTTCTGTGATTTTTAAAAATTCTGGGACTGAGCGCAAAGTTTATGTTTTTTCAGCAAGATCAAATCAACTACTGTCGTAAGCTATCCCAAAGGTCTTACTTGGCACAAACACTAACTAAAACACAAAGCCACATCTAACCAGAGTCTAGATGAAATATTTATTCAAAAACAGGAAAGAAAAATATTGGGTTGTCTCAAAACAAGTGATTTTCTTTAAAGCCTTTTAGCTAGGCATTGATAATTTCGATGATGCTCACATGAAAGACAAGAATTGAAGCACAAAGAGAGCATCATATGGCATGTGAAAAACACATCTAAGTCTAACATACTTCCTATACATAGGTATATTATAGACAAACAAATTATCATAGTAAGCAAAAACTAGCATATGCAAGGAAGATGAAACAAACAATAGCAATCTCAACATAATGAGAGGTAATTTAGCAACATGAAAATCTCTACAGCCATATTTCCCTCTCTCATAATAATTACATGTGGGGTCATAATCAAATTCAACAATATAGCTATCATATAAAATATTCTCAACATGATCCACATGCATGCAAAGTTGACACTTTTCCAAAATAGTGGGGTTATCATCAACTAAAGTCATGTCCTCTCTGAACCCACTTTTATCAAAAACTTCATAAGATTGAACATTATCCAAGTATGTGGGATCTAAAGTTGACACTCTTCCAAACCCACTTTTAATATTATTGCAAACATTATTATCAATCTCATATTCATCATGGGGCTTAAATAAATTTTCAAGATCATAAGAAGAATCACCCCAATCATGATCATTGCAACAAGTAGTGGACATAGCAAAACTAGCATCCCCAAGGTTAGGGTTTTGCATATTATTAGCACAATTGACATTAATATAATTTATAATAACATCATTGCAATCATGCTTTTTATTCAAGGAACTATCAAGTATGGGTGCGATAGCAATAGTCTCATGTTTAACATAAGGAACTATAGCAAATTCATCTCCATAAATATTGGCATCATGGCCATAAGAATAGCAAGAATCATGTTCATCAAGGGACGTTTCAATCAAATCATCGGAATCATAATTATCTATATACTCATGCATATCATTATTTTCTTCCAAAGCAACAGTCATTCTCTCAATAAATTCTTTGACATAGACATTATGAGCATAGTTTTCATAGCAATATTTAAGTATGTCAAAATTTTCAGCTTTGTAGAGAGTAATATCATACTTTTCAATCAAAGAAGCAACTTCATAAGCACCCTTAAAAGCAAAAAATTCTTCAATTTGTTCGATATCATAGTAACTATAAACACCCTTTTCATAAGAAGATAAGATTTCATTATCATTAAACTCACATAGGTAGGGAAGGTGTTTTTTAGGGTTCTTAGAGTAACAAGTAAAATCACAAATTTCACAAAGATTCCAAGCATAGCATAGAAAACGGTTTATTTGATTCCATAAGAGTCTCCCTTTTTCAGACAAACGGTGACGCACAAAATGAGCATGCTCATCTAAAGATTTTCCCTCAAATAAACTAGTTGGGGTTTCAGCACGAGCACAAATAGATCAAAGATGATCCAAGTCGAAAAATTTAAGTGGATCCATATCAATATATTTTTAGCAAGAAAAGATGCAAACAAATAGAAGGCACGTGGAAACACAAACAAAAAGACATACGGGAAGAAGGCGAAGAAAAGGCGAATCTTTTCAAAAATCGTTTTAGAAGTGGAGGAGAGGAAAACGAGAGGCGAATGGCAAATAATGTAATGCAAGGGACGAGAGTTTATGATGTGTACTTGGTATGTGTTGGCTTGGCGTAGATCTCCCCGGCAACGGCCCTAGAAATTCTTCCTGCTACCTCTTGAGCTTGCGTTGGTTTTTCCCTTGAAGAGGAAGGGTGATGCAGCAAAGTAGAGTAAGTATTTCCCTCAGTTTTGAGAACCAAGGTATCAATCCAGTAGGAGACAATGCACAAGCCACCGAATACCTGCACAAACAAACACCAACCTTGCACCCAACGCAATAAAGGGGTTGTCAATCCCTTCACGGTTATTTGCAACGTGAGATCTGATAGAGATGGATAAACGGTAAAGTAATGTTTTTGGTATTTTTGGTTTATAGAACGGAAAGTAAAAGATTGCAAAGAAACTAAATAGGAAATTGAAATTGTATATCGGAAACTTATATGATGGAAAATAGACCCGGGGGCCATAGGTTTCACTAGAGGCTTCTCTCAAGATAGAAATTATTACGATGGGTGAACAAATTACTGCCAAGCAATTGATAGAAAAGTGCAAAGTTACGACGATATCTAAGGCAATGATCATGAACATAGGCATCACATCTGTGTCAAGTAGACCGAAACGATTTTGCATCTACTACTATTACTCCACACATCGACCGCTATCCAACATGCATCTAGAGTATTAAGCTCATAAAGAACGGAGTAACGCCTTAAGCAAGATGACATGATGTAGAGGAGTTAATTCAAGCAATATGATGAAAACCCCATCTTTTTATCCTCGATGGAAACAATACAATACGTGCCTTGCTGCCCCTACTGTCACTGGGAAAGGACACCGCAAGATTGAACCCAAAGCTAAGCACTTCTCCCATTGCAAGAAAAACCAATCTAGTTGGCCAAACCAAATCGATAGTTCGAAGAGACTTGCAAAGATATCAAATCATGCATAAAAGAATTCAAAGAAGATTCAGATAATATTCATAGATAATCTGATCATAAACCCACAATTCATCGGATCTCGACAAACACACCGCAAAAGAGTATTACATCGAATAGATCTCCAAGAACATCGAGGAGAACTTTGTATTGAGAATCAAAGAGAGAGAATAAGCCATCTAGCTACTATCTATGGACCCATAGGTCTGTGGTAAACTACTCATGCTTCATCGGAGAGGCAATGGTGTTGATGTAGAAGCCCTCCGTGATCGAATCCCCCTCACGTGAGGATCTTTGGAAAAAGGCCCCAAGATGGGACCTCACGGGTACAGAAGGTTGCGGCGGTGGAAAAGTGGGTTCGTGGATCCCCTGGAAGTTTTTGGGGTATATGAGAATATATAGGAGGAAGATCTAGGTCAGGGGGTCACCGAGGGGGCCACAAGGTTGGGGGCACACCCTACCCCCTAGGCGCGCCCTCCACCCTTGTGGCCACCTCGTGGCTCTTCTGACTTGAGCTCCAAGTCTCCTGGGTGTGTTCTAGTCCAAGAAAAATCATCGCGAAAGTTTTATTCCGTTTGGACTTCATTTGGTATTCCTTTTCTGCGAAACTCTAAAACAAGGAAAAAACAGGAACTGGCACTAGGCTCTAGGTTAATAGGTTAGTCCCAAAAATCATATAAAATAGCATATTAATGCATATAAAACATCCAAAATAGATAATATAAGAGCATGGAACAATAAAAAAATTATAGATACGTTGGAGACGTATCAGTCGTTGCTGTTAACGGCTTATCGGATCCAAAACGGACCCGATAGCTTAACGGCGACCCGTTACAATGGATGCCATGTGTCGGTTACCCTTGACGAAAGAACTTCCATGACGCATCATTTATCGTCATGGAAGTGGACACTTCCATGACGATAATTTGAGTATTGTCATGGAACACTTCTACGACATCACAAGTATGACTATCTTGATTCTGTCATAAAATCGTCATGGATGTACATGCATGACAGAAAACCTGGTCTACTATGACAAACACGTATCATCACGGAAGTGTTTTTTTGTAGTTCTAGAACGACACCAACAACATAGTGATAACCCACAAGTATAGGGGATCGCAATAGTTTTCGAGGGTAGAGTATTCAACCCAAATTTATAGATTCGACACAAGGGGAGCCAAAGAAACTTTGAAGGTATTAGCAGTTGAGTTGTCAATTCAACCACACCTGGAGATTAATTATCTGCAGCAACGTGATCAGTAGCAAAGTAATGTGATAGTTTTGATAATAGTGATAACAGTAACAATAACGGCAATAGTGATAGCAGTTGTTTTGTAACAAGTGCAATAGTAATGATAGCAGTAACTTAGCAAGAACAATATAAGATAAATTTGTAGGCATTGGATCGGTGACTTGTTGGATGATATTCATCATGAGACAGTTATAACCTAGGGCGATACGGCACTAGCTCCAGTTCATCATTATAATGTAGGCATGTATTCCGTAAATAGTCACACGTGCTTATGGAAAGAACTTGCATGACATCTTTTGTCCTACCCTCCCGTGGCAGCAGGGTCCAATTGGAAACTAGGGGATATTAAGGCCTCCTTTTAATAGAGACCCGAAATAAAGCATTAACACACGATGAATACATGAACTCCTCAAACTACGGTCATCACGTGAGTGGTCCCGCTATTGTCACTCTGGGGTTCTTGGGATCATAACACGTAGTAGGTGACTATAACTTGCAAGATCGGATCTAGAACATGGATATAATGGTGATAACATAAACGGTTCAGATCTAAAATCATGGCACCCGGGCCCAAAGTGACAAGCAGTAAGATTGGCAAAGTCATAGCAACATCAATCTTAGAACATAATGTATACTAGGGATCAGGACCTAACAAAACTAACTCGATTACATGATGAATCTCATCCGACTCCTCACCGACCAGCGAGCCTACGAGGGAATTAATCACTCCCGGTGGGGAGCATCATGGATTTGGCGATGGAGAAGGGTTGGTGATGACGAAGAATGAAGATCCCCTCTCGGAGCCCCAAAGCGGACTCGGATCTGGCCTCCGATGAAGAGCGGGAGGTGACGCGGCTCCGTCTCATGGATCGCGATAATTCTTTCTCCCTGATTTTTTTCTGGAAAAATAGGATTTTATAGCATCGGTTTGAGGTCTCAGGGGGCCACTGTGTGTGGGGACAACCCACACAGGCGCCCGAGAGGGGAGTGCGCCACAGTGGGTTGTGCCCAGGTGCCCCCTCCGTGGATCTTGGCTCGAGAATTCCCTTTATTAATACAAAAAATTCCTCGCATAAAGTTTGATGAAATTCGAGGAACTTTTATTTACGCACAAAAACAACACCATGGTAGTTACGCTAAAAGCAGCGTCGGTCAGGGGTTAGTTTCATTCAAATCATGCAAATTAGAGTCCAAAACAAGAAGAAAAGCATTAGGAAAAGTAGATACGTTGGAGACGTATCAACTCCCCCAAGCTTAAACATTTGCTTGTCCTCAAGCAATTCAGTTGATAAACTGAAAGTGAAAAAGAAAAACTTTTACGAACTCTTTTGCTCTTGTTTGCATAAATAAGCTTAAACAAAATCCAGGTTTTCAGTCAACATTATAACTAACCGTGCTGACAATAACTCGTAAAAATTATATTAACTCACATCAATAACATAATCAGCTATCAAGCAATAATAAGATATCTCAAATGGCAACACGTTGTCAAAACAACCATGATATAATATGACAATGGTGGTATCTCGCTAGCCCTTTTTTGAGACCACAAAACATAAATGCAGAGCACCTCCAAAGTCCAAGCAGCGACTAAACATTGTAATTCATGGTAGAAAAGATCTAGTCATGATGCACCGAACATTAGCTACACACAATGCATCAGCATGACAGTAGTGCTCTCGGGTTCTGGCACTTATTTTAGAAGGTGATGACACAACATAAAAGTAAATAAATAGTCCCTTCGCAGAGGGAAGCAGTGATTTACAGAGGTGCCAGAGCTCAAGTTTTAAAATAGAGGTAAATGATATTTTGAGACATGCACCCTTCTCATTTACTTCATGACTGTCAGTTATCAATATCTTCCATGCTAAGCACGCTAGTGGCGGTTCCCAAGCGATAAAAGTAAAGGTTTACTCCCCCTCCACCATCAATCACACTCCACGGATTATCTGAAACAACGGGTGCAATCCATACCATAAACAATGATCTGGGGAGTTTTGTTTAATTATTTGCATTTTGAGTTGATGCGGGAATCCATATTACGCCCTTTTCTGCGTGCGATGGCGAGTGAATAAACACTCGATCTGAGAATAACCCGCTTAGCATGGAAGATACCGACCACCTCCTGTCGTTCCGTGAACGATCCAGGCACACAAAAGGGATATTTGTTAGAAGTTTTTAGAGGTGGCACATGCAAATTTACTTAGGACGACAGGGTAATACCGCATATAGGTAGGTATGGTGGACTCATCTGGAATAACTTTGGGTTCAAGGTTTTTGATGCATAAGTAGACCCACTTAGTACAGGTGAAGGCTAGTAATTAGATTGAGAAGCGGCCAGCTAGAGAGCAACAACGGTCATGAATATTCATTATGCATAAGTAACACTGGACACTAGCATGAGTAGGATATGAACACCATGAACATAAATATCACAGAGGCTATGTTGGTTTTGATTCAACTACATGCATGAACATGTGCCAAGTCAAGCCACTCCAACATTCAGAGGAGGATACCATATCATCATACTACATCACAATCATTTTAACGCAATGTTGATATCCAAGATAAATCATTATCCACTCTTAGCTACTTATGCATGGCATGAGAAACTATAATCTCTAATTGTCATTGCAAACATGTTTAATAATAATGGGCTGAATCATGGATACTAGGTTAAACATATTTACACAAACAGAACAAATCGAGTTCATACCAGTTTCTCTCTGCCACGACCAGTTCATCGAATATCGTCATTATTGCCTTTCACTTGTACGACCGAACGATACGAAAATAATAATAGTGCAAGAGTGCCGTGGACTAAGCTAGAATCTGCAGACATTTTATTCAACAGGGGAAGACAAGGTGAAATGGGCTCTTTGTTAGATCAACAGTTATTCATATGGGAGCCAGTCAACATTTTCATAGTGGTCTTCTCCTTGATATGACTAGAATAAAAAGAAAAGAAATTCAGAGAAACACACTGAAATATTTTTGGACTTTTTGGTTTTCTTGAGCAAGCAAATAAAAGGGAAAAGCAAAAACGAGAAAAACTATTTACATGGGAAAGCTCCCAACAAGCAAAAGAAGAACAAGGAAATCTTTTTGGGTTTTCTTTTTAGTATTACAACTATGCATGCATAGAAAGTAAACTAACTACAACTAATTTTTTTGGTTTTTTCTAAGATTTTTCAAACACACAAGAAGAAAGCGAGAAAATAAAATTAACCATGGATAATACAATGAAAAAGTGTGAACAACGACAAATGGAATAAATGGACATGAATATAAAGTCGGTGGAAACACGTACTCCCCCAAGCTTAGGCTTTTGGCCTAACTTGGCAGTCGATCAAAAACCTGGATAGTAGTCGGGATCTTGAGGCGGGCATCCATCGATGCTGTGATGTGGCTCCTCCTGCAATTACCTGGCCGTTTCAGTAGGCGATGATGTCCGTAGGCATAATCCTATATCCGCCCCTGGCAACAGGATCAAACAAAGCAGGAGCAGGCAATGGGATAATATCACGAGTTTCAATGCTAAAAACCAGGTTATAAGGAATAGGAATGTTAGGGTAATCTCGTGCAATAAAATGGTGGTGTTCCATGGCTGCGCGGTCTAGGTAAACCTTGGTCAGAGGGTAATCATGAAGGCGTATCCCAACATTGAAGTGAGCCGCCAAACGAGTAGCAAAAATCCCACCATGTATTTTACCCTTGGACTTATTAATGTGGAGGCGACGTGCCACAATAGCTCCCAAGCTATAAGTGTTGTCGCCCTCTAGTGCACTGACGTAAACAGCAAACAGGTGCAGTGAGCTGAGTGCACCCACCTTCTCTCTAGCAAGCAAGCATTTTGCAATGAAAAGAGCAAAGTAATGGGCCCGGAGGAAAATGCAAGCCGGTAGCGATGATAGGCGACACCCGTCTCTCATCTCCCTTTGTCAAGGAATACGATAGAAGGCCTCAAACTCTGCCCGGCCTAGGCTCAACTAAGCTCCCGTCGAGGAAGGGATCATGCATATGTTACAAAATTCAAGAAAGTGGTATCGGCGGGTTTCAACATATAAATTAAACTGCACCTCGGGAGGATTATTCCTAGGAAGGAAAGTAAAACTTTGAACAGAGATGTTTATGAGGAGATGATACTGTTCACATTCAGCTGCGATGAAGTCGGTGAGGCCGGCATTAGCAGCATATTGTGTGAACTCCTGAAGGATTCCAGCCTCTTCCATGAACTGGGTGTGCGGCCATTTGCATGGGCGTACTCTTCCGCCAACCTCTGAGGATGGAGATCACTGTCAGACGACTCCCCAATAACACCCTTGGAGTTCTTATTAGAAGCAAACTTCCTAAAGATATTCATTCTTTTCCTATGAACAAAAATTCTGAAATTTTTTGTCCACAAATTTTTCTCAACAAAACTTCACAAAATTGCTAGCAACTACTCATAGGGATACATAGAGGCCATAGCAAGCATTCAAATTACTTAGAAATCTAAGAATTCAACATGCAAGCTCATCTACAACAGCACCAAGAGTAGATAATTATTCAAAATATAAACCGCTAAAGCAAAAACTAATTGGACAAACGGTGGAGTCACATACCAAGCAACAATCCCAAAGCAGTTTGAAAAGCAGGCTTGAGCAAAGAGATCGAATCCGCGGGTTTGAGAGCAAGAACACGGGAGAGAGAGCAATGGTGAATTTTTTCTGGAGGTAGGTGATGATGAGGTGTGAAGAGATAAGTGAGGGGGCCCACATGGGGCCCACAACCCACAAGGGCGCGCCTGGGGGTCCTGGCGCGCCCAGGTGGGTTGTGCCCACCTGGTGCACCTCCCTTTGATTTTATTTGCACCAGAAATTCTTAAATATTCAGAAAAAAATCATATTAGATTTTCTGAGCATTCTGAGAACTTTTATTTTTGGGTCATTTTTTTATTGCACGGGAAATTCAGAAAACAGACAAAACATGGCATTTTATTTTATTTAACTAATAAAAACAAAAAACAAAAGGTAGGGACAGAAGGTAGTGCTTACTAAATCATCAACTTCATACCTCTCAAAAATGATTCATTAATAAGGTTGATTAGGTCTTATTAAAAACCACTTTCGATTAGCATGAAACCGAAGAACTTACATAAATCGCTAAGTTACCTCAACGGGGATATGAATGTCCCCAACAATAAGCATTTCATATTTCCTTTTAACAGTAGGTAGAGGTATTTGAAAACTTCCAATAGTGATTGTCGGAGATTTTTCAATAACATTAATACCATTCACTTGGACTTGTTTCTTCGAAAGTGCATTGTATGCTCATTACCATTGATATGAAAAGTGACATTGCTTTTACTGCAATCAATAATAGCCCCTGCAGTATTCAAGAAGGGTCTACCAAGGATAATCGACATGTTGTCGTCCTCGGGCATCTCAAGTATAACAAAAGTCGGTCAAAATAGTAACATTAGCAACAACAACGGGCACATCCTCACAGAATCACCGATAGGTATGGCAGTTGATTTGTCAGCCATTTGCAAAGATATTTCAGTAGGTGTGAGTTTATTTAAATCAAGTCTTTTATATAAAGAGAAAGGCATAACACTAACACCAGCTTCTAAATCACACAAAGCAGTTTTCACATAATTCTTTTTGATGGCGAAGGTATAGTTGGTATTCCTGGATCTCCAAGTTTTTTAGGTACTCCATCCTTAAAAGTATAATTAGCAATCATGGTGGAGATTTCAGCTTCCGGTATTTTTCTCTTGTTAGTGATGATGTCTTTCATATACTTTGCATAAGGAGGCATTTTCAAGATATCAGTCAAGCGAGTACGCAAAAAGACTGGCCTCACCATTTCAGCAAAGCATTCAAATTCTACATCCTGTTTCTTTTTAGTTGACTTAGGTGGAAAGGGCATATGTTTTTGAACCCACGTTCTCTTTCTTTACCGTTTTTTCTAGCCACAAAGTCACTATAATCATACCTTTTATTCTTAGGTTGTGGGTTATCAAGATCAACTGGTGGTTCTATCTCAACATCACTTTCTAGTTCTTTATTATTTGTTTGAGTATTTTCATGAACCACATCATTATCATTTTCATTATCATAAGGTGAGTGTTCATTACCAGACTGAGTTTTAGCATCAGAGATAGAAGTTTCATTATCATCATCAGGAGGTTTTTCTACTTCAGGTTCACTAGAAGCATGTGAAGTCCTATCATTTTCTTCTTCTTTTTCTTTCTAGAAGGACTAGGTGCACTAGTGTTATTTCTTTGTGAGTCTTGTTCAATTCTTTTTGGGTGTCCCTCAGGATAAAGTGGTTCCTCGGTCATTTTACCTCCTCTAGTTGCAAATCTAACTTGACAAAGTCATGTATGTTGTTATTCATTTCATCAAGCAATTCTCTTTGAGATTTAGCAACCTATTCTAACTGAGTTTGAACCATAGAATAATGCTTTCCAACACCTCTAACATCATTTGAGACTCTAAATAGCAAGTCACTCAAGCGAGCAATCATATCAGAATTGTATTTCAATTGTTTCATAACATTTGCATTGAAGTGATCTTGTTTTCTAATGTAGTTTTCAAACTCATAAAGGCATTGGCTAGGGTGCATATTGTGAGGATTGTCATTATAATTGAACTTCATTAGAGAATTTACCTCTACCGCCTTAGGTGGTGGTGGTGTATTAAGCCCATGTATTTCTTCAATAGGAGGTAAATTTTTAACATCCTCAGCTTTAATACCTTTTTCCTTCATAAATTCTTTGCCTCTTGCATATCTTCAGGACTGAGATATAATATACCCCTCTTCTTCGGAGTGGGTTTAGGCGGTGGTTCAGGAAGAGTCCAATCATCATAATTTTTCAATATATTATTCAATAATTCTTCAGCTTTCCCAATAGTTTGTTCCCTGAAAACAAAACCAGCACAACTATCTAGGAAATCCCTAGAAGCATCGGTTAGTCCATTATAGAAGATATCAAGTATTTCATTTTTCTTAAGAAGATGATCAGGCAAAGCATTAAGTAACTGGCAAAGCCTCCTCCAAGCTTGTGGGAGACTCTCTTATTTAGTTTGCACTAAGTTAAATATTTCCTGTAAGGCAGCTTGTTTCTTATGAGCAGGCAAATATTTTTTAGAGAAGTAATAAATCATATCCTGGGGACTACGCACACAACCAGGAGCAAGAGTATTGTACCAAGATTTAGCATCACCCTTTAATGAGAACTTAAATAATTTGAGAATAAAGTAATAGCGGGTCTTCTCATCATGAGTAAAAAGGGTAGCTATGTGATTCAACTTAGTAAGATGTGCCACAACAGTTTCAGCTTCATAACCATGGAAAGGATCAGATTCAACCAAAGTAATTAACTCTGGGTCGCCAGAGAATTCATAATCCTTATCATCAATAAAGATAGGTGAAGTAGCAAACTTAGGATCATATTTCATTCTAGCATTCAGAGATTTTTCTTTATACTTGCATAATAATTTCTCTAGATCATCTCTATCCTTACAAGCAAGAATATCTCTAGTTGTCTCCTCATTCTTAACATAACCTTCCGGTACCTTAGGCAATTCATATCTAGGAAGGCTAGTTCTAGCAGGTGTTTCAGGAGTTTCAGTTTCAAGCTCATCATCAGATTCAACAACATCATGTTGTATTACTCTAGCAATTTGTTCATCAAGAAAATCACCAAGTGGCACATCATCATCAAGCAAGGTACTAGCATCATCATAAGTATCATTCATAGCAGAAGCAGCATCATCAATAACTTGTGACATATCGAAATGATAGCATGTGGTGGTGTTGCAAGTTTACTTATAATGAAGGTGAATCTAAAGTAGAACTGGATGATGGTTCCTTACCTCCCCTAAATCTTAGAGGGATAAATCTTAGTCTTAGCATCCTTCGATTCTTCATAGTGATAAATTGATAATAATCCCAAGTGACTCAACAAATAGAGCTATGCTCCCCAGTAACGGCGCCAGAAAAAGGTCTTGATAACCCACAAGTATATGGGATCGCAATAGTTTTTGAGGGTAGAGTATTCAACCCAAATTTATAGAGTTGACACAAGGGGAGCCAAAGAATCTTTGAAGGTATTAGCAGATGAGTTGTCAATTCAACCACACCTGGAGATTAATTATCTGTAGCAACGTGATCAGTAGCAAAGTAATATGATAGTTTTGATAATAGTGACAACAGTAATAGTAATAGTAATAGTGATAGCAGTAGTTTTGTAACAAGTGCAATAGTAATGATAGCAGTAACTTAGCAAGAACAATATAAGATAAATCAGTAGGCATTGGATCAGTGACTTGTTGGATGATATTCGTCATGAGACAGTTATAACCTAGGGCGATACGGTACTAGCTCCAGTTCATCAATTTAATGTAGGCGTGTATTCCGTAAATAGTCATACGTGCTTACGGAAAGAACTTGCATGACATATTTTGTCCTGCCCTCCCGTGGCAGCGGGGTCCAATTGGAAACTAGGGGATATTAAGGCCTCCTTTTAATAGAGAACCGTAACAAAGCATTAACACATGGTGAATACATGAACTCCTCAAACTACAGTCATCACTGGGAGTGGTCCCGACTATTGTCACTCCGGGGTTGCCAGATCATAACACGTAGTAGGTGACTATAACTTGCAAGATCGGATCTAGAACATGAATATAATGGTGATAACATAAATGGTTCAGATCTGAAATCATGGCACCCGGGCCCAAAGTGACAAGCATTAAGCATGGCAAAGTCATAGAAACATCAATCTTAGAACATAATGGATACTAGGGATCAGGCCCTAACAAAACTAACTCAATTATGTGATGAATCTCATCCAACTCCTCACCGACCAGCGAGCTTACGAAGAAATTACTCACTCCCGGTGGGGAGCATCATGGAATTTGAAGGAAATATGCCCTAGAGGCAATATTAATGTTATTTATATTTCCTTATATCATGATAAATGTTTATTATTCATGCTAGAATTGTATTAACCGGAAACTTTGTACATTTGTGAATACATAGACAAATAGAGTGTCACTAGTATGCCTCTACTTGACTAGCTCGTTGAATCAAAGATGGTTAAGTTTCCAAGCCATAGACATGAGTTGTCATTTCATTAACGGGATCACATCATTAGAGAATGATGTGATTGACTTGACCCATTCCGTTAGCTTAGCACTTGATCGTTTAGTATGTTGCTACTGCTTTCTTCATAACTTATACATGTTCCTATGACTATGAGATTATGCAACTCCCGAATACCGGAGGAACACTTTGTGTGCTACCAAACGTCACAACGTAACTGGGTGATTATAAAGGTGCTCTACACGTGTCTCCGATGGTACTTGTTGAGTTGGCATAGATCGAGATTAGGATTTGTCACTCCGATTGTCGGAGAGGTATCTCTGGGCCCTCTTGGTAATGCACATCACTATAAGCCTTGCAAGCAATGTGACTTATGAGTTAGTTGTGGGATGATGCATTGCGGAACGAGTAAAGATACTTGCCAGTAACGAGATTGAACTAGGTATTGAGATACTGACGGTCGAATCTCGGGCAAGTAACATACCAATGACAAAGGGAACAATGTATGTTGTTATGCGGTTTGACTGATAAAGATCTTCGTATAATATGTGGGAGCCAATATGAGCATCCAGGTTCCGCTATTGGTTATTATTTGGGAGACGTGTCTCGGTCATGTCTACATAGTTCTCGAACCCGTAGGGTCCGCACGCTTAACGTTCGGTGACGATTGGTATTATAAGTTTATGTGTTTTGATGTACCGAAGGTAGTTCGGAGTCCCGAATATGATCATGGACATGACGAGGAGTCTCGAAATGGTCGAGACATAAAGATCGATATAGTGGATGGCTATGTTTGGACATCGGAATGGTTCCGGGTGAGTTCGGGCATTTACCGGAGTACCGGGAGGTTACCGGAACCCCCCGGGGAGTCAATGGGCCTTAATGGGACACAGTGGAAAGGAGGAGGAGGCGGCCAAGGTGCCCCCCCCAAGCCCAATCCGAATTGGGAGGGGGTCGGCCCCCTTTCCTTCTCTTCTTCTCCCTTCCTTCCCTCTCCTACTCCAACTAGGAAGGGAATCCTACTCCCACGAGTAGGACTCCCCTGGGCGCGCTTAGGAGGCAGCCCTCTCCCCTCCACTCCTTTATATACGGGGAGGGGGAACCCCATAGACACACAAGTTGATCATTGATCTCTTAGCCGTGTGCGGTGCCCCCCTCCACCATAATCCACCTCGGTCATATCGGTGTAGTGCTTAGGTGAAGCCCTGCGTCGGTAACTTCATCAACACCATCATCATGCCATCGTGCTGACGAAGCTCTCCCTCGACACTCAGCTAGATCAAGAGTTCGTGGGATGTCACCGAGCCGAACGTGTGCAGATCGCAGAGGTGCCATGCCTTCGGTGCTAGGATCTGTCGATCGTGAAGACGTACGACTACATCAACTGCGTTGTCATAACGCGCTTCGCCACGGTCTCACGAGGTGCGTAGACAACACTCTACCCTCTCGTTGCTATGCATCACCATGATCTTGCGTGTGCGTAGGATTTTTTTTTGAAATTACTATGTTCCCCAATAGTGGCATCAGAGCCAGGTTTATGCGTAGATGTTATATGCACGAGTATAACACAAGTGAGCTGTGGGCGATAATAGTCATACTGCTTACCAGCATGTCATGCTTTGGTCCGGCGGTATTGTTGGATGAAGCGGCCTGGACCGACATTCCGCGACGCCACGGAGCTCGGTTTCTACCGACGCGTTTCGCACATAGGTCGCCGGCGGGTGTCCGTTTCTCCAACTTTAGTTGAATCAAGTGTGGCATACGCCCGGTCCTTGTTGAAGGTTAAAACATCACATACTTGACGCAAAAAATTGTTGTGGTTTTGATGCGTAGAGTAAGAACGGTTCTTGCTCAAATTTCCGTAGCAAATGCCACGTAAAACTTGCAACAACAAAGTAGAGGACGTCTAACTTGTTTTTGCAGGGCATGTTGTGATGTGATATGGTCAAGACATGATGCTAAATTTTATTGTATGAGATGATCATGTTTTGTAACGGAGTTATCGGCAACTAGCACGAGCCATATGGTTGTCGCTTTATTGTATGAAATGCAATCGCCATGCAATTGCTTTACTTTATCACTAAGCGGTAGTGATAGTCGTAGAAGAAATAGTTGGCGAGATGACAACGATGCTATGATGGAGATCAAGGTGTCGCGCCGGTGACGATGGTGATCATGACGGTGCTTTGGAGATGGAGATCAAAGGCACAAGATGACGATGGCCATATCATATCACTTATATTGATTGCATGTGATGTTTATCCTTTATGCATCTTATTTTGCTTAGTTCGACGGTAGCATTATAAGATGATATCTTACTAAAATTTCAAGGTATAAGTGGTCTCCCTGAGTATGCACCGTTGCGATAGTTATTCGTGTCGAGACACCACGTGATGATCGGGTGTGATAAGCTCTACATTCACATACAACGGGTGCAAGCCAGTTTTGCACACGCAGAATACTCGGGTTAAACTTGACGAGCCTAGCATATGCAGATATGGCCTTGGAACACTGAGACCGAAAGGTCGAGCGTGAATCATATAGTAGATATGATCAACATAGTGATGTTCACCATTGAAAACTACTCCATCTCACGTGATGATCGGACATAGTTTAGTTGATATGGATTACGTGATCAGAAGACTAGAGGGATGTCAATCTAAGTGGGAGTTCTTAAGTAATATGATTAATTGAACTTTAATTTATCATGAACTTAGTCCTGATAGTATTTGCATAACAATGTTGTAGATCAATAGCTCGTGATGTAGCTCCCTGTTTATTTTTGATATGTTCCTAGAGAAAAATAAGTTGAAAGATGATAGTAGCAATGATGCGGACTTGGTCCGTGATCTGAGGATTATCCTCATTGCTACACAGAAGAATTATGTCCTTGATGC
This sequence comes from Aegilops bicornis, assembly GCA_021605145.1. NCBI lineage: Eukaryota > Viridiplantae > Streptophyta > Magnoliopsida > Poales > Poaceae > Aegilops > Aegilops bicornis. The sequence continues at coordinate 399,347,944 of CM038669.1, forward strand.
ACCGCTAGGTGACAGAACTATTGCAGGAGCAGATGCAAACGTTTTGACAAGCTCGGTATGATGACTACTTGATTTTAGTGCACCATGCTTTAAGGCTTAGAACCGGGACTTCAAAAATGTTTTGAACACCACGGAGCATATAAGATGTTCCAAGAGTTGAAATTAGTATTTCATACTCATGCCCGTGTCAAGAGGTATGAGACATCTGACAGTACTTTGCCTACAAGATGGAGGAGAATAGCTCAACCAGTGAGCATGTGCTCAGATTGTCCGAGTACTACAATCGCTGAATCAAGTGGGAGTTAATCTTCCAGATAAAATAGTGATTGATGTAATTCTTCTAGTCACTATCACCAAGTTACTAGAACTTTGTGGATGAACTATAATATGCAAGGGATAACGAAAACGATTCCCGAGCTCTTCGTGATGTCGAAATCGGCGAAGGTAGAAATCAAGAAAAGCATCAAATGTTGATGGTTGAAAAGACCACTAGTTTCAAGTAAAAGGAAAGGGAAAGAAAGGGAACTTCAAGAAGAATGGCAAACAAGTTGCCACTCCCATGAAGAAGCCCAAAGCTAGACCCAAGCCCTCAAACTGAGTGCTTCTACCGCAGCGAAATGGTCACCGAAGTGGAACTGCCCCTAGATACTTGGCGGATAAGAAGGATGGCAAAGTGAACAAAGGTATATTTTGTCGGAGTAATGGGCCACGGGTAGGCAAACCCGAGCCCCCGGACCTTTCGAAACATCGGGGCAAGTTGCGCCCCTCGAGACCTCAAGACGAAGAGCCGCTTTCTGAGAGTCGGCGGCAGAGCCGCTGATTGCCCCTCACGGCCGAGTCCCAGAGACGGCCTTGAGGAAAGCCGACTCCCAATTGGCGATCTCCAGAGAAGCCGGCTATGGGGAGTCGGCCCGCGACTCCAACCACCTTCGACCTACGCGACTACGGACGGGATGGGGTGCGGCCGCCCCGCGGCCCATCCTCGCCTGCTCACGAAGGGCGAGCATGGCCAAGGTTCGTGATCGACGGAGATCTCCGGAAGGGCATCGTAGCCACGCTGCCCCGACATCAGCCCCATGGGCAGACTGTGCTCACGCATACCGTCTGCACGCACCCGAGATTTGGCGGGACTCACTGCCGGCGGAGGCATCAAGACGCGCGAGCGCCACAAGACGGCCGAGTCCTGTGTCGGCCCGGAGTCGGCCGACCCTCCCACGAGTCCCGCAAGGCCATTAATCGGGACAAGACAGGGATGGCAACAAGTGATCGCCTGTCAGCGGCGTGCACCGTAGCCATGACCCCACGACCAAACCAGGCCACCGGAAAGCGGCTACAGTGATCCGCAATGGCAAGACTGGCCACAAGTGGACAGGCCTGGCTGGCCCCATGTAGGCTCACATGGGTCCACTAGTCAGGCCCTCAGTCAATGGGAGAAGACGGCGACTGAGAGACAGATGGTCGGGACCCGCCAGCCAGATTACATTGTACTTCGGGGTAGGCCTATATAAACCCCCTGGGCACCCATGCAGGAGGTTGGACACTAATAGTTTTAGACACACATAGAGGGAAGAGAGGAGCTAGCTGCGTGCCTTCTCCTTCTCTCGCCCGAGCAGCTCAAGGAGCAACCTTGTATCCACTTTGATATAGTGATCATCGCGGAGACTCACAGAGCAGCAGTAGGGGTATTATCTCCACGGAGAGCCCCGGCCGGTAAGATTCGCCAGCGTGCATGCTCTTCGCCTCATCCCGCTTCTGTGCACCGCGACGTTCTACTCGCCCCTCCATGATAAACCATCCTTTGGCATATGTCGCACCCAACCCCGACATTTGGCGCCCACCGAGGCTAGGTGCACCGTTGTCCGGAGACCCGCTCGACGGGAACACTTTTTCCTCCCCGGCGAAGCGCAGGCCAGCTTCAAGACGCCAGACGGAGTCACGACGGGCCGCGCGCTACCGCTTCGCCAACTTGTCGGCGAGGTTCGCTTCTCCGACGAGCTCAAGATCCGGACGCAGAAGCATCGGGCGGCTCCCGAGAGCTCTCCTTGCGGGCCTCCTCGAACAACTCCACGCCACCGGGCGAGCCTGCCGCGGACTTGGAGTCCGTGAGGCTCCACCGACCCGGCGATCCGGGTCGACGACGCCGCTGCCGCTCGACGCTGCTTCCCCACCAATGTGGTGGTTCACGACGAGCCGCCCTCGCTACGGAGAGCGGCGCGAAGCACCGCCACTGAGGGTGCTCGTCATCGATCCACGGCGAAAGCATCCCGGTGAAGGAGTTCACGACTTCGACGCGTTTCTACAAGACCTAACCGCGCTTATTCCGTAAGACGCCGATGCCGAGACGCCGAGGCGCGCCGCCTTTCAGCCTTCGCCGAAGGCGCCAAGAAGTCGGGCGAGGCATGAGACGCTTGTCGAAGCCTACCGCGTGAGATGGATCGGGCTCATAGGCTGTGCTCGGGCCCCAATCGGCCTAGCCGCTTAGGGCGTAGTCCGGCAGCGCCAGCGGGGCGTGGCTATCGCTAACCTGTTCGTGGCCAATCGCTCAGATATGCCACGCCAGAGAGAACATCCGCGCCAAAGCGGCGCGGACGAGCCGACAACTTCGAAGGTGAAGAGTGCCGTCGATGACGGAGCGAGTCCAAAGCCTCGATGTGGCTGCCGCCAGAATCTAGGCTGGCTGCCGCCACTACCGGAAGATGTGCTACTGGCGCACTTTGCCGCCAAGAAGTTGAAGCCTTACTTTCAAGAGCATCCAATCATCGTGGTCCGTGACAAATTTCACTAGCCGAGATCATCGGAAGCCGAGATGCTTCTCGCCGAAAGTGGCCAAATGGGCCATAGAGTTGGCCCCTACACCATCTATTATCAGCCCCACACCGCCATCAAGTCGCAAGCTGTGCCGATTTCTCGCCGATCGGGCCGAGACTCAAAGATTCGCCATCAGCCTTACCGACTCCACCCATTGGCGGATGCATTTCGATGGCTCCAAGATGCGCACTAAGCTTGGGAGCCGGGCGTTGTCCTCACCTCCCCAAAGGCGCATAAGCTCAAATATGCGCCGCAAATCCATTTCTTACGCCTCCAACAACGCCGCCCGAATACGAGGCGCTCATTCACCAGCCCAAACTTGCCAAAGAACTTGGCATTCGCGGATCCGTGCTATGGTGACTCGACTTATGGTCCAACAAATATCCGGCGATTGGGACGCCTAAAGACGCAAACATGGTGAGCTACCGCCTGCACGGTACAAAGAACTGGATACTTTGAGGGTGCGAATTCCTTCACGCATACCAAGAAACGACAACGACCAAGCGAGACACCCCAGCACGAATCGGCTCAACCCGCCAGTAATACCATCCGGCTGCCGCCCTTCGCCTCCTCAAGCCATCCGCCGTCACCAAAGCAGACTCAATTTTTGTGCCGGCCCTCAAGAAGTCGGATCTGACTCCAAAGCTTCAGCAGACGGCACGAGAATCCTGCAGACGGCTCCAAGATCGCCGTGAATGGCCGCCCAGGGACTTCAGAACCGGCACTGGGATGCGGCAACCATTGCGAAGACTCCAGAGCTCGCCCGGGATCGCACCCCGGTCGGCCCGGGACTTCATCAACCAAAGAAGCGTCCGCAGACTCCAGTAGCCGCCTCCAGCCCAGCCGCCCTCGGCCAAGTAGCAAGATCGCCGTTGAAGAAATAGCAAGACTCTCATGGCCCACCCATCCTGAAGTTCCTAGTAAGCGGAGAGCTACCAACCGACGAAATCTCGGCTCGGCAAGTACAACGAGCGGCGGCCTACACCATAGTCAACAGAGAGGCTGGTCGGCGCAAATGGCCACTGGTGTTCACCAAATAAGGCGTCGAGCTGCGCAAGGCCAAGCGATTCTCAAAGACATTCATCAAGGCGAAAAGGCCACCATGCGGCCTCAAGAGCACTTCGTCGCCAAAGCCTTCCGACACGGTTTCTTCCGCCAACCGCCAGAGAAGAGGCCAAGGAATTAGTCCAAAAATGCAAGGTGCCGGTGTTCGCTACAAGCCGCTTTCACCGTGCACTAAAGACTATCCCTATAGCTTCGCCCTTTGCCGCTTTAGGGCCCGGAGACATGGTGGGACCATTCAGCAAAAGACGGCGGTTTAACTCACCTACTTGTCGCGTGGACAAGTTCACCAAGTGGATAGAAGCAAAGCCCATCAAGAAGTTGAATGGTCCAACTGCAGTGACTTTCATTGCCGACATCACGACTCGCACGGCGTACTACACAAAGATCATCACCGACAATGGCACAAATTTTGCCAAAGGCGCCTGGCCCGCTTTCTGCGCCACGCAAGGCATCGATTAGACTTAGCGTCCGTTGCCCATCCGCAATCAAACGGCGGTGGAGCGAGTAAACGGCCTCATCCTATCCGGCATCAAACCTCGGCGGGTCGAACTGGCCGGAACGTCGGGCCGCTTGTTGGCTTAAGGAGCTGCCACCGTCCTTCCTCCGGAGTTTGCGCACGACTCGAACAAGTCAACCGGCTTCACACCCTTCTTCCTCGCTTACGTGTCAAGCCGCCATCCCAACGAATATCGAAGTTCGACCCCAGCGAGTCACCATGTACACCGAGGAGGAAGCGGAAGAAGCACGTCAAGACCCAGGCGACCGGCTGAAGAGGGCGGCCGTTAGCACTCAGCCGTCCAAGATCTACCGAGAGCTCAAGGCCGCATTACAACAGGGAAGGTCGGGCCGAGATCTTTCCAAGAGGGCGATTTGTGCTCCGGCCGATCCAGCAAATAATACCGGTCAAGACAAGTCGCTTGCCGCCTTTGGGAAGCCCCTTCATCATCGGCAAGAAAGTGCCGGGCAACGACTCCTACCACCCGATCGACGCCGTAAGCCCCGAGCACGCAAGAGAGACGACTGCAAAGAGACGGAACGTTATGGAACGCAAATCTTCTCCCAAGATTTTTCGCTTAATGCAAAGATGTACCACGCTACCTTTTGTGTTAAAGTAAAAAGATTTCGGGCCCCCGAGACGAACTCGGGACCGCCTTTTCTCATTATCGTATGATAAGAATCATGCCTTCGAGTATGTTATTCTTTGTTATGCCACCGCACCGGTTCACTAGTCGGCCGGGGACTCGCCGCTTGCGCTTATGAAATGCTTCAGCAGTTGGACGAGAAAAGCGATTTGCGCCCGTCTCTTGTCGGAAGCCGCAGAGCGCTTTCATGAGCTTTGTTTGCCAGTGGGCGAGGAGTAAGGAAGAATGGGCGCCTACATGAAAAATGGCTAAGGACCCAAAGCATAAACATAGCTAAAGCCGGCTTCCAAATTTCCCTCTTCGCAAAAAACCGACTCTTGAGTAGTCGGTTTGCCGCTTTCTATCCAACTTGTTTAAAGACTCCAAAAAAAATGGTTATACTTGCCTTCCCAAAGTAGCCAAGCACTTGATCCAAACGGGCAGTCATAGAGCGGTTGCCCAGCCAGGGCAAGGCGGCAACTAAGGAAAGGCGGCAAAGGAAAAGCCATAAGAGCAATGAGCAAGGAAATATAGAATTAGGATAATATTTACAAGATAGGCCCTCGGCCGAATCTTCGACAGAAGTTCAAAAATACACCCTGCTGGGTGGAATTGTGCAATTAACAAGTTTTTCCCAAGACTATCAAAGCAGATGAAACTAAGGGACGATGGCAGCCTAGGAAGCGGGTTTGGAGGGCCGGAGGAGACGGGCGGTCAGGCGCCGGGCGGCCGGGCCGAAAGCAGTCTCGGCTTGATCATCTCGGGCAGCCCAGATGGGCGTGGCTCGTTCTGTCGGAGGCGCTGGTCAGCCGAGGCCGGTCGCCTGCCTGCCTTCTTCAGCGCCTCCATCTCATCTCTCTGCCTTCCGCCTTTTCCTCCTCGCCGAGCCAATCACCTCACGAAGTCCTCGCTATAGTCCGGGTTCATCCCGAACCACTCGTGGCGCCTCGCTGCCCTCAAATTTCGGCCAGAACAAAGACGCTGGTGTCCATGTAGTCGGCGTATCGCCGCCGCTTCAACAAGGGCATCTTCTGCGTACCAAAGAGCTCTACTGGGCCTCCGGGATCAAACGCAGCCACCGTCCAGATCCAGCTCGATACCACGCTTTGACGAATTCCAAGGCCCGGCGTGCTCCGCCGCCGAGGAACCTTCAAGCCTCAAGACGGCCACGTGCGACCTCCGTACCAGGTCGGCGGTCCCGACTGGGAGTGCGCAGAACCGCATGTTCAGCCACAGGGCAGCAATCGCTGAGCACCGGCGTTGAAGCCGGGCAAGATCCGATGGAGCTGCCGCAGACGAGCCTCGATGCTCGGGAAAATTTCTTTGGTCAAGGGTCCGGGCGCGGCAGCAATCTGCCACTCGGCCCGCCAGACCAAGGACACCTCGATGGCTTCATTGGTCACGCGTGCGTATGGCTGTGGAAGAAGTCCGCCGAGACGGAAAAGAAGCAAGTCAAAAAAAAACCAGGAGTCAGCCCGACCTATAGTCAACGGCTCAAAGAAAGAAAGAAAGAGAAACTCACTGTCGACGATGTCCTCGATTTCATGGAAGCCAGAGGTCAGCAGCGCCTCCTTGTCAGTCCAAGAGGAGCGCTCACTTTCAAACTCGGCCAGGAGAGCAGTCTCCTTCTTCGCCGACTCTGCCCCGTCTTTTCAAGACTCCTTTGCTCCGCCACCAAGCAGTAGCCAGTGTCGCATCTGGGCGAGCTTGTTGCACTCCTCCCTTTGGCGCCAAGGCAGGTATCGGCCACGCCCAGCTGCCGGAGAGTGGCGCTGGCCTCAAGAATGAAAAGGAAAAGGACGTTAAGTCGTCAACTAAGAGGGTCGCTAGGAAGATCCGGCCCGATTGCTCGGATCGGCCCGAACCTCGGGACTACAGCCAGCGGAGCGCCAGCCACCAAGAAAGAAGAAAGAAGACTCACCTGGCTCCTCGACAAGTCGGCACTTGCTCAGCTCCTCAACGCTATGCGGTTGAAGGCGAAGGCGCGGAGGTTGTGATACTCCTGTGATAAGCATTTCAAGACAAGGTAAATGTTTGGAACTCACCAAGTAGAGTTCCGAGCACTGCTCAGCAAATGGCCCGAAACTTCGGGACTACGATTCAGCAGTGCCTGGCGCGCAGAAGAACAAGAAAAAAACTCAAAAGAGAAACATACCCGAACGGCGGCTCGCGACGCCAGGTGCGCCTTGGTGCAGCTCTGGATGGCATCGCCCCTGGCCTGCAGCTTCGCCTGGACATCCAGAAGCGCCTGGTTCAGCGGGCCTGTGCCGCCTCCTCGTACCCACCCAACGGGTGCGGCGCTCATCGCCTCGGCGTTCGATGGATAACCGAGCTAGCGGCGCCCGGTCTCCAAAGGGCGCGGCATCAAGTCGCTTCTCAAGACGGCGGCACGCTGGCGAGGCGACTTGAAGAAGCAGGTTCGCCACGACCTCGTCTTCGGGCCGGCGGCGCCGGCGAAGTCCGCTTGCTGTTTACCTCGCTGCTCTCGGCAGCGGAAGCGGCGGGGCGGCGTAGCCGTGCCCGGCAGAGGTCTTCGCCTTTTCCTCTCCATGACGGGGAACCCGCTACCGGCTCCTCCGTCGCCCGTGAACTCCGGCGGCGGCGCTGGAGCTTAGCGGGTGACAAGCAACGCCGATTGAGGCGCGTGGCCTCCTCGGCTGCCGCTGGTCAGAACCGTGGCGGCTTGGCGTCCTCCGGCTTCCTCACAGGCGGAAGCTGCCGCCTTCTCGGCCTCCGCCTTTCTCAGGTGGGCGGCCTCTCTTCCTCGTCGCTTCTCCCGCTGTTCCGGCCTCCGCCGCCTCCGGGAGGTCGGCCGCGGGTCAATCCGCTGAGTATTGGCAAGCGTTTGCCGACCCCATGATTTGAGGCGGCGGCGACTCTCTCTAAAGTAAGAGGAGCCTGATGCGAAGAAGACATAAAAGAGAATTGAGCAAGATTTACTAGAAGAAAAACAAGACCAAAGCGAAGCACTTACGCAGAGACCCGGGCCGAGCCTTTTTCACTTCCTTGCAGGAAGCGGTTAGCCTTCGAGCCGCCTCTTCCCGCTTAGTCGCGGCCGGTCATCCCCTTGAGCTTCTTGTTAGGCCGCCTAGCAAGCTCGGCCCGACTGGCGCTTCTCGCGCCGCCTCGACCATAAGGCGGCGGAGGAACTTCCGCCTTGGCCGGCGTACCGGTGGCGGCGGGGACGACTTCCTTCGCCACGACATCCTCGAGCCCGGTCGGCGAAGGTAGCCGAAAGGGCCTGGTCGTCAGCCCCTCCTCCTCCTCCGCATTCGGGCGTCCGGCCTCCATCGCGCCCGCTTCAAGTCGAGGTCGTCGGCGTCGCTCTCCGCCCGACGGGGGCGAACTCACGGGCGGCCCGTGGTGCCGGTGAGGGCTGCATGAGGTTCGACATTTCGAAAGAGCCAAAAAAGATCAGAGGACGAATTCGGCTGAAAAAGAAAAACAGAAGAGGAAAGAGGACAACTTACCACGGGTGGGGGGTTGGCGCGCGAGTATGGCTCCTTGCCAAACTGCCAATCCGCCGTGAGATTGCAGTTCGCCATGAAGTTCACCGTGTCCGCCACCTCCGCGTGGGGCATGTCCTTCGAGCACATCCGGGGTCCGGTGGCCGCTCATCCGACGAGATCATATGAGGCCGGCCTTGGGCGGTGAGACTCGGCGCGCATACGAAAATGACCAGTCGGGTCAATCCCTTCGACTGCGTCGGCGTCGAGTCGCTGCGACAGCCCGGCGCCAGCGTGAGTCGGCGTCTGGCCGGTGGGACGGTGGGAAGCCTTCCGCGTCTTGCCCGAAGCCGTAAAGCGGCGAGTTGACCAGTCGCCTTCTAGAGCGGCGTTCTTCATGTAGAAGTAGGGCGCTGCCACATCTTCACCGACTTGATCGGTGAAATGGCGAGGAAGGGGTTGTCCACACCGGCCTCCGCGCCAGCGATGAAGGTGCCAAGACAGAGCCGACGCACGCGGCTGACGTCGCGTGCCGAGCTTGGCTTGAAGAATTCCCCCAGCTCGATGGTGGGGAGGGCCGAGAAAGCCCTCGCCGCGAGGCGGCGGCGGCCAGCAGCACCACCGTATTCGGAGTGAGGTGATGCGGCTGGAGCCCGTGGAACTCCAAGAACGAGCGGAAGAAGCCGCTCGCCAACAACCCTAGACCGCGCATGAGGTGCGAGTGGAATACGACCCGCTCGCCCTCCTCCGGCGCCGGCGTTATTCGCCACGGGCTGGTCGGTCGGTCTGCACTAGGTGTTTTCTCCGGGAGGCGGTAAGGCCCGGTGGAGGAACTTCGAATGGTCGTCATCAACCTCGGGAGCCCGCCCCACACGCCCGGGAGCTGTGGGGAGGTGCAGGCCGGAGGAAGAGCTCATCTCCTTGTGTGGCGTGCGGTTCCGCAAGACGGCAGCAAGAAGGGAGAAGGAGCAAGAAGAAGCGGGGAAGCGGGGAGATGGGTGCGGCGTGCCGCGCTCCCCTCCCCGCCTTACTTATAGCCCGTGGTGCGAGAAGCCGATGGGGCGGGTGTGGGATTAGCTGCGCGACCCCAGCCACGATTTAACCCACGAAATTCTGCGTGCGATAGCGACATAGGGAACCCCAACCGCCCGCGCGACCGCAGCGGATTCGTTCGCGCCCCGAGGCGCGGTAGTGGCGGGACTCACTTTGGCGGCCCGCCTGCGCACGCTGCGTGGTGGGCGATCGACCCGGCCAACAGGCGTGGCGTGACGGGCCCGCATAACAGGCCGCCACGAAACTTATCGACACGCCCGTTCCCGGTTCCATTGTGACTTTCAAAACCTCAGAAGAAGCAAGACGGCCTCCCACGAGTCCGAAACTCGGCTAGTCGGCCAAGAGGAAGACGGCGCAGCGGGACCTGATTCTTCCACCGGGATGAAACTGTTGAGGCTCTCGACGTGTTGCCCTCGGCGCCTCACCAGCTTGAGGGACTACTGCCGGAGTAATGGGCCACGGTAGGCAAACCCGAGCCCCTGACCTTCGAAACATCGGGCAGGCCGCGCCTCGAGACCTCAAGACGAAGAGCCGCTGAGAGTCGGGCGTGCAGAGCCGCTGATTGCCCTCACGGCCGAGTCCCGTAGGCGGCTTGAGCGGAAAGCCGACTCCCAATTGGCGATCTCCAGAAGCCGGCTATGGGGGAAATCGGCGGTGACTCCAACCATCTTCGACCTACGCGACCACGGACGGATGGGGTGCGGTCGCCGCCCATCCCCTGCCCTGCTCGAAAGGGCAAACATGGCCACAGTGCTCCGTCTTGACGGAGATCTCTCCGTTCGCGCGCATCGTAGCCACGCGCCTCGACATCAGCCCCATGGGAGACCCACTGCCCCACGGCGTCTGCATACGACCGGAGACGGCGGGACCCTTTGTCAGCGGAGGTAATTAAAACGCGAGAGCGCCACAAGACGGCCGAGTCCCGTAGTCGGCCCCGGAGTCGGCCGACCCCTCGCGCATGAGTCCGCGCGCCATTAACCAGACAAGGCGAGGGGATGGCAACAGTGATCGCCCGTCAGCGCGGCATCAGCTGGCGACCTATACCACCAAACTGGCGTCACCAAAAGCGCGGCTACAAGAATCCGCAGGCCGCAAGACCCGCCACAAGACAGAACAGGCCTGTCGGCCCCATGTGGCCCGTTAAGCATGGGTCCGATAGTCGTCTCAGCCCAATGATCAGCGGAGAAGACAGCGACACGAGAGACAGTGGTGGGACCCGCGCCATGATCGGATTACATTGTACCCGGGTAGGCCTATAAACCCCTGGCACCCATGCGGAGGTTGGACACTAATAGTTTTAGACACACAGAGAGGAAGAGAGGAGCTAGCCGTGCCCTTCTCCTTCCTCGCCCAGCGACTCAAGGAGCAACCTTGTATCCACTTTGATATAGTGATCATGCGGAGACCCCGCAGAAGCAGCGATGAGGGTATTATCTCCACGGAGAGCCCCGAAGCTGGGTAAGATTCGCCAGCGTGCATGCCTTCGCCTCATCCCGTTTCCAGGCACCGGCGACGTTCTACTCGCCCCCTCCATGATAAGCCATCCTTTGGCATATGTCGCACCCAACCCCCGACATATTTGATATACATGTTATTGATGTGTACTTTACTAGTGTTTATAGCAACCCCTCGGTATTTGATACTAGTTCAGTTGCTAAGAGTAGTAACTCGAAAAAAGAGTTGCAAAATAAACAGAGACTAGTTAAGGGCGAGGTGACGATGTGTGTTGGAAATGATTCCAAGGATGATAAGATCACCATCACACACTCCCTTTACCTTCAGGATTAGTGTTGAACCTAAAATAAATGTTATTTGGTGTTTTCGTTGAGCATGAATATGATTAGATCATGTTTAATGCAATACGGTTATTCATTTAAGTCAAAGAATAATTGTTGTTCTGTTTACATGAATAAAACCTTCTATGGTCACACACTAAAAATAAATGGTTTATTAAATCTCGATCGTGTTGATACACATATTAATAATATTGATGCCAAAAGTTGCAAAGTTGATAATGATAGTGCAACATATTTGTGGCACTGCCATTTAGGTCATATTGATATAAAGCGCATGAAGAAACTCCATGCTGATGGGCTTTTGGAATCACTTGATTATGAATCACTTGATGCTTGCGAACCATGCTCCATGGGCAAGATGACTAAGACTCCGTTCTCCGGAACAATGGAGCGAGGCACTGACTTATTGGAAATAATACATACCGATGTATGCAGTCCAGTGAGTGTTGAGGCTCATGGTGGGTATCATTGTTTTCTGCCCTTCACAGATGAGTTGAGCAGATATGTGTATATCTACTTGATGAAACACAAGTCTGAAACACTTGAAAAGTTCAAAGATTTTCAGAGTGAAGTAGAGAATCATCGTAACAAGAAAATAAAATTTCTATGATCTGATCACAGAGGCAAATATTTGAGTTACGAGTTTGGCCTTCAATTAAAACAATGTGGAATAGTTTCACAAACTCATGCCACCTGGAACAGCACAACATAATGGTGTGTCCGAACGTCATAACCGTACTTTATTGGATATATGCAATCTATGATGTCTCTTATCGATTTACCACTATCATTTTTGGGGTTATGCATTAGAGACAACTACATTCACGTTAAATAGGGCACCGTCAAAATCCGTTGAGACGACACCGTATGAACTATGGTTTGGCAAGAAACCTAAGCTGCCGTTTCTTAAAGTTTGAGGTTGCAATGCTTATGTGAAAAAGTTTCAACCTGATAAGCTCAAACCCAAATCGGAGAAGTGCGTCTTCATAGGATACCAAAAAGAAAATGTTGGGTACACCTTCTACCACAGATCCGAAGGCAAGATCTTTGTTGCTAAGAATGGATCCTTTCTAGAGAAGGAGTTTCTCTCGAAAGAAGTGAGTGGGAGGAAAGTAGAACTTGATGAGGTAATTGTACCTGCTCCCGAATTGGAAAGTAGTTCATCACAGAAATCAGTTCCAGTGATTCCTACACCAATTAGTGACAAAGTTAATGATAGTGATCATGAAACTTCAGATCAAGTTACTACCAAACCTCGTAGGTCAACCAGAGTAAGATCCGCACTGCATCGCACGGGTAATCCTGTTCTGGAGGTCATGTTAGTTGACCATGACAAACCTATGAACTATGAGGAAGCGATGATGAGCCCAGATTCCGCAAAATGGCTAGAGGCCAGGAAATCTGAGATGGGATCCATGTATGACAACAAAGTATGGACTTTGATTGACTTGCCCGACGATCGGCAAGCAATAGAGAATAAATGGATATTCAAGAGGAAGATGGACGTTGATAGTAGTGTTACTATCTACAAAGCTCGAATTGTCGCAAAAATGTTTTCGACAAATTCAAGGTGTTGACTACGATGAGATTTTCTCACTTGTATCGATGCTTAAAAAGTCTGTCCTAATCATGTTAGCAATTGCGCATTTTATGAAATTTGGCAAATGGATGTCAAACCTGCATTCCTTAATGGATTTCTTAAAGAAGAGTTGTATGTGATGCAACGAGAAGGTTTTGTCGCCTCCTAAAGATGCTAACAAAAGTGTGCAAAGTTCAATGATCCATCTATGGACTGGTGCAAGCATCTCAGAAGTTGGAGTATACGCTTTTGATGAGTTGATCAAAGCATATAGATTTATCTGGACTTGCGGTGAAGCCTGTATTTACAAGAAAGTAAGTGGGAGCACTACAGTTTTCTGATAAGTATATGTGAAAGACATATTGTTGATCGAAAATGATGTAGAATTTTCTGGAAAGCATAAAGGAGTGTTTGAAAGGAGTTTTTCAAAGAAATACCTCGGTAAAGCTGCTTACATATTGAGCATCAAGATCTATAGAGATAGATCAAAACGCTTGATAAGTCTTTCAATGAGTACATACCTTGATAAGATTTTGAAGTAGTTCAAAATGGAACAGTCAAAGAAAGAGTTCTTTCCTGTGTTGCAAGGTGTGAAATTGAGTAAGACTCAAAGCCCGACCACGGCAGAAGATAGAAAGAGAATGAAAGTCATTCCCTATGCCTCGGTAGTAGGTTCTATAAAGTATGCCATGTTGTGTACGGATCTATTGTATACCCTACACTAAGTTTGGCAAGGAGTACAATAGTGATCTAGAAGTAGATCATCGGATACCGGTCAAAATTATCCTTAGTGGAATAAGGATATGTTTCTCGATTATGGAGGTGACAAAAGGTTAGGCGTAAAAGGGTTACGCCGATGCAAGTTTTGACGATCGAGATGACTCTAAGTCTCAATCTGGATACATATTGAAAGTGGGAGCAATTAGCTAGAGTAGATCCATGCAGAGCATTGTTGACATAGAAATTTGCAAAATACATACGAATCTGAATATGGCGGACCCGTTGACTAAACTTCTCTCACAAGCAAAACATGATCACGCCTTAGTACTCTTTGGGTGTTAATCACATGGCGATGTGAACTAAAATTACTGACTCTAGTAAACCCTTTGAGTGTTGGTCACATGGCGATGTGAACTATGGGTGTTAATCACATGGTGATGTGAACTATTAGTGTTAAATCACATGGCGATGTGAACTAGATTATTGACTCTAGTGCAAGTGGGAGACCGAAGGAAATATGCCCTAGAGGCAATAATAAAGTTGTTATTTATTTCCTTATTTCATGATAAATGTTTATTATTCATGCTAGAATTGTATTAACCGGAAACTTAGTACATGTGTGAATACATAGACAAAACAAAGTGTCACTAGTATGCCTCTACTTGACTAGCCTGTTTATCAAAGATGGTTATGTTTCCTAACCATAGACATGTGTTGTCATTTGATGAACGGGATCACATCATTAGGAGAATGATGTGATGGACAAAGACCCATTCGTTAGCTTAGCATTATGATCGTTCTGAGTTTCATTACGATCGCTTTCTTCATGACTTATACATGTTCCTCGGACTATGAGATTATGCAACTCCGAATACCGAAGGAACACCTTGTGTGCTATCAACGTCACAACGAATCGGGTGATTATAAAGATGCTCTACAGGTGTCTCCGATGGTGTTTGTTGAGTTGGCATAGACCAAGATTAGGATTTGTCGCCTCGTATCTGATAGGTATCTCGGGCCCTCTCGGTAATGCACATCACTATAAGCCTTGCAAGCATTGTGACTAATGAGTTAGTTGCGGGATGATGCATTACGGAACGAGTAAAGAGACTTGCGATAACGAGATTGAACTAGGTGTTGAGATCTGAAGCGATCAAATCTCGGGCAAGTAACATACCGATGGCAAAGGGAACAACGTTATGTTGCTATGCGGTTTGGACCGATAAAGATCTTCAGTAGAATATGTAGGAACCAATATGAGCATCTAGGTTCCACTATTGGTTATTGACCTGAGATGAGTCTCGGTCATGTCTACATAGTTCTCGAACCCGTAGGGTCCGCATGCTTAACGTTTGGTGACGATCAGTATTATGAGTTTATGTGTTTTGATGTACCGAAGGTAGTTTGGAGTCCCGGATATGATCACAGACATGATGAGGAGTCTCGAAATGGTCGAGACATAAAGATCGATATATTGGACGGCTATATTCGGACACCGGAAGTGTTCCGAGTGATTTCAGAGAAACTGGAGTGTCGGGAGGTTAATGAACCCCTGTGGGAAGTATTGGGCCTTAGTGGGCCTTAGGGGAGAGAGAGGGCAGCAGCCCAGGAGGTGGCGCACCCCCTCCCAAGGGGAGTCTGAATTGGACTAGGGGAGGGGGGCGCGGCCCCTCTTTCCCTCTCTTTCCTTCCCCCTTCCTCCTCCTAGTTGGACTAGGAAAGGGGGAGTCCTACTCCTACTAGGAGGAGGACTCCTCCCCCTCCTTGGCGCGCCCCAAGGCCGGCCGACCTCCCCCTTGCTCCTTTATATACGGGCCGGGGCACCCTAGAGACACAATGACATTGTTCTTAGCCGTGTGCGTGCCCCTCCACCATAATCCACCTCACCATATCGTTGTAGTGCTTAGGCGAAGCCCTCGCCGTAGCTTCATCATCACCGCCATCACGCTGCCTTGCCGTCAAGCTCTTCCCCAACACTGGCCGGATCGTGAGTTCGTGGGACGCCACCGAGGCGAACATGTGCAGATCGCGGAGGTGTCGTGACCTTGATGTGCTAGGATTGGTCGATTGTGAAGACGCACGACTACATCAACCGCGTTGTCATAACGCCTCGCTTACTACGGTCCCACGAGTGCGTGAGACAACACTCTCCCCTCTCGTTGCTATGCATCACCATGATCTTGGGTGTGCGTAGGATTTTTTTTTGAAATTACTATGTTCCCCAACACTATGAGGGTACGTAGACAACACTCTCCCCTCTCGTCGCTATGCATCACCATGATCTTGCGTGTGTAGAGGATTTTTTTTTTGAAATTACTACGTTCCCCAACAGAATTGGCAATGGAGAAGGGTTGGTGATGACGAAGAACGAAGATCCCCCTCTCCGGATCCCCAAACGGACTCCAGATCTGGCCTCCCGATGAAGAACAGGATGTGACGGCGGCTCCGTCTCGTGGATCGCGATAATTCTTTCTCCCTGATTTTTCCGGAAAAATAGGATTTTATAGCGTCGGTTTCAGGGTCAGGGGCCACTGTGTGGGGACAACCCACACAGCGCTGCCAGGAGAAGGCGCGCCACAGGTGGGTTGTGCCCGCCAGTGCCCCTCACAGTGGATCTTGGCTCCAAATTCTCTTTATTGATATAAAAATTCCTCGCAAAGTTTTGCTCCATTCCGAGAACTTTTATTTTTGCACAAAAACAACACCATGGTAGTTCCGCTTTGAAAACAACGCCGATTCCGGGGTTAGTTTCATTCAAATCATGCAAATTAGAGTCTAAAACAAGAGGAAAAGCATTAGGAAAAGTAGATATGTTGGAGACGTATCACATAGTCACTAGCATCACACATAATTTCAAAATGCAATTTCGAGTCAGGTGGTTGAACAATAGGTGCAGATATTAATGTATTATTAATTATTTCAAAGGCTTCTACACATTCATCATCAAAAACAAATGGAACATCTTTTTGCAAAAGATTAGTAAGAGGCCTAGAGATTTTTGTAGAAGTCTTTGATGAACCTTCTATAGAAACCAGCATGACCAAGGAAACTTCTTATGCCTTTGATATCTTTAGGAAATGGCATTTTCTCAATTGCATTAACTTTAGTTTTATCTACCTCGATACCTCTTTCAAAAAATTTATGCCCAAGGACTATACCTTCATTCGTCAGAAAGTGGCACTTCTCTGAATTCAAGACAAAATTAGTTTCTTCACATCTCTGCAAAACTCGATCAAGGTTGCTTGAGCAATCATCAAAAGAAGTCCCATAAAAGAAAAAATCATCCATGATACCTCCACAATCTTTTCACAAAAAACATAGAATATAACAGTCATACATCTTTGAAACGTAGCAGGTGCACTGCATAAACCAAAGGGCGTACGTCTATAAGTATAAGTTCGAAAGGGACAAGTAAAAGTGGTTTTCTTTTGATCTTCTTGTGATACAAGTATCTGAGGAAAACCAGAATAACCATCTAGAAAGCAGAAGTGTGTATGCTTAGAGAATCTTTCTAACATTTGATCAATAAATGGCAAGGGGTAATGATCTTTTCTGATAGCTTTATTTAATTTCCTGAAATCAATCACCATCCTATAGCGAGTTACAATTCTTTGTGGAATAAGTTCATGTTTATCATTAGGAACAACGTAATGCCTCCTTTCTTAGGGACACAATGAACATGACTTACCCATCTATTATCAGCTATAGGATAAATTATACCTACTTCCAAAAGCTTTAATATTTTAGTTCTTACCACGCCCTTCATCTTAGGATTCAACCGTCATTGATGATCAATAATTGGCTTAGCATCAGACTCCGTATTAATCTTGTGCTGACATAGAGTAGGACTAATGCCCTTAAGATCATCAAGAGTATATCCAATAGCAACACGGTGCTTCGTCAGAGTTTTAAGCAAGCTCTTTTCTTCATGCTCTAAAAGGTTGGCATTGATAATAGACAGGCTATATCTTCTTTTCATCAAGATAAGCATATTTCAATGTATCAGGTAATTTCTTTAATTCAAACACGGGATCACTCTTAGGTGGAAGAGGGTCCCAAGAGTTTCAACAGGCAAGTTATGCTTAAGGATGGGTACTTGTTTAAACAATATATGATATGTTCCATTCCTTTCATTAATATGCATATCATTTTCATTATCTAGCAAATATTGTTCTAACGGATCGGTAGGACGAACAACGATAGAAGCAAGACCAAATAACTTCATCCTTACTAGACAATTCTTTCTCATGTGGTTGCATACAAAACTTATAGAAATTAAACTCATGAGATACATCACCAAATTTAACTCTAACCTTTTCTTTAACACAATCAATTTCAGCATTAACGATACTCAAGAAAGGTCTACCAAATATAATAGGAAAAAAATATCTTGTTGTGAACCAAGTACTAAGAAACCAGTAGGGTATTTGATCTTACCGCACAAGACTTCAACAACTCGAACAATCCCAAGTGGTGAAATAGTATCTCTATTCGCTAGCTAAATAGTAACATCAATATCCTCAATCTCAGCAGGTGCAATAGCATTCATAATTTCTTGGTACAAAGTAAACAAATGGCACTCACACTAAGACCCATATCACACAAACCATGATACCAATGATCTCCAATTTTAACAGAAACAACATGCATTCCCACTACGGGTTTATTCTTATCTAACATATCACGTTCATTTCTAACGGGTTTGGCAATTCTAGAAGCATCATCACAAAAGTAAATAACATGCTCATCAATATTGTCAACCAAGAGATCTTTAACCATTGATGTTAAGGCTGATATCAAGTGCATATGAGGATGTATCGTTTCATCTCCTGCACAAGGATTAGCCAGCAGTTTCTCTAACATACTTGAAGGAATCTCATAATAAATATTTTCAGTAGGTTCAGTAGGTTGAGGAGCAACTCTTACTACTTCCGGTCGAGGTGGAGACACCCTGAACAAACCCTCAAAGGATTGTTTTTCATAGTAACAAGTGACAGTAAATTTCAGCACGTAATATAAATGTTTCCTTACCAAAGGCACTTCACTCTCCGGCAACGGCGCCAGAAAAGAAGCTTGACGACCCACAAGTATAGGGGATCAATCGTAGTCCTTTCGATAAGTAAGAGTGTCGAACCCAACGAGGAGCAGAAGGAAATGACAATGAGTTTTTAACAAGGTATTCTATGCAAGCACTGAAATTGTCGATAACAGATAGTTTGATAGCAAGGTATTTTGTAACAAGTAGCAAGTAGCAATAATAAAAAAGGTGCAACAAGGTAGCCCAATCCTTTTTATAGCAAAGGACATGTCGAAACATTCTCTTATAATAAGCAAAGCATTCTTGAGGACACATGAAAATTTCATCTAGTCACTTTCATCATGTTTATTTGATTCACGTCCGCTACTTTGATAATTTGATATATGGGTGGACCGGTGCTTGGGTGATGTTCTTACTTGAACAAGCCTCCAACTTATGATTACCCCCTCTCGCAAGCCTCGCAACTACGAAAGAAGAATTAAGATAAATCTAATCATAACATGAAACATATGGATCCAAATCAGCCCCTTACGGAATATCGCATAAACTAGGGTTTAACCTTCTGTCACTCTAGCAACCCATCATATAATTACTAATCCACAATGCCTTCCTTTAGGCCCAAGTATGGTGATGTGGCATGTAGTCGATGTTCACATGACATCAATAAAGGAAGCAACACCATACATATCATCAAAATATCAAATGAATACCAAATTCACATGATTACTGATAACCGGACTTCTCTCATGTCCTCAAGAACAAAAGTAACTACTCAAACTACAAGATGTAGTCAACACTACTAGCAACCCACATGTACCAATATGAGGTTTTAAGACAAAGATTGAATAAAGAGATGAACCAGGTTGTGCAGGATAATTCTCCGTAATTTTTAGGTCATTTGGAGTTGTGCATGATAGGTATCTCTGATGTAGCCCTTTCCGGTCCAGAATTCCAGCTGCCGGCAATCTCTCTCTTCATATGAAACTTGCAAAATAAAAGAGAAAGGACATAAGAATTGTATCATAGAGTGAAATAATGACCCAAAATATAATAAATAACAGTAGGAAAACATGATGCAAAATAGACGTATCAGAGGGTTAGATCTACGGCGAGCGCGCGAGCTAGGAGGCCGTGGCGGCCATGGCGACGACGAACCCCAACTTCGTGGCGGAGTAGCGTGCCATCTACGATGGCGTCCGCGCTCAAGCCGCCGCTCGCCAGGAAGCGGCCACCGCGGAGGAGAACATCGCTAGCTGCGCCTCCTACGCACCACCGACGAACCATCGGCCGGCCTGATGGGACGAAGGCAGCGCCGACGCCACCATTTTCATCGTGGACCTCACGTCCACCGGCGACGGACAGGTCGCGGACTCCTCAGAGAACGAGTAGGCCACGGGAGGTGGCGGTGCCTTTTATCCGATGTGGGTCGGCCCGTCTCCCGTGTTCTGCTCTTCCTCGTCGGAGACCGCACCTTCGCTTCATCGGTCCTATCACCGGTGCTCACGGAGATGGTGGATGGAGGACGACACGGGCTTGGACGCCGGGCCCCGGCGTTGTATGATAGGTTTAGGGGTGAGTCTTTTTTTTTCTAAATGTTCGAAATGTAATAAAATCCGTTATGTTTGTACGAAATCCGGTCGTGTTTGCATGAATTTCATCTGTTTTTTTTTAAATATATGCGACAGTGTTGGATGTCGTCTTTTCGCATCCGTGTCTACGGACTGGTCTCCTAGTCCGCGGATGAATGCAGGAGCAAATTTGCGGGGTTGGGGTTGGAGATGCCCTAATATCGCGGGGTTGATCTACGACGGGAGGGCGACAAGTGGCATGCGTATGCGTTCCGAGCGACCTCAGTGTGGGCGCGCGTCGTCTTTTGTGCGCCCACACTACACGACTCGGGCCAGGTTCTCGGACTTTTGGGCCGGTCTCTGATTCGAAGCAGACTCGCTCCCGGTCCCGGTGGATTTCGACCGACCGTCACGTGCGTAAAGGGTGGGGGCTTGGAGCCGGAAGGCGACTACTACTACCACCAACTCTCGCTGTTGGTTGTTCCGCTACAGAGAGATTCCGCGACT
This sequence comes from Aegilops bicornis, assembly GCA_021605145.1. Classification (NCBI taxonomy): domain Eukaryota; kingdom Viridiplantae; phylum Streptophyta; class Magnoliopsida; order Poales; family Poaceae; genus Aegilops; species Aegilops bicornis. Next base: position 399,368,645 of record CM038669.1, read on the forward strand.
CCATATCCCACCAGCCAAAACCTGACCGCCGACCGCCCGCCCGCACGCCTCCCCTGACCGCCGGAATCCCGCGCTGACGGCTCGGATCCACCCGCCCGCCCGCCCTCTGCCCGCTGCCTCCCCTGCTGGCGCTGCGGTTCCACACTTCTATGCAGTGGGTGGCGGCGGCGGTGATGCGTGATTGGTCGCGCCGGCGCTAGGTGCTCTTCTCCGGCCGCGGCGAGCGAGGCCATGGGGTGCATCCAGTCCACGCCGAAGCGGAGGCAGCACCCTGCCGGCTACGAGGACCCCGTCCACCTCGCCTCCCAGACCGCCTGTGAGCTCGCTCGCTCGCATCCCTTTTCCCTTTTCTACGCAACCCATTCCGTGAATCCAGCTTCCGCTTCATTTCTTGAAAAAGGGTAAACGGATCCAGCTTCTGCTTCCGCCTACGCGTGCTACCTCTCGCGCACTCGGGATTAGGATTTGGAATGGAACTTGTTTCGTGCTGCCGGCCGTGTAGACTGCTGTGGATCCTGTAGACAGTCGAGGCATCGAAAATAATCTGACCAGTAGTTATGCTTAAAAGATTTATGTTTTAGATTTTTTTGTGGGGGAACTTATGTTTTAGTTGCTGTGATATTCATCGACCATCTGCTATTGACCCACCTCCTGCCTTGTGAATTCTGATTGGGTGTTGTCTGACTCGGTGCTCTTGCTGTTCTGTTCATGTAGTCAGCGTCAGCGAAGTTGAGGCGTTGTTCGAGCTGTTCAAGAGCATTAGTGGCTCAGTGATCGATGACGGGCTGATCAACAAGGTACCACTTTCTTACCAACGTGTGATTCCTTATCAGGTTGACATACACGGACATCAAATAAGCACCCGAGACCTGGTTTTGCGTACTTTTTGTCGGTACCATTGAAACGAAATCTGACATTGCTATGCTGAAATTGCATTCCGCATGTACCGACGCTCTTACAACTGAGCAACTTATGCGGCAATACCCTTTTTCGGTGATTACATTTAGCCATCAATAGTTCTACTTTCTCTAACATAGTAAGTCAACATGGATTCTTATTGTATATGTCGCCAATCGTTTATTCTTGCTGTACAACTCAATGAGCCTGTTTGATAAATAGCTACAACTTAGAGCCGTTATTATAGCATAATAAGTATGACACGGTGAAGCCTAGCAGAGCTCGGGAGCACATGCTCCCGGCTCTAAATAAGTATTTTATCTCTTCCCAAAAAATTAAAAAGTTCCACACATTTAGGTCAGTATTAGGTAGATTTTGAGTTTCATGCAAAATTTTCCATTCTTGTGGCCTGTGCAAAATATAGCACAAAAACGCCTTTTGTCTCCTTATTCTTGTCTTTTCCATACAGAGTATAAGTCAACGCATCTTCTCACGAAGAACTTGAAAGAACTTGCGCGGTTGTGCCTAAGATAACCGTGTCAGAAACTCACAATGTGTCCTGCATCAGATATTATTGCAAGTTATATGAACATCATGTAGCTCAAGATTTTAGCCGTTATCTTGCATCTCACGTTATCATAGTCTAGCTAAACTTCAAGGCTCGTTTCATGGCTTACTTCTTACGTAAGCCAACTGCTTGTTTCGCATGTTCATAATGCAAAATTTGATTTGATCATTCATGGTACAGTTCTAGACACCTTGGGAGAATCCCTTCCTTGTCCAGCGTAATTATAAATGTATCTTATGGTCATACATATCATAGAATTTATTACTTGTTGTCATGTTAACTGGTACATGTCTGTGTGATTATATGTACCACAGTGAACTATCATCTCGATGTCATTGGGTACTATATTCACTGGCAACCGAAACTATGAGTAATTTATATTCATATATACGCAGGAAGAGTTCCAGCTTGCATTGTTCAAAAACACAAGGAAGGAAAATCTTTTCGCTAATCGGGTATACATCCCCTTGTCAACCATTCTCATTTGCAATATTACATATTATATGCTGGAGCTCAATGTTATCAATACAATTGTCTTATATGAAATTGACCTTGTAGATATTTGACCTTTTCGATGTCAAGAAAAGGGGTGTCATTGATTTTGGCGACTTTGTTCGAGCTTTAAATGTATTCCATCCAAATTTTCCAGTGGAAGAGAAAATTGATTGTAAGTTGTTACGTTTCTGTCTTGTCTTCAGTTTATAGATACCATTCTCTCTCTTTCTGAAGGTTTTGAGCTGCTTGATACTTACAGTTTCCTTCAAGCTATATGATATGGATGGTACAGGGTTTATTGAACGGAAGGAGGTAATGTCTGGCCTTCTTGGTTCGTGCCTCTGCGCATGTTTTTTGCTTCTGAATTTTTTTGAATTAGTCGTATATACAAAAGAAATGAGTTGCTGTGTGACTGAAAAATCCAGTAGCATGTGCACTTATGTACTGCTGAAGCAAAAAAATAATTAAAGAGATATGTGTTATGGCCGGCATATACTACAGCCCGGGCAGTTAGGGGCCTGGCCCAGTTATCTCATCGTTATTAGGGGCTTAGCCTAGTTATCCTATTTGGAGATTATATAAACTCATGTAAGGACTGCTTTGAAGTTAAGGTATAATCATATTTGCTCGGCTTCTGAAGGGAGCCGGAGACCTAACCCTAGCCGCCGCCTCCTGCGCCTCTCTCTCTCATGGCAGCCAGCTTCCAGCCAATGGCGACCTCGCCTTCCTCCACGCCAAGCCCCCTTCCACCCATACAACCTACGAGCTAGACCCGGTAGGAAACCAGCTCCTATCAATCTGGTATCAGGTGTCTCAGGTTCGATCATGTCGCCGCCACCACCCACCCTTCCATTGCCGATCGCCTCTTCCGTCACCACCGCAGCGGCCGACCGCCGTCAGCAAGGGCCGGTCTCTCTCTGTCGCGCTGGGCCACGCTTTACGCCAGCCGCGCACCTTCGGCCAGGTCAATGGAGATGACGGCGCTACAGGACGACTTCAGGCGGTCCAGGCATCTGCACCTTCCTCGCGGGGCACTATGGGCTGCAGCCACCCGCCCTCGTCACCACCATCACGGGGCCGCAGCAGCTCCCGTGGCAGCCGCCACCACCGGCGACCTCCGTCGCATCCATCATGCTGCCGCCGCCGCCGCCACCACTGGCGATCTCGGGGCCGGGCCTTCCGTCGCCCGACGTACGGGTGCCCATTCACCAGTCCGCTTTTCCCCGTCGCCATCTCCGCTACCGGCACGGCTCACGGGTCCATCGAGCCTGTCTTCACACGATGGCCTCGGGGCGACCGCACATGCTACTACGCGTCGGCGCCGCCCCGACCATGTAGTTTGGCGGGTCCTCGGGTGCCGCGGGTCCCTACGATGGCGTGGGCGGGCCCTTTTCCATGGCGGTACTCGCAGCCCGCACGCCGGGCGCCCGTCGCCCTCGTGGTTCCGCGGATGACACATACCCGCCGTCGTCCCACGCCCAACCACCACCGCGATTCTCCAAGCCGGAGTTCGCGACCACGACAGCACCGTCGACTTGAATTGGCTCAACCAATGCGACCAATTTTTCGGCAGCACGATCGCGTTCGACCGCACTGGATCGCCTCCTATCATCTACGGTGGCGCCGCCTGTGACGTGGTATTACTCCCTCGGCGGGGCGAGGCGGCATGCCACCCATGGGAGCATTACCGCGATCCGTGCCTCTGCGCGGTCCGATCTATACGCTGGAGCCGTCTGGCGAGCTTCGGCGCCTTCCAGATTCTCACCACGCATGCAAGACTTGGCGGCGCTTCCGAACCGGCGTGCCACGCCTGTCGTTTTGGCTCATCGCCAGGTGAGCTCTTCGCTGGCCCTCTGGACCACATCCGCGTGGACGTGGAGATGCGCGGGCCACTGGACCTCCAGATGGCCATGTACTACGCCCGTGCATTCAAGCGCCGCGCGGTGGCCATCGGCGTCGTCACCACGCTGGGTCATTGCCGCCACCTGGCCGGAAGTTCCCGCCAGGTTGGCCCGGCCAGCTTCATGGCGCCCTCGCGACTGCGCACGCCTGCTTCGCCACGGCTCACCCCGGCCGAGCAACTCGGCGTCACCGCCAAGGGTTGTGCTTAACCGCGACGAGCCCTACGTGCTTCGCCACGCCCCGCCCAGCGACTCTTCTACTTGGAGGCTGCGGACTACATTGAGAGGACACCGCGCCGCCGTGCTCGGCGACCTGCCCGCCACCGACGCTGGAAGTGTTTGGCGCCTGGTCACCTCGAGGAATTCATAGCGCTTCCCGCCTTTCCAGCTCGAGGACGAGCTGTTTGTGCAGCGTGGAGAGATGTTATGGCGGCATACTACAGCCCGAGCAGTTAGGGGCCTGGCCTAGTTATCTTATCGTTATTAGGGCTTAGCCTAGTTATCGTATTTGGAGATTATATAAACTCATGTAAGGACTCGTTTGAAGTTAGAAGCAATCATATTTGCTCGGCTTCTGAAGGGAGCCGGAGACCTAACCCTAGCCGCCGCCTCCTGCGCCTCTCTCTCTCAAGGCTGACGGCGACTTCAGCGCCTTCCCTCCACGCCAAGCCCCCTTCCATCCCTACTATGTGTCATGCATGGCAATAAATGAGACCACCTATGATACTACGTGTAGTATCATACACTAGTATCATATACATGATACTAGTATATGTTACTCCCCACTATGACCAGCCTAACAATATTTGCTAGACCCTAAAACCAGGCAGCCCCGCATATGCTCTATACCAACTGGAAGCCAAGCCAAACTAAAAAAAGAACAGGCTGCTGAACTCCGTAGAAACCAAGCCATAGCATATAACAACAACAAATATTTAAGAGTTTTTATTGGCTCAAAGTGAGAATTCTGAACAATCGAACCAATTATCATCCCAAAAGTTGATATTGGTGCCATCACCATTTTGTGTGTATAAAGTATAGGAATGCCTATTAGCCTTCGTTTATCAATTAAAATTTCTATAATCCTCTTGTACAGGTAAAGCAGATGTTGATTGCTCTTCTAGGCGAATCAGAGATGAGATTATCTGACGAGATTGTTGAGACAATCCTGGACAAGGTATTGGATACTTTTTTAAGTTGTTAATTGCTTAAGTTGTTGATAATTCTTGTGTCCAGTATTGAAGTGTAGACCGATAATGACTGGTTAATGGTGACAGACCTTTTCAGATGCTGATACGAATCAGGATGGTAAAATAGACAGAACAGAATGGGAGAATTTTGTGTCCAGGAATCCTTCCCTGTTGAAGATAATGACTCTTTCGTACCTCAAGTGAGTATGACGTAACATATAAATTCAGAAGCATTGGCCGCAACTACGTTTATGTGTCCCCATGTGGCTATTTCCAGAGAAATCAATTTCTAGAGCTTAACTGAGACTAATTAGTTTTGGCTGCCGAGCTCCAGTGATCTTTATGTTTTGAAAATTTCAAAAGGTGCATTTACGACTTTCAGGCAAATCTTTAAAACAACCCCACATGTTCACGTGGCAATTCATATATTGTATTCATACATGCACATGTGGGATATGTTTTGATTTTCTGAAAACTGTAAAAGCACTTCTCAAGAATTTCAAATTAAAGGGATGACCGGAGGTCACAAGCCAAATATCCGCACCCAGACAAGCACATTCTAGTTGCATGTGGTAGTAATTGTTTATGTGACCTCCACTACTATTACTGTTATCTTGAACTAGCATAAAAAGTAGTTACCCATAAAGGCCATGGTTTCTTGTACCCTTTCCATAGGATGTTTGATGACAGTGGGGTGCATGGGTTCTTTCCATGAACATTTGATTCGAAGCAACGAAAATTCTTGCTAATCAATTGTGTTGATGTTTCAGGGACATAACGACCACATTTCCCAGCTTTGTGTTTCACTCGGAGGTTGATGATATCGTTACATGACGGTGATCCTCACAAAAATGTACAGTTAACAGAAAGAAAGAACCTATCATCAGAATATCTGCAACGCTGCAACATGCTTGATGCTAGCTAATGTTGCTCGAGAGTCGAGAGAGAATGTTTTTCTGGGTGGTGTTTCATTACACCGAGAGTTAGTCTTGTTAAATATTAATGTATGTTTGTGAGCTTCAATTTGCAAGTACTTGACACAACTTATTATTTGTCGAGAATATTGCTGCTAAATAAACTGTTGTTCAACCTGACTAATATATTTTGAGAAGAAGAAGAAGCAAAACAGCACCAGAAAGACGTTTGATAATGCGGCCTTGCAAATCAGGCAACTAACAAATGCCTTTCAAAGCCTATATATTACTGTAGATATCAAGACTTGCTCAAAATGTTATGTCTACTGCAGACTACCGGAGTACTGTGTTCACAGCAACCTGGTAAATTTCTAAAGCATGTATGGTTACAAGTTTGTGATCGATGAAGTTGGTTTATGAGTTGCCGCGTAAAAGTGGTTGCAAAAATAAGTTACTAGCTTCTTGTTGACAAATTGCATCAGTCTCAACGACCACCACAAGAAATGTATTCTTATGGAACTATTTTTCTGCGGATTGCACTCGGTTGTTTTCTTTTGCAGAAAAGGTTCAATCAAATGGAATTATCACAATCTGTCGCAATGACAAACACAAGACAGTGCACACTTGTGTGTACCGAGTGTCGTAACGTCTACATTGTGCTCGGAAGTAAACTCATCAATCATTCAAAACTTTGACTATCTATATTTTCCTAGATATTATAGATTTTTTTTGACATCATCCTAGATATTATAGATGAAAATGGGGGCTTCTCCTCCTTTCACGTGGGAAAAAGTATTTCCCAAGATATTTCTATTGAACGCTTGAGAATCACATGTGCTGATTTGTCTCTATACTTCATAATTAAAAAGAGTGGTCAAAGTTGTGTATTGACACCACGCGACAAGTGTGGTAAAAGCAATCTGAAATTGACAAAAAAAGTTGTGTATTGACGAGTTTTTTTCATGGTAATATGTGTCTCATTTATATCACAAGGGTCATAGTACAATCCACGTACATACCGACCTGGTAAAACTGAACAAAAAGCATAACGATAGCCTTTGCACGAAGGAACAACTGCCAAGAAGTAAAATTACAAATAAGACCGAAGAAACCTCTGAGCTTGACACCAACGACTGTCACTTGCCTCTGGCACCACCATAATAGCCACCAAAGAAAAAAAATTGACGGATCACCTCCACAACCGAGCTTGACGCGGCTCCATCGCTGATATACAGCTTTGCGGACCTCCAAGGTGGCTCGCTAAAGTTGAAACCATTATCGTTGAATGAATCAGACCATAGCAACACCCCAGACACGTCATCAAACTCCAGATCTAACACCCCACATCGAACTCCAGATCTAACACCCCACATGACTAAGACGTCGGAGGAGGAAACCATACTTGACATCCATGGGCCACAAACCCACTACACGATCCACCATCTTCTAGATGCCGCCGATGCAGACCAAAATATGGATCCGCTCCTGTACTACCTCCCAAGCTTCGCGCCGTCGCTGGAGCAAACGTCGTTGCAATGGCGGGGCCCGAGGACACAGGTACACCACGAGGATGCCGCCGCCGCCACACTATCATTGCTTGAACAGACTGGATTCCAAATTCATCCCCAACCATAGAACCATCGCCTCATCGGAGTAGGATCTGAAGAAATTTTATTCAGCGCCACCATCGCCACCGCCGAATCCAAGACGATGAACAACCTAAAAAAAGCTACTTTGGGCTAAAACTATTCACGCGCGTAGATCTGACGACCCTCCTTACCACCGACGACCGAGGTTGTCAGCGGAGGAGGACAGGGCGGAGGAACTCCGTAGCGGTGCAGGCGAGATCGCCTCTTTCTTCGATAGGAAGAAAGAACGATACGTAGCGGATAAACAGGACGAGTTTTTTTTAAGCATCGTGTATTGACGATCTGATTTGTCTAAATACTTCATATCATGTCTTTTTTTTTGGACGCCGATAAGTACCACACGTGTGGGTGTTAGGGAGTCCGCCCACACATTTTGTGTGGTGTATAAGAGGAACAGCCCACACATCTATGTGTGGGCAAAACAAGTAATGCCCACACACCTCTTTTTTCCCTTCCGATCCCTCTCACACGCTGCGGCGCAGGGCGGTTGATAACGTCCCACACGCCCGTATATGTCGGCCTCGTACTTCGGGTCCCGCGGCTGCCACGCGCGGTCATACCACGCCGCGATTGCCATGGTCTGCACTCGTCCATGTTCGTTTAATCGATTTGCCATGTCGAACTACGGTTGCCATGTCGAACAAGCTTGCGGTTGCCATGGTTGCTCAACTACAGATTGCCATGTATGGTATGATCTAATGTAGTTGCCATGATTTCATAACTTTAGGAGTTGCCACATACTAACACTAGTCATTGAGAGAGTTGCCATGTGCTCACAAGCATGCTAGGGCGGTTGCTATGTAAAAGGAAGAGTTGCCATCCGCCACGTGCACGTTAGGCGGCTTGCCATGTACCATGCAAAAACACATGGCAACTTCGGTAAAAGAGAGTTGCCATCTGCCACGTGCACACTCAGGCGCTTGCCGTACCGCAAAACATATGGCAACTCGGGTAAAAAGAGAGTTGTCACACCGCTTATAAAGCACACTAGGGGCGATTGCCATGTGCACCGCAAAACACATGGCAACTAGCGGCTTGGGTGTGGGAGAGGAGACAGGCGCAGGGGCGAGATGGCAAATGCCCACACACTAGTCGCGCAGCAAAGTGGCGTGTGGGCGTCTTTGCTGAACACCCACACACCGGCCTCTCATGTGGTGAAAGCAGTCGTGTAGACGACCGGGTGAGCGCCCTTTTACACAGATCCTCGTGGCACTAAGGGGCAGCTTGGTTTGTGACCTGGCAAAATTTTGCCTGGCCTGGGACCTGCCTGGGACTACCCTGGTGCATGTTTGGTTGGTATCCTGAAAAATGAGACGCTAGCCTGGCCTGAATGATGATTAGTCTGCTGAAGCACCAGGCACAGTTATTAGCCTGCCCCAGGCGTAGCGAGTAGGTAGCCTAGCTCATGCCTGGGTACTAAGACCTCTCCCAATGCGTTGGTGCTAAAGTGGGGTGCTAAGTGCATTAAAATGCTTAGCAACTAATATCCCCAATGCATCGGTGCTTAGGTTTTGTAGCTAAGACTTCTCTATTTAATTGTTTAGTAATAAAACTCCTTCATGTATTGGTTGGTAGTCTTTTTGTCTAGGTTCACGTGCTTAGCATTGGTTCTTGTTGGGGTCATCATAATCCTCTATCTCCTCTTTAATTGCTTTGCCACATCATTTTTCTGCCTATGTGGCATCCTTAGCACCTGTACACCGTGGAGCACTGGGAAGGGCCTAATCGAACCTCTCCTTGCATGTTATCCCGTAGAGTCAGAGGCTATCGATTATTTAATTGCTGGGTAATAGCTACTCATGCCTGGAAGTGTACCAAACACATACACCCACGCTAGCCTCACCAGGTGATGAGGACATGACTACCTTGCATACGACCAAAAATATTGCATACATGTACATTTGTGAGGTGTATGGGACATTTGTACAATCCACATATGAAGATAAGGGAGAAAGAGGAATTTACTTGCTGTTCAAAAAGTTCTCTCATGTCACTTTTGGCCCAAGAGAAGATAGAGTCCAAGTCTCTCATGTTACGGACTCAGATTCGGATCACATGCACACACCTCGCCTCAAACGTCAATAACTTTTTCATCCGAGCTCCAAATTCGATGATTTTTTTTGTTGGAAAATAGATTTCGTGCACTTTCCAACCCAATTAGATTCACCTTCAAATTCATCCAGAGCGTTGAGTTATGGACGAAACAATCTGACGCTGCAGCAGAATCCGAGTCAAACTACAAGTCCAAAGGTGTTACGTCACCTCCACATGGGCCCATTGGCCTTGTACGACGTAGGGTTAGTTTTAGGCTGCCTTGGGACGTCCTCCCACCTCTTTGGACGCCACCCCTTGCTCCTATATAAGTAGATCCATCCAGTAGCTTTTTCTTTGGGGGATTTGTTTAGTTAAAAGTTAGCCATTGCAACTTCGTACTTCGTTTGTGTCCAACGACTGCACCAAGACCGCCACGGATCCCCACCATTATCAATACTTCATATATATTCGCAATATTCAGATTGCTTTATCATATTCTTGCTCGTTCTTCGATTGCTTGCAGTGAATAGACCTTCGTGGTCAGCCGATCGTGCTTCGGCATCGTTAGTAACCTCGGAGATTGGTTTAGCGATTGCTAAGGCGCAACGTCGTGCATCGTTTGTAGTCGGATCACAAAGTCGACTCCACCAAATCGATAGTTATCATCTCATCGAAGATTGGGACACCTCGCCTCTATCAAGTGGTATCGGTTTTCAGGTTGCTCGGTGTGATTTTCCGCTTATCCCTAGATTCGATTTATTTTCTTACCTATTGTCCAAGAAAAGGCCACCAAAAAGTTAGATCTATTCATCCTTTGTCCTAGCCACCCATGCCTTTGCAATTTTCTTTTCATTGTTTGCATTATTGAATTATCGGTTGCATCGTCGTGTCAAGTTGCTGGTCTTAGTGTCTAGTTCCTTTAGAGTTTCGAGTTATGTTCACATTAGTCACGCCGCCGCTGCATCATTATCCCTTCCGCTGTCCATCATCCCATCCATCAATTTCCACCATGTGCTACGCACTATTCATTGTCATAATCATAGTTGAGGTCATTCACATCTTCGCTTCATCCAATCTGCATCTTATCTAGTTTGTCTTGGAAAGAGGGAGAAAAAAAAGAGAGAAAAAAAAATAAAAAAGTCAGAGAAAAAAAAAGAGAGAAAGAAAAAGAAAAAAAGTGTGAGGAAAAAAAAGAGAGAAGAAAAAAAACAAAATTCGGATCTATCTAGACTCAATCTCGTAGTTGAATTCGGATTGGAATCGCTTTTATGACTGCTCAAAGAAATGACATATAACTTCCTCATAAGAAGTCCGTTTTGACTCCGCGAGTACTCAAATTAAAGCTGGTGACGAGCCGCATATAAATAGTTTTAGAAGCTAATTCAATATTTGACATCTCAAAATCGGCTTCTAAATAGGTTTTTTTGCCCTCCGAAGTTCGCGGACACAGCTTATTCCAGTTTTTCAGGCCAATTTTAGAATTCTTTGACTCCTCATATCAATTCGGAATTGAGTGATTCTTTTTGCATTGGAAAGCTTGAGTTAATAGCATTCTTTGAAAAAAGTTATCAGAAAATTGGCTCAAACTTTTCAAGAGGAAAGTTGGAGAGAGTTGTTGTATATCCTGCTTGGCAGTTGTTTTTCATCATTATCTGTAATGCCGTTGTGAGCTTCACTTATATCTTGTTGTCCAGAGCTACTTAGTATCCTTCATTGATGCTAGTTGTGCTACGTCGTGACCTCATTAGTGTTCTAGGCTCGCGTCTCTAGTCCGGTCTAGCCTAGGACCAGCACAGAACCGTCGTTGAGCGTTTATTCAACATTGCATCTCTGAATTGGTTATTGCTAATCTTTTGCTACCATATATAGCCAACCCAGCTCCACATATTTCTACATCGTATATCGTCACGTTCCTCGGCAATCGCTTTACACAATCTTCTGAGTTATTTGACATAGCTGGTTGCTTGTCACCACCGCATATGGTAAGAACTTGTAAGATATTGATATTTGCTTTCCGTGAGCACTTTACAACCACATCCTAGTAGTTCATAGGAACATTATTCTCGAATTTTGTTTCTTGTTTTGCTAATCATGACAGTTCCGGAGATAGAAGTTCTTGGACGACGGACACATCTTCACCATCACGAGTTGGGACAACACACACAAGCACATGGTCAGTTATCTCTTTACCGTCATTTGAGGGTAGATTTAATCCTGCTATTTATCTAGCTTGGGAGTTTGAAGTAGAACAAGTTTTTAGTAACCATGACTTTTCCGAACTTGAGCCAGTACGAGCTGCCACTAGAGCATTTACTGGTTTTGCTTCTGCTTGGTGGAGTGTGCATTGTAAGAAAAACATTGATAACCAACCCACAACTTGGAAAGATTTGAAAGATGTAATTAGACAACATTTTTTCCCTCCTTACTATCGTCGTGAATTGCTTCACAAATTTGAACAATTTAAACAAGGCAACAACACTGTTCACGCTTACTACCAATAGTTCAAATCTTATATGCATCATTGTGACATAGAAGAATCTAAGGATGATACAATGAATAGATTTTTGGTGGTTTGAACCATGATATTCGTGCAAGATTTCAGTATTCCTCGTTGCATTATCGGTATGTATGTTCGTGCTTGTACCTTTGAGAGATGTATACAGGAGGATGCATTGGGTGACTACAACAACTACTATTCGATTCGTGCTCACCACCGCCGGTCGGTTCTTCCACCGTTGCACCTACTAGAGCAGCCCCACCCTCGCTTTTGAGCGACATCATCTCAAGAGTATGGTGCATTGTCAACGTCTGCACACATCAGCTACGTCTTTGCGACAAGGTAACAAAGAAGGTATTGATGATATAACTTCACATGAGAATGATGCATCCCTAGTTAACTTGAATGCATCATGTGTTCAGTTACACAGTGATTTGAGCACAACACCTATTTTAGAGAATCTTGATACTGTCATGAATGCGTCATGTGATCAAACAACTAAAATACCAACAATTTTGAGTGCACCCATTGAATTAACTGTTGATGCAAAAGAATCAATGTTTAATCATTTTGATATGACCTCTAATCTTGGTGATGATTCTGTGTCAAATGACTTATTGCATGTTTGCTTATTTAAGCATGTTATAGCATGTAAATTTGATGCAAGTAAGATTTATTCACCAATGTTGGGATGGTTTAATGATGAATATTGTCAATCTTTTCATATGAATAAGAGCTTCACTTATATGTGCAAACTGAGTTGCAATACTTTCATGCCTTCTACTTCTTATGATAATATTTTGGCTTTATATTTTATTAACTATGAAAGTTACTCATGTATACATGTGTCATATGTGCAAAATTCACGGGAAGTAAAAATGGATGATATATACATATACAACATGTACACCTTGTCTCTTTTGTTAGCCACATTTCAGATTAAGCAACGCCGAGGACGGCTTTGTTTTCAAGAAGGGGAGGATGATGAGGACATGACTACCTTGGATACGACCAAAAATATTGCATACATGTATATTTGTGAGGTGTATGGGACATTTGTACAATCCACATATGAATATAAGGGAGAAAGAGGAATTTACTTTGTTGTTCAAAAGTTCTCTCACGCCACTTTTGGCCCAAGAGAAGATAGAGTCCAAGTCTCTCACGTTGCTCGGACTCAGATTCGGACTGCAGACACACCTGCCTCAAAACGTCAATAACTTTTTCATCCGAACTCCAAATTGGATGATTATTTTGTTGGAAAATAGATTTCGTGCACTTTCCAACCCAATTGGATTCACCTTCAAATTCATCCTGAGCTTTGAGTTATGGACGAAAAACAATCGGTCAAGCACAGTAATCCGAGTCAAACTACAAGTCCAAAGGTGTTACGTCACCACCACTTGGGCCCATTGGCCTTGTACGACCTAGGGTTAGTTTTAGGCTGCCTTGGGACGTCCTCCCACCTCTTTGACCGCCACCCCTTGCTCCTATATAAGTAGATCCATCCAGTAGCTTTTTCTTTGGGATTTGTTTAGTTAAAAGTTAGCCATTGCAACTTCGTGTACTTCGTTTGTGTCCAACGACCAAACCAAGACCGCTTACGGATCCCCACCATTATCAATACTTCATATATATTCGCAATATTCAGATTGCTTTATCATATTCTTGCTCGTTCTTCGATTGCTTGCAGGAATAGACCTTCGTGGTCGGTGATCGTGTTTCCTGCATCGTTAGTAACCTCGTGAGATTGGTTTAGCGATTGCTAAGGCGCAACGTCAGCATCGCTTGTAGGAAGCCTGATCACAAAGTCGACTCCACCAAATCGATAGTTATCATCTTATCGAAAGATCAGGACACCCTCGCCTCTATCACCAGGCAGATTCTTTGATCTTTTCAGGCGCACTCCAGGCTACAAATTTATCCAGGCATGAAGCCCAGGTATTGAACCAAACTGACCCTAAAAACATGCCAAGATTCGTGCGCACACGAAGGACGCGGATCCACGCGTGTGGGCGAGATGCAAACGCCCACACGTCATTTCCGTTTTTTTGAACCGACGGTATTGCTGGGAAGCAGTTATTTTAGGAGGGGAAGCAGCTTCTTTTTAGTTTTTTTTAGACAAGAGCCTTTTTTTTATTTTTTTAGTGGATGGTGGGAAGCAGTTGGGCTTTTGGCTTTTGAGGGAGCTTCTCTTTATTTAATTTTCAGGGCCCAACAGTGGAGTAAAAATATCTTGCATGGCTGGCGTGTCATCTTTGCAGGAAACCCCCGGGCGGCTGCCGTAATTACAACAGCCGCCCGCCCACGCTCTCCCTCCCCCTCCCCCGCGCCTCGTCACCGTTCCGATCTCTCTCTCCTCTCCATCTCGTTCCTCCCCCACCTGCGCAGCCAAGAAGTTCAAACCCTAGTCCAGCCTGCGAGCGCCGACACGTCGCGCCGTGCGGCTTCCCGCGAGCAGGGGCTCCGGCCGACCGCGGGGGGATGAGCGGCGCAGCCTACAGGGACCGGGGATTCGGCGGCGCCGCGGAGATGGACCGGAAGCGCATCAAGGAGGCGCTCGAGAAGCACACGGAGAGGCCGTCCCCGTCCACCTCCAGGGGGGCGTCCAGGGAGAAGGAGCTGCTCGCCGCCGGCAAGATAACCACTCAGATCGGCAAGGTCCCCAAGGTCTCCGACGTCGGTGAGGATCCAGCCGTTCGCCCGGCCTCTGTTTCTTGTTTTTTGTTGTGCTCCGCATTGCCTGCTTTTGCCAGTACGACGCGGCTCCTGTTGTTCTAGCGGTAGAGGAAATCACATGGTGCACTGTCATTGCATGACTGTGGGAAGCGACTTGCGTCGTTCCCCGTGTTTGCAGTGAGACGCGGGGAAACTGGAAGTTCACTGCATTGCGTGGAGCTGAGGAATCGATTCCGTATTGCTCTGTTTACTTTATGTCTGACGTCCATGCTTCATGTGCCTATCATCAGTAAGTACCATGCTGCATGGGGGAAAGAAACAGAGGATAGTACGCGAAACAAAGTAGGGTTTCTGAAGATGGAATGGCAGAGATGGCTTGAAGACTGTCGAGGAATAAAGCCATGATTTCGTTTCGCCTGGCTAGCATTTTTTGCTACTGGATTACGTGATTTTCTGATAGAGAATTTTTGATTCTTTTCTGGTATTGGTTTGCTACAAGTCATCTCAGTCATCTTTTCGTGGCTGATTGTCTGTTAGGCCAGTAGGGCTCTCAAGCTTCAGTCTTTTATCTTTTCGACTATGGAATGTTATTTAAGGCAAATGCAGTATTTGCTTGAGGATGATTTTGGGTATAGAAGCTTGATGTGATTCACTCCTTCATGATGCTTTCTTTCGGCAGGAAAGATGCTCCATGGGGAGTAAAGTATTTTCCCAGTGTAATACTGTAGATTGATCAGGGAGTTCCACTAATGATTTTTTTGGTCAAATTACTTTGTTTGCTTGTTTCTCCTACCGGGATACACTTTAACCAAACATACCAATATTTATTGTCGAACCTAATTAAGTATTAACTTAGCATGCTCTGGCTAATTTAACCGTTTGTTTTGTAAGATTGCAAATCAGTTGTACCTGTTTCTCCAACCTGGACATGTTTATCGCTGAACCTAATTAATAAGTGATGAAGCATTAAAAAGGTTCACTAATTCTAACTTCGCGGGAAAAAAATGGACAATTGGGGTATGCCGTGGATCGAATCGGGATCACTTGCTTTAGGAAGGGCATCTGTGGCTCTTGGCCAGTAGGAGACATTGGAGCTCTTTGTGCTTTTTTATTTTTGCTAACACTCTTATATGTAGCCACATGAGTTGAAACATGCACACATGGAAAGAGGTTAGAATCGGTATCTACAAGGAGATTGGTTGGTTCGAGTCAGCTTCTTAGTTTGCTCACTTCTTTATGTAGCCATGGGTGGAATCATACACATATCGAAAGAGGGCAGTATCAAGACAAAAGATGCGCATCAAAATAGTATCTAAAACTGATATTTATTTGCTCTAGTAAAAGTTATGTTAGCAGCAGATTGAATCCAAGATCATGTGCCTATATAGCTGTAGTAACTGCCTATATAGCGACTCGCTGCTGAAAAAGTCGGTCTAGCAGAGTCGCCATTCCAGCCTCGGCCTGCATAATTTTTAGAGGCCGCTCCAAATCGAGCCCGTGAGCCTCCATATCTGGAGGCTGGGGGCGCTGATATGGGGTGGCCTCCAAACGCAACCGCCCGTGCGGGAGGTGAGTTTCAGCCTATTTCTTCCCACACTCGGCCCTGCCAATGGCGCAACTGCTTTTCCACCGGGAAGAGCGGCACTCTTCCATAATCCCCCTCACACACACAAGGCTTGGTTCGTCAGCCGGCGCTTACTCTCACATATCTTCCCCGTAGCTGCCACTCACCCCCATCGGCCATGTCGGGGTGGCCGAGCCCGCCTCGTGGACTTTTCCTCTGCGAGATCGAAGAGGACCACACTGGGAGAGTTATGGGAGAGGGTGTGGCTACTCTGAGTCGGTCGACGTGGACGCTCTCCGTAAGGCTGAATCAGCCGTTGGCTCAGAGCGCCTCCCTGCTGCCCACCGCTACCTTGCCCGCATGATGATGGGGGCCACGGCTGGAAGGGACGCTGCGCTCATGGAGGGCTACAAAGCTGCGGTCTTCTCCGCATCAAGGACACTCAAACGCTCACAACCGCGGAAGTGGAAGCAGCCGAAGCATCGAGGTCACTTCGAAACGAAGGAAGAGGCCAAACTAGTTGAAATCGTAGTAGAAATCCTCGTTCAAATTGTAGTAGAAATCCTTGTTGAAATCGTTTAGATATCTTTGTTGAAATCTGAGTAAAAATCCTTGTTGAAATCAAGTTCAAACTTCGGCCCATTGTTGTTTGATGAGATGGGGAAGAAAGAGGTCTTGTTAGCCAATGACAAACCGATTCCACGTAGAGATTTTTTTGGAGGCTATGCTTATGGCGATTATGTGTTTGCGCAAAGGCTCGCCAGCCTCCAAAACATTATGTAGTGTGCTCCATATGCAATATGACGACTCTACTTATGGTGACTCTGCTAGAGTTGCTCTTATCTTTTCTGTTTGAACTGGTCAGTTCTGTTTAATCATGTGTTGTTTGTCGATTGAACACCTTAGGCTTCCCCTTAGGGATATCGAACACTATGAATTCAAATTTATGTGGAGTAACTCAATAAGAAAGATCTTTTCTCTTTACTTTGTTGCTATAGGGATATCATGCGTCTTTTACTTTTGTGAGCCACATGAATTTTTGTAGTGTTTGTTAGGACGTCTCTTTACTGGAATAGTTGTGACTACTAGCACAATGCTCGTGCGTTGCTATGAAACTATAAAATATGAGGAGTTAGGTCACTGGCTTAGAAAGTCGTTAAAATACATTGGTGTCCTGCAGCCTTTGTGCGCCGGTTCACTAAGTTAGGAAGAGAGAAAATACAATCTAAAGATCATGGGACATGAATTGGAGAATCTTAAGTGGTCACAGTAGGTCCTTTGCAAGACATAATAATATTCAAATGTTGAAACATATGAGAATAGGCATTAGTAAGTTGTCTGCACATGATCAAGGATCGGGTAGGAAGACAAGGTCTATTGTCACTTTGGAATCACAGTTTGTTCACTCTCTTGTTCTGTGATACTGAACTGGAAGAACTTGGTTGGGAATAGAAACAGAAATAAAAGCATAATTTTGAGTTGGAGTCACATTTCTACCTTTGTTATTTGTGTCTTCCACTACCTCTGTAACTTAATATAATACCTTTTTTGACACTGATAGTGTCAAAAAATGTCTTATATTTAGTTACGGAGGGAGTATATGTGTTGGTCTCACCTGAAATTAGTAGTGTACTTGTTTGTATTTGTTAGGTCTCACATGTTAGTAAAAGTACATTTGTTTATTTATGCCTCTTCAAGGTTGTTAGTCCATACATGTGGATAGGGGTGCATTCGTTTATTGATGAAGGTTGTTGGTTCCATGTGTGAACTCATCACTTAACTCCAATCTTTATAAGTAGGAAAAGAAAGATAAATAAAATCATTTTTTACTACCTAGACTCCTCTAACCTTCTTATTTTGGCACTGCAGAGGAGTTCGAAACTGACAGTGAAGATTCTGATGTTAGTGGTTCTGAAGGAGAGGACACATCTTGGATTTCATGGTTCTGTAGCTTTAAGTAGGCAACTTAATTCTTCTGTGAGATTGATGATGATTATATACAGGATGATTTCAATCTCTGTGGCCTAAGCAGTCAAGTGCCATATTATGATTATGCACTTGATCTCATCCTAGACATTGAGTCTTCTAATGGTGAGATTGTTTCTTCTTAAGAAGCTACTCCCTCTGTAAACTAATATAAGAGCATTTAGAATACTATTTTAGTATTCTAAATGCTCTTATATTAGTTTACGGAGGGAGTACCTTTTTTTTTACTATAAACACTAAATACACCAGTAACAGTGTAATGCAATTGATATTTCTGTTTGGATTTTTTTCCACTTTTCAACCTTGAACTTTAAAAGCGCTTGAAATGCAACCTTGAACTATTGAAATTGTCCACTTAAAGCTCAAGCGGTTTCACAGGCGGTGGTTTTGACTGATGTGGAAGCCACGCAGATGCAACCTCAATGTCACGTCGCTGCATGTCATCAAATTCCATTCTTTTATCTGTTTGTACAATTCTGGTATATCTTTTTGTAAAAGTTTTTAATCCGGATGGTGTAGTTTGTTTTAGAATTGTTTGCGTTTTTAGTGTTTCTTCACTGTGCCAATGGTGTGACGACACGCGGCATCCATGTTACCAGAAAAAATTGTGAAACCGTCCAAGGGTGAAAAGTGGGCTATTTCAGTAATTTGCGGTAGCAATTCAAACGGTTTTAGAGTTCAGGTTGAAACCTGATCTTTCTCCAAGTTTAGGGTTAAAAGTGGATTTTTTTCTTTCTGAATCTTGTCATCTATTATTTGTATTTTCAGTTCGCCTACTTATTTTTTAGTAACATCTTTGTTTATGTTCATCAATTTCATTTCATAAAGAAGCAAATTTGCAGCAACCTGTGTATATTCATCCTGCACTTGTATCCACAGAAGGTACTGTTCAGGTTTACTATTGAATTCATCTAAGTGGGGCCATTTTTGTACAGGTGATGTATTCACTGAGGAGCAAAATGAATTAATTGAGTCATCTGCAGAGATGCTGTATGGTTTAATTCATGCACGGTACATCTTAACCAGCAAGGGTCTAGCTGCAATGGTAATGCATGTTTTAATCCTATCTATCAGGATACAATTCTTTCTTACCAGAGTACTGAATTACATTTTCATTTGTTGCAGTTAGAAAAGTTCAAGAACTATGATTTTGGCAGATGCCCTCGAGTATACTGCTGTGGTCAACCCTGTCTTCCAGCAGGGCAATCAGACATTCCTAGGTCAAGCACAGTGAAGGTGTTTTGTCCAAAATGTGAAGATTTACACTATCCAAGGTCCAAGTACCAAGGCAGTATCCTTTGATTTTTACTCTGCTCAAATTATTAGTACTCCTTCCAATCTCGATTAATTGACGCAGCCTCTGTACAATGGAAAACGGACATTGTATAGAAGCTGCGTCAATTAATTCTGATCGGAGGGAATAATATACTAATATATCCATCCATCGTAAGAGTAGTAACTTGTGTGACCCATTAAAAAAGGTCTTCACAAATTATGATTTCAGTAACTTCCGATGATGTTTCCGTCCATCTGTGGTAAGATTCTTGCGTGTCCCATCCCATGCGGTTTCTTATCAAATTGTCATTTCCACATATGTAAAGTCTGAAACTACTGAAATATATAGCCCTAATAGTGAAATGCCATTATGCTTCCTCCATCACAACAGTAGAGTGATATGACCGTATAGAAAAAGGTTTAGGTAGTAATTTGTGGTCCGCACTAAACATGATTCAACTTTAAAAGGTAGTTTGTGTTACATATTCATACATGTGTTTGGTAGTTACAGTTATAGTAGAACCAAATATTGTGCCGCTGTTACATCCTTCACTCAGCCAAGACATTGACGGAGCATACTTTGGTACGACATTCCCTCATCTCTTCTTGATGACATACCCACACCTGAAGCCACAGAAGCCATCACAGCAATACGTTCCAAGGGTTTTTGGCTTCAAACTTCACAAGCAATCATGACGAACTTTTACCAGCGGGCGCTATTTGTTTTTACCTAGTGTTAGAGATGGAACACCTTGGCCTGAAAATGTTGTGGCCTCTTGATTCGAGTACTCGCGAGCTCGAATCTTGCTGTAAACTGCTGAGCAACTGTATCTGTTTTGTTGTATGACTGTTGTGTAATCTAGGTTTCCTCACTTGATCAATCTATGCACATTTGCATGTTAGCAGGGTGTTTTTCTGTGTCCGAATCGGATACATCTAGATCACACCCTAGCAAGTTAGTTTCCTATGTTATTGTGCGATTATTTTCTGGAGTTTTTTGTTCTCCTCCTTTGGTCTAAACTACCTTCTCGTCTAGTAAGGCACTTCAATCTCCATCGCGTATTTGTGTTCGACATTGCCTCCCAAGGTTTTGGTATATGGTATGCGCAAGTTCAGAGTTTTCCTGTTAGTATATTGCTGGAGCTTAACGTTAAGAAAGTATACACAAATTGTAAAGTAATTTCCTCGTAGTTTTTTTTTGCATGGTAAAACGTGTCTCATTCATATCATAAAGATCAAAGTACAAGGCACGTAAAGACCGACATGACAAAACTAAAAAGACAAAAGAACGTCTTTGAGCTTGACACCAACGATCGTCACCTGCCTTCGGCACCACCACAGCAGCCACCAAAGAAAAAAAAAGACGGATAACTTTCTTATCCGAGCTCGATGCGGCTCCATCGCTGATATGCAGCTTTGCGGACCTCCAAGGTGGCTCACCAAAGGTGAAGCTATTCCGTTGAACGAATCAGACCGGGGCAACACCCCGGACACGCCATCGAACTCCAGATCTGACACCCCACCACGACTAAGACGCCGAAGAAGGAAGTCATACCTGTCATCCATCAACCACGAACCCAACATACGTTCCGCTTCCAGATGTCGTCGATGCAGACCACAATCTGCATCCGCTCCTGGACTACCTCCCAAACTCCGCGCCGACGCTGGAGCAGACGTCGTCGCAACGGCGGAGCCCGAGGACACAAGTCCACCACAAGGATGTCGCCGCCGCCACGACTTTCCCGCTTGAACTAACTGATTCCCAAATTCATCACGACCAAAGAGACGATCACCTCGTCAGAGAAGAAGCCGGAGCTTCGTTATTTAGCATCGCCGCCGCCACCGAAGCCAAGACGTCGAACGATCTAAAAACCTAAGCTACTAGGGCCCTAAACCTACATTTAAACGATCCAAGACGTTGCTGGATCCGGCGACTTTCACCACCGACGCACCAAGAGGTCGCCAATGAGGAGAGCCACGGAAGACGCTAGCCAAAAAATTGGACCTCTTGCGGCGGCAGCTAGGTTTTCTGGAACCTAGCAAGCCGAAGCGGTTCTTAATTGATGCCCTCTTAGGTTTTTTGAATGTGCAGAAAAACTCCTCGCAAAAAAAAAAGAATGTGCAGAAAAACAATGTACTCCCTCCCATACATATCAGCGACACGTATGTACCGGAGGGAGTAGTTCTTTCTCCTGCAAATAGAAAGAAAAAAAATGGTACTGTAGGAGATTTTACGTGAAAAAAATAGGGCAGAGACGTGCCTGATGTTGGATCAAGATGGTGATGAGCCAACATGTTGGCCCATTTTCTCCATGATTAGTTGAAGCAAACACAGGGTATCACTGTCATACTAAAACCGAGGACCAATTGCCTATTCTGATTCATGATAGTACTTGGACACCTTACATTGAATAATCCTGTGGGACACGTAGGATACTATCCATCATGCCATGGATGTGGATAAGCTTGGCGATGTAGCCTGCTCATCAACATCACCGCACCACGACGAATACGTCCTCTTTTGACCCGGTGACGCCTCAATTCTCAACAAATTATTGTTCCCATTATATTATGATGAACTCACATGTTCAGCCTGAATCATCGAATGGAATATTCCTAGGTCACGACTCCGTCCTCAACTCAACTCATGAGTATAACGTGAATAACGTACTGATTCGCAAAACATAAGTTTGTTTGGGCCAATATAAGCTCATACACACAAAAGAAAAATCTTTACTGATTCACCCAACTTAGCTCCGTAGCTCCGCCAGTGCATACACCACAGCTAAACTTAGGAACGATCTTCTCTTGAGCTCGCAGCTCCAACCACTGGTGCAGCTCCAATCACTGTACCACTAAACTTAGGCACGACGACCTCGTCGTGAGCTCGTCGCAGCACTTGGACCACCACAGCCGCGTGGTACTGTGCACTGCTAAACTTAGAAACAACATTCATCTTCGCACTCAGTAGCTTACCCGGGCCACCGCAAGTGTGTGGCACTGTCGCCGCTAAACTTAGGAGCGGTTTTGTCGTGAGCTCGTAACTTCAGCCACCAAAACCATGTGTACCCCGCCCCTAAACTTAGAAGTGGCGCTCGTAACTTCACTCGTCGCATGCCGTTCACTTGTAACTTGAAGCGCCGTGGCCACGTGTGCTGTGCCACTAAACTTAGAAACTTCAGCCACTTTGGCTCAACCATGTATGCACTAGAGCACGCCACGAGGACCACACACTCGGATGTAGGGTGGTACTAGGAAGTAGTACTTCCTCTATTTCAAAACGTAGCGCCTAAAGTTAGTTAAACAATGCAAACTCTGATCAAGTTTATGAAGAAAATAATGTACAAACAGAATACCAGCTGCATAGTCATGAGACTTTTTTCATGTTGTATACATTTTCTAAATCGTAGGTACAAATAATTTTCTTTATAAACTTAATCAAAGTTTGCCGATTCTGACTTATTTTTTTTAATACACACTACACTATTACACTATACAACGGAGGAACTAAAGGCCAAAATGGCCGCGGACTCCCTTTTGCAGGGAAATATTCTAATTGTGGGCCGGTGAAGACGACCCCATCTATTCCTATTTTTTTCTTACACATACACATGACAAATCCAGATCGAGGCAAGGCGAAGGCACACGGAAATGGGAGGCCTCCAACGTGCTGGCCCTATCCGCCTGCCACTTTTAATCCTTGGGTTGCATGTGCAGGCAAACAGACCTGCAAAACCTAACAAGTACTACACCACGAGTAAAAGTGTGAGTTTGCTAGCTAAATGCATGCACCCCACGCTAAGTCGCTGTGATCTGGTAGCCCGTGTGTATGAAGTGTTTGTTAGGCTGACCAAACGGGATTTTACGATTGCTTCGCTTGTTCGTTTGGACGGTCCGCCTACCAAATATCCACCCCTCTGCTTTTTTTCATATTACGTACAGAGGCCCAACGCCACCAATCTATATGCGGCGGTCGGCTGTCCGCCCAATTTTACATTGCATTCAACATATTGTGAAATGAAAATTTAACAAACAAAATAATCTACCCAGATAAATAGTATAGTTTACAGGCCAAATAAAAATAAAAATGTTTCACATAATTTTGCAAACGAATAAAAGAAGATACATTTATTGGTTGCCAATATGAGTCCACATATGCTCAACCAAATCATTTTGCAGTTGCACGTGAGTTTTCCAATCACGCATGTCTTCATGAAACTGAGTGAATTGCTCAAATGTTGCCGCTACTCCATGCTCAGGCACAACATTCTCACCCCGAATCGAAAGCCTTGATCGTAGACAGACGTTCAAGCCGCTTTCGTCTTCTACGATCATATTGTGCATGATCACACAAGCAGTCATCACCTCCCATAGTTTCTGCGTGCTCCAAGTATTAGCAGGATACCAAACGATGCCTCATCGAGATTGCAAAACACCAAAGGCACGCTCGACATCCTTTCTAGCACTCTCTTGCTCTTGGGCAAATCTTTTCCTTTTCTCTCCAATAGGGTTGGGTATTGTCTTTACAATAGTGGTCCACTGAGGATGAATACCGCCACCCAAATAGTACCCTTTGTCGTAGTTGTGGCCGTTGATTAAGAAGTTCACCGGTGGTCATTTGCCTTGAAGCAAGCTTCGGCAAACACCGGCGAAAGGCCAAGCATCGCTGATATCATTGTGTGATCCAGCCATGCCAAAGAAAGAGTGCCAGACCCAGAGATCTTGAGACGCCACGGCCTCTTAGTATGACAAAGTGCAAGCCTCGACATGTCCCTTTATATCGCCCTTGCCAAGGTATAAGGGCAGTTCTTCCACTCAAAGGCATGCGCCTATGTCGCCAAGCATCCTCGAATCCTTCGGCATTCGGCGCCAACAAACGGGCAAGATCTTCACCGTCGGCTCTCTCAAGTACTGTACAAACACAACAATCATAGACTTGCGTAACTTATACAGGACTCTAGGCATGTAGATCGCTCATACGGACGTATTTTCGCCAATGAGATCACGGCACTCAGTATGCAAGCATTCGGATGGCGGCAGTGCATTTCTGATAAGAGGAGAAACCAATCTTGCCGACGACATCCTCTTTGCACTCGAAGTAGTTATCATAGCCGAACACTCCCTTTCTAATATGGTTGAAAACATGCCTACTCATACGGAACCAGCGGCGGAATTTGTGATGTTTGAACAACGGGTTTGTTGTATCAAAGTAGTCATTCCAGAGAAGGAAATGCCCACTCTCTCGGTTACGATTCAACGTCTGAAGATGGCCCGGAATGGAGCCATGGAACAACGACCGCTGGTTGTTGAGGTGGTGATGGACCAACACGACAGCCAATATCTCCTCCTCATCGCCGGACGCATTTAATCGCCGAGTCGCAAATGAAATTGTGGAAAAGAACTCGTCGGGACAGCCCATTTTCGCATTTTGGCAAACTTCAGTAATGAGCTTTGCAAAAGGCCAAGAAGGAGACGACCGGCGAGGGAGACGTAGTACAAGACAGACCAATGAAGCTACGCTTCGCCGGCGCTCGACGAGTGTGACGGAAGGCCCGACGAAAGCGTACGGCCGGTCAGAGTGCGGCGGGGCGAGGCGCTCTTTCTGGTCGCGGGCGGTGGGCGGGGAAGCGGCGGCGGAACCAGCTTTGCTCCCGGCAAAACGGCGCGGCAAGGGCGCATCGGTAAAGGGGGCGGCATTGCTGCGCGGATGTGGAGGCGGCGTACTGGAAGAGTCTAGATTTGTCGGGTCGAGGAATGGGCGGCGTCGGCTTCGGTGACGAGGAGAAGGGGCGAGGGTTGTTTGTCGTCGGGGGAGGGAGGCCAATGTACCACTGCATCAGCGGGCCCGGGGACAAGAGAGGCGAGTCACATCAAGGTTGCGGTCCGCAAGGCCGACGCAAATCAGGCTCAAAATGGGTTGGGAATGGGTCGTCATTACGGACGAAAAAACGGATGCCCGTCCGTTGGGTCGACGTTGATCAGCTTTTTTTCGTCTGCGTGTTTAATTCCAAACGCAGATGACCCACGAACGAAATGGGTCGCACCATTGGAGTTGCTCTTAGGGTCTTTTTTTTGGTTGAGAAATGTGTACTACTCTCTCGGATCCAAATTAATAGACACAATTCTAACACAACTTCCCAATTCTAGTAGTATTGAGGTATTTATTAGCATCTTTGTCTTTTATGACTAGCTACAGTGAGAGTAACTTCGATAGTAATATTGAGTTTAACTCAGCAAATTTGCTTATGTGGCAATGAGTTAATGAGGAGAGATGTAGCACTAGTAACTTAGCTAGTTACTGTAACATCACATGTCCTAATGCAATATGAGTCTATAACCTAATAAATAAAGCTTTGCATATTACCACACTTATATTACTACCCAGTATTAATGTAGTAATATAGTCTAGAGAAATGTGTATGTTACTAGTGTATATTATTCTTCATTATGGCTAGTCTATGACATTCGTGCATAAGCAACTTCACACATACGACGTGGTGTGCATTGTCCTCATGTTTTTAAAGTACGTTACTTCCAATGTGCTAGTACTGTTCGGCTTCATTTAGTATTCTCAATAATTGCAATTTGATTAGGGTTGTAAACAAGGGACAAACGCTGCATACATCAGCAAAAGGAGCGAAAAGGAGTTTTGACAAGACTATCACTGCCTAACAAGTATTTACACTAGATAATTAGTTATGCGTGGCAACGAGGGAATACATATTTGGTTAGGTTAGCCCATGAATTAAGTGCGCATATTAATTTAATATTGTATAAAATATAGTTTTTAGATCAACATAATTTTAATTGGCAGTGAACACTTGTTTGATAATCATTTATTGGCTTATCAAAGAAAACACAAATTTATTTGGTACATAAATAAGTGGCGGGGCGTTTGAGGTGGATTTTTTTTCCAGAACATGGATAGAGTGGGCATATGTCATGTTGGACGAACAACGAGTGGGCAACTGAACCTTACATACTTTTGAGAGGTGAAACACGCCGGCAAGAGTAGAAAAAACTCAAAACTGAGCCATTTCACCACTCATCTTATTGGTCAAATTCGCATAACCCTTAGCGAAAAATATTCTTCAAGTATTCATATCGGATGTTGTTTAACCACTTTAAGGCCTGGCAAAAAAAATCCCACTCGAAGAATAGTTTTTCTTCCTGCAAAAAAAATAAATAACCTTAGCAAACTGTTTAAAGCACATACATTTTAGAAGGAAACAACAAAGTGCAGACGAGGTCTAAGGGCACCTTTGACCCACATAACGTTAAATACAATAATACAATTTCGTCCTATGTTGAGAAAACATGCCTAAATTTATAGTATTTAATTACTTAGAGACAAATATAGGAATATTTCACGATGTTACTGTAGATAGACTTTTTCTTTGAAATACTGTGTGAAGAATATTTCCCCAAACTGCAAAGCCCATAAATAAAAAACACAAAGATAGAAAAACAAATAAAGAAAATATTTGTACAACTTGAGATTCCGTTGAACGAGGGGACAAACCTTCGCAAAAATAAAATAACCAAACTGTTTATTTTCGGCTAGGATCTATTTGATTCAATGGAATGTTAGGGCATCTATGATTCGCATGATTTGAACTACACCACAAGAAAAGAGAAAAAACATGAGAACGGAGTTGCATGCCATCTTTGATAGTACTATATGATTGGTATGGCCGTTTGATTGTGCGCAGGAAAACGTAGAATTATTCATATGAGGTTAGATTGGATAAATTTTTTCATATGATATGTAGTAGTATATATGAATTCTAAGGTAAATTTTCTATGAATTGTAATCTTATGAATCGAACGATCGAATGGAAGAAAAAATTATAATAATTAGAATCGTCCAGAATCAGTTTAGGATTCTTTTGAATCGAAGAAACCCTTACAGTTAAATGTTTTCATGAACCATGCGTAGATGCCTTAATTATCACACTGAAGTTGTTTGCATTAATTACACTAATCACCCGTTGCACGGGGAAGAAGGAAGGAAGGAGGAGAAGAAAACGACTAAACGAGCGAGAAGACAGGGAGCAAGAGGGAAAAGACCCGAAAAAACTGGTGCTGAAAAGCGAGGAGAAAAGCGTAGAGAAGGCGGCAGCCCCCCCTCCCTTCCCATCGTCCCCGCCCCGCCCATGTCGACACCTCCTCCTCCGGCCACCACCTCCCCGCCCTCCTCCCCCAATTCCAACCCCAATCCCAAATCCGATCCCAATCCCAGCCCCAGCCCCAACTAGATGCACCATCACCACCTCCCCGTCGCCGCCGCCTCCGCGCCGGACGCGGCCGCGGGCCGGAGCCGCCGCCATCCGATCCCAACCACCCGCCTCCCCCACCCCCTCCTCCCTCCGCATCCACATCCCGGCCAGCCCGCACCATGCGCTCCCCTCCACCCCGCACAAGCGCCCCGTCTCCATGAACTCCTCCTCCTCGGCCACCCCACCAGGCCCTCGCCCTTCACCCCGCCGCGCCGCCGCAAGCTCGCCGCCTCCTCCGCGCCGCCCGCCCCGGCGGCAGCGGCGGCGGCTGCGGCCGCAGCGAGGCACCTGCTGCGCTGCCTCCACCTCCGCCTCCGGATCCTGCTGCTCCTCTCCTCCCGACCCTCTACTTCCCCTCCCCGTCGCCCGCCATCCTCCCGCGCTCCCTCCTCGCCGACTTCCTCTCCACCACAGCCTTCTCCTGCGCGGTGCTCCTGCTCCTCTGCCTCTCCCTCCCCCGCCTCCCGTTCCCGCTCCCCTTCCACCTCCCGCTCCGCCGGCCTCGCCGATCCCCGATCCTCTGGTCCATCGGCTCCTCTCCCTCCGCCTCCGCGTCGGCCCCCACCACCGGCCATTTTCGTCCAGGTGTACAGCAACGGTGATGTCTACGAGGGCCAGTTCAACCGTGGGCGGTGCACCGGCAGTGGCGTCTACTACTACTACATGAGCGGCAGGTACGAGGGGGACTGGATCGACGGAAAGTACGACGGCTACGGGGTCGAGACCTAGGCCAGCGGGAGCCGCTACAGAGGCCAGTGCCGGCAGGAGCTCAGGCACGGCCACGGCGTCTACAGGTTCTACACCGGTGATGTCTACCCGGGGAATGGTCCAACGGGCAGAGCCATGGATACGGTGTGCACACCTGCGAGGATGGCAGCCGGTACATCGGGAGTTCAAGAGAGGTGTCAAACACGGGCTAGGCCACTACCATTTCAGGTTTGAATTGCATTGTATTTGTGCATGGTTGTGAAATCGAGTTAAACTGTGCAGCTACTTACATGCTAGCCATGATCCTTTTTTATGTAGACATAGCCGGTGCATGATATAGTGTGTTAATGTTGAAGATCTGGCCAAACGTGAGATTGTGTTGGCTATGACATATGATGAATAAGGAAATTGTAGAGCTTGCGTGGATATTTTCCATCTTCCATGTTTTGCCTCATTGGTTGCTAAACATTATCACAGTTACTGTGGGGTTTGTGTATCCGACCTAAACAAGACTCATGTGTAATTGGCCATATCATGGTATAACCTAGGGATTGTAGTGAAGTTGATAACTGCACAAGTATTTTATATATCAAGTAAACTGTAGAAGTTCTTTTCACCCAAGTAGATGATACATTAGTTGCCGGTAGCATTGTTCTTTGTTGCTTTCTGTTGAGTAAGATGCTTCTTTCAATCAAAGTAAAGGACTTTCGTCAGGTTGTTGTTTTCTAGGGAGAGATGATATGGCTCGCTTGGCTGATTCCCTTCACCATAGATCTGATGTAGAATTCTCTTTTTCTGTTTGTAGTGGAATCTGGAAAAAGTGTAATTATCACCAGGGTAGTGCCCCAACCAACAACTCCCCTTGTTACCTCTGTCTCGCCGAACAAGAATACAAGCTACTCTTTACGCTACCTTGCCCCATACCATTAGCCATTAGGTAGGAGAGCTATTGGTCAGACATAGCTTACAATCAACCGGAGAGCTCTAAAAGAACTGCAGATAATGAGAATTGAGATGTAGTTATTTGGTACTCCCTCCGTAAACTAATATAAGAGCGTTTAGATTACTACTTTAGTAATCTAAACACTCTTACATTAGTTTATAGAGGGAGTAGAATAGAGTGACACTGCTATCACCTCATAGCTATTTTCTCCGTCCCATAATGTGAGACGTTTTTTGACACTAGTGTAGTGTCAAAAAACGTCTTGCATTATGGGACAGAGGGAGTAGTTTTCTGGATGAATTTAAGATCTGCCAAATCTGGAGGCAGACCTGTACGAGTATATTAGATGCACATATCATGTGTATATTTTCTTCTATATGGGTAATATTACTGGTTATGGTTGTGGTCTTTATGAGGAATGAGTTTGGGTAGACAACTAATTTAGTAATATCCCAAGGTTTTGAACCTAGTTCTAGCAATGACCTGCCGTTCAGTTGTGTGCAGCGTGAAATCTATTTATGTGAATTCTTTAAATCTTGTTTGAAACTTTTCTTGTGTAAATTCTTTCTACTTAAGCTGTTATTGTTTATATCAACTTATTTATGTGGCTGCAGTTAGTTAAAAGTTCATGGTACACAATTGGATGGTTACTATAATCCAATTTCTTAGTTTTAAGATTTCATAGTCAGATTTGACCACACCACCAAGTTAATTTGCTACAAGTTTTGTTCACACCGGTAGTTCATTTCTTATATGCACGGAGATTTCGTAAATACATTAATTCACTGTAGTATTATATATTTGTCACATCAGTTATGGGTTATATTGGTTGTCCCTGAAGGGACTGGTAGTGGGCTATACGAGTCATCAATGATTGCGCATGGTCTCCATGTATTTTGTGGTCCTATTTTGTTGTCATCTGTACTTGATACATCTGAAAAGACCATATCAATAACTATTCTCTTTCCTGTTCTGTTTACCAGATAACTAGCTTGATAATATGTCCAACTTCTTCAAACTTCATGAGATAGCATATAAAGTTTATGTGATGTTTGCCAATTATACCGTGCTGCATATTTCCAGTACAACCATCTTCTGTTTGAATCGCATTTGATCTTAAGCTTCCATTTTCTTTTTTTTTTCCATGTTTGTTCTTTTGAGTTCACTTTTAACTTGAGCCTGTTAAGATTGCAATATGGTATCATGATTCCTTTGTGCTAGTATAGCCGTGTTTGGCAGTAATAAATGATGCAGTATAAAATTGGTATTAATTGAGCTTTGAACTAACTCTTTTGTTACTGCTGTCAGGAATGGTGACACGATGCTGGGGAGTACTTCGCTGATAGAATGCACGGTTTCGGAGTCTACAGCTTTGCCAATGGGCATAGATACGAGGGTGCATGGCATGAGGGCAGAAGGCAGGGCTTAGGCATGTATACATTCAGGAATGGAGAGACACAAGCAGGCCACTGGCAAAATGGAGTTCTTGACACCTTAAGCACCCAAAATATTGTCCCAGGGTCAGCCATTGCCGTGAACCATTCCAAGGTCCTCAATGCAGTGCAGGTAATGTGCCAGCAAACCATTGGTAGTTACCAGAAAGAGTCTTTACTCCCATGATGTTTAATACTGTACAATTGTGGTCACTGATTTCTGATTATGTCACACCCCAGGAGGCAAGAAGAGCTACAGAGAAGGCCTACGATGTTCCAAGAGTAGATGATAAGGTTAACAGGGCGGTTGCCGCAGCTAATAAAGCAGCCAATGCAGCTAGAGTGGCTGCTGTGAAGGCTGCACAAAAACGCACTCCAAATAATAACGATGATCTACCGTTGTCAATAGTGTGAGGATTTAGCCAACATAAGGTTGGCACGAAGCTGCTCCGCGATGCCATCACAATACAAATCGTCTGGCAGAAGCTTTGATTTCCTCGATAGGGGTGTTGTTGCTCTGCCACCGGTCCATGACGACACCTGAGCGACACCCATTGCATCAGAGCTTCGGAAGCAGAGTTTTCTGCCATCCCTCCAATACATCTTTGCGGTGTCTTTTGCGATGCAGCAGAACTTCTGCGCCGAGAGCTTTCCGTTGTCGAAGGCAATGGATTGTGGTCAGGTAGCTTTCCCTCTGCTTTTCTTCAGTGTAATATCCATCCTACGTTAGAGATGCGATGATGATGTACACCCTCGGTTGTCAGAGACAAATTTCTCCCCTGCTTTAAGCATGTATAGAAGTATAGAACCCTACGTTTTTCGTGGTGCCGGCTGTTGAGGTTGGAGTTGCCAGATGCCGCCCGCTGTTGTCTGTATCTCTGTAGCAGAAACGCATAAAGATATCATGCACGACCATGATTCATCAGCGCCTCCTGTTGTTTTTGTTGTTGATGTGTCACTGTAAAATGTAGTGTCATAAGTAGTTCCTCCGTCCCAAAATAAGTCGTGATTTTAGTTCAGGAGTATATTCCACTCGAACATGACTCAGCCAGTCAATAGAGAGTGTGCAGAGCAAATTCAAGGGGGAGGGGAGAGCTAGCAGTTACACCCTGTTACGATGTGTATTAACAAAAGTCATTCTAAAACAGTATGAATTGAGTTTTGGTTCGTCCCTCTTGGGACAAAATTTCGTGTTTTGACCCTTTTCTGATCTCTATTCAAGATCTGACCCTAGTTTGAAAAAAAATTTAAGATCGACACCTTGTGCTACTGCGGGAGTCCATGGCGGTGGGGTGTAACGACCACCGCCAGGAACTTAGCAGAGAAACATCCCTACCGCCAAAATGTAATGGCGGTAGCATGTACAACCCTACCGCCAAGGTGCTCGAGTGAAACAGCGACACTGCACTTGTGTTCAATACTTAGCAAAATTCTTGCAGGTAGGGCATGCAATCCTACCACAGAGACCTTGGCGGTAGGCAGTTATACCCTACCGCCATGGACTCTGATGGTAGCAAAAGGGTCAGATCTCGAAAAAATTTCAATCTAGAGTCAGATCTCGAATAGGTATGGAGAAAGGGTCAAAACACGAAATTTAGCCCCCTCTTGGTGACGATTAGGGTTTCTTGGTGATCCCAGGGCGGTCTCGGCGATGGTTGTCATCCTCGATCTCTGCTCGCCAATGTTGGGGAACGTTGCAGAAAATAAAAAATTTCTACGCTTTCACCAAGATCAATCTATGAGTTCATCTAGCAATGAGAGAAAGGAGTGCATCTACATACCCTTGTAGATCGCGAGTGGAAGCATTCAAGAGAACGGGTGAGGGAGTCGTGACTCGTCGTGGATCCAAATCACCGATGACCAAGTGCCGAACGGATGACACCTCCGCGTTCAACACACGTCACGGTTGGGGAAGACGCTCTCCTTCTTGATCCAATGAGGGAAGGAGAGGTTGATGGAGATCCAAAGAACACAAGCAGGCGTGGTGGATGCAAATGGGATCTCAAGTAGGCTTCAGCCAAGCTCTACTGGAGGGAGGAGAGGTGTTGGAGTGGGAGAGGAGGCGCCGAGGCTAGGTGCCGCCTCCACTCCCCTCTATATATAGGGTCCCTGTGGCAAGGCCCCTAGGAGATGGGATCTCCTAGAGGCATGGCCCCCTAGGAGATGGGATCTCCTAGGGCGGCGGCCACGAGGAGTTCCTTGCACAGGCAGAGTGGAGGCGCCTCCCTAGGGTTCCCAACCCCTAGGCGAGGTTTAAGGGGGGGCGCACCAGCCCACTGAGACGGTTCCCTCCCACTTCACCCATGGGGCCCTCAGGGATAGGTGGCCCCACCTGGACCGGGACCCTTCCAGGTGGTCGGTACAACACGGTGACTTCAAAACTTTCCCGATGGTCAAACTTCGACTTCCCATATATAATTCTTCACCTCCGGACCATTCCGAACTCCTCGTGACGTCTCGGGATCTCATCAGGACTCAGAACAACTTTCGGTTCTTGACACTCATATCTCTACAACCCTAAGCGCCACCGAATCTTAAGTGTGTAGACCCTACGGGTTCGGAGACACGTAGACATGACCGAGACGACTCTCGGTCAATAACCAACAATGGATCTGGATACCCATGTTGGCTCCTACATGCTCCTCGATGATCTCATCGGATGAACCACGATGTCGAGGATTCAAGCAACCCCAGATACAATTCCCTTTGTCAATCCAGACGTTACTTGCCCGAGATTCGATCGTCGGTATCTCAATACCTCGTTCAATCTCGAATTCTGCGGCAAGTCACTTTACTCGTGCCGTAACGATGATCCCGTGACCAAACACTTGGTCACTTTGAGCTCATTATGGTGATGCATTACCGAGTGGGCCGGAGATACCTCTCCGTCATACGGAGTGACAAATCCAGCCTCGATCCGTGTCAACCCAATAGACACTTTCGAGATACCGTAGTATACCTTTATAGTCACCCGATTCGTTGTGGACGCTTTGGTACACCCAAAGCACTCCTACGGTGTCCGGAGTTACACGATCTCATGGTCTAAGGAAAAGATACTTGACATTGGAAAAGCTCTAGCAAACGAACTACACGATCTTGTGCTATGCTTAGGATTGGGTCACTCCATCACATCATTCTCCTAATGATGTGATCTGGATTATCAATGACATCCAATGTCCATAGTCGAGAAACCATGACTATCTGGCTGATCAACGAGCTAGTCAACTAGAGGCTCACTAGGGACATGTTGTGGTATATGTATTCACACGTGTATTACGATTTCTGGATAATACAATTATAGCATGAATAAAAGACAATTATCATGAACAAGGAAATATAATAATAATCCTTTTATTATTGCCTCTAGGGCATATTCCGAACAGTCTCCCACATGCACTAGAGTCAATAATCTAGTTACATTGTGACGAATCAAACACCCATAGAGTTACGGTGTTGATCATGTTTTGCTTTCATGAAGAGGTTTGGTCAACGGATCTGCGACATTCGTGATCCGTATGCACTTTGCAAATTTCTATGTCTCCATCTTGAACATTTTCACGAATGGAGTTGAAGCGACGCTTGATGTGCCTCGGGTCTTCTTGTGAAACACGGGCTCCTTGGCAAGTGCAATAGCTCCGGTGTTGTCACAGAAGAGTTTGATCGGCCCCGACGCATTGGGTATGACTCTAGGTCGGTGATGAACTCCTTCACCCAAATTGCTTCATGCGCACGCCTCGAGGTCGCCATGTACTCCGCTTC
The DNA here is from genome assembly GCA_021605145.1 of Aegilops bicornis. Taxonomy (NCBI): domain Eukaryota; kingdom Viridiplantae; phylum Streptophyta; class Magnoliopsida; order Poales; family Poaceae; genus Aegilops; species Aegilops bicornis. The sequence continues at coordinate 399,403,416 of CM038669.1, forward strand.
ACATGTAGATCCCGCCACGACGCTCTGCTTTGCAAATGCACCGACCATCGCTCCACCATTCAACATATACACGTATCCGGGTTTGTGACTTAAGAGTCATTCAGACCGTGTCGAAGCTAGCGCCGACGTAACCCTTACGACGAGCTCTTCGTCACCTCCATAAACGAGAAACATGTCCTTAGTCCTTTTTCTTGTGTACTTCAGGGATATTCTTGATCATTGTCGGTGTTCCTTGTCGGGATTACTTTGGTACCTTCCTACCAAACTTACGGTAAGGTTTACATCAGTGTCCATACATAGCATGGCATACATAATAGACCCTATGGGTGAGGCATGGGGATGACACTCATCTCTTCTATATCTTCTGGTGGTGGGACATTGAGTCGAGCTCAATTTCACACCTTGCAACACGGTAAGAACCCCTTCTTAGATCGATCCATATTGAACTTCTTCAATATCTTGTCAAGGTATGTGCTTTGTGAAAGACCTATGAGGCGTCTCGATCTATCTCTATAGATCTTGATGCCTAATATATAAGCAGCTTCTCCAAGGTCCTTCATTGAAAAACTCTTATTCAAGTAGGCCTTGATCTTTGTCCAAAAGTTCTATATCATTTCCCATCAAAAGTATGTCATCTACATATAATATGAGAAATGCCACGAGCTCCCACTCACTTTCTTGTAAACGCAGGCTTCTCCATAAGTCTCAAGATAAACCCAAATGCTTTGATCATCTCATCAAGCGAATGTTCTAACTCCGAGATGCTTGCACCAGCCCATAAATGGATCATTGGAGCTTGCATACCTTGTTAGCATTCTTAGGGTCGACAAAACCTTCCTACTGCATCATATCACAGTTCTTCCTTAAGATAACCGTTAAGGAATGCCGTTTTGACATCCATTTGCCATATCTCATAATCATAGTATCACGACAATTGCTAACATGATTCGGACGGACTTCAAATTTCAGCTACGGGAGAGAAAGTCTCATCGTAGTCAACCCCTTGAACTTGCCGATAACCCTTAGCGACAAGTCGAGCTTTATATATGGTAACATTACCATCCGCGTCCGTCTTCTTCTTAAAGATCCATTTATTTTCTATCGTCGCCGATCATCTAACAGAAATCTGTCAAAGTCCATACTTTGTTTTCATAGATGGATTCTATCTCGGATTGCATGGCTCCAAGCCATTTGTTGGAATCTGCCCGCCATTGCTTCTTCATAGTTCGAAGGTTCACCGTTGTCTAACAACATGATTTCGGAGACGGGGTTGCCATACCACTCACGGTGTGGAGCGTGTCCTTGTGGACCTAAGAAGTTCAAGAGCAACTTGATCAAAGTACCTTGATCATCATCATTAATTTCCTCTCAAGTCGGTGTAGGCACCACGTAAACATTTTCCTGAAATGTACTTACTTTCCGGTTCAAGAGGTAGTACTTCATCGAAGTTCTACTTTCCTCCCACTTACTCCTTTCGAGAGAAACTCTTTCTCCAGGAAGGATCCGTTCTTAGCAACAAAGATCTTGCCTTCGGATCTAAGGTAGAAGGTATACCCAATGGTTTCCTTAGGGTATCCTATGAAGACGCATTTTTCCGACTTGGGTTCGAGCTTTTCAGGTTGAAGTTTCTTGACATAAGCATCGCATCCCCAAACTTTTAGAAAGCGCCAAACTTAGGTTTCTTCCCAAACCATAATTCATACGGTGTCGTCTCAACGGATTTAGGCGGTGCCCTATTTAAAGTGAATGTAGCTGTCTCTAGGCGTATCCCCAAAATGATAGCGGTAAATCAAGAAGAGACATCATAGATCGCACCATATCCAATAGAGTGCGATTACGACGTTCGGACACACCGTTATGTTGAGGTGTTTCGGCGGCGTGAGTCGTGAAAACGATTCCACATTTCCTTAAGTGTGTGCCAAATTCGTGACTTAAATATTCTCCTCCACGATCCGATCGTAAGAACTTTATTTTTCGGTCACGTTGATTCTCTACCTCATTCGGAAATTCCTTGAACTTTTCAAAGGTCTCAGGACTTGTGTTTCATCAAGTAGACATACCCATATCTACTTAAGTCATCGGTGAGAGTGAGAACATAACGATATCCTCCATGAGCCTCAACGCTCATTGGACCGCTTTACATCGGTATGTATGATTTCCAATAAGTTGGTTGCTCATTTGCATTATTCCGGAGAACGGAGTCTTGGTCATTTTGCCCATAAGGCCTGGTTCGCATGTGTCAAATGATTCATAATCGATCATGCGCTTGACACCAATGTGACCAAGGCGGCAGTGCCACAAGTATGTGGGACTATCGTTATCAACTTTACATCTTTTGGTATTCACACTATGAATATGTGTAACATCACGTTCGAGATTCATTAAGAACAAACCATTGACCATCGGAGCATGACCATAAAACATATCTCTCATATAAATAGAACAACAATTATTATCGGATTTAAATGAGTAGCCATCTCGTATTAAACGAGATCCTGATACAATGTTCATGCTCAAACTTGGCACTAAATAACAATTATTGAGGTTTAAAACTAATCCCGTGGGTAAATGTAGAGGTAGCGTCTTGAAGCGGTGATCACATCGACCTTGGAACCATTCCCAACGCCAAGCATCGTCACCTCGCCCTTTTGCCGCCTATGCTTATTCCGCAGCTCCCGCTTTGAGTTACAAATATGAGCTGACGGCACCGGTATCAAATACCAGGGAGCTACTACGAGTAATCGGTAAGGTACACATCAATTACATGTATATCACATATACCTTTAGTGTTGCCGGCCTTCTTGTCCGCTAAGTATTTGGGGCAGTTCCGCTTCGGTGACCCTTCTCTTTGCAATAAAAGCACTTTCGATCCTCGGGCTTGCGTCCATTCTTTGACTTCTTCCGACAAGCTGGGTTCTGGTAGCGGCAACATCCTTGTCAGTCCTTCTTGAAGTTCTTCTTACCCTTGCCCTTCTTGAACTTAGTGGTTTTATTGACCATCAACACTTGATGTTCCTTCTTGATTTCTACCTCTGGCCGACTTGACATTGAAAATACTTCAGGAATAGTTTTCACCATCCCCCGCATATTGTAGTTCACCACAAAGCTCTTGTAGCTCGGTGAGCGGCTGTTGAAGGATTCATCGATGACCGCCTCGTCTGGAGGTTAATGTCCACTGGGACAAAGCGGTTGTGCAACCGGACATTTTGAGTATGTGCTCACTGACATAACTGTTTTCCTCCATCTTACAACTATAGAACTTGTCAGAGACTTCATATCTCTCGACCCGGGCATGAGCTTGGAAAACCATTTTCAGCTCCTCGAACATCTCATATGCTCCGTGTTGCTCAAAACGCTTTTTGGAGCCACAGTTCTAAGTCAGAAAGCATGCCGCACCGAACGAGGGAGTAATCATCGACACATGATCGCCAAGTGTTCATAACGTCTTGGTTCTTCGGGATGGAGTGCTTCACCTAGCGGTCCTTCTAGGACATATGCTTTCTTGGCAGCTATGAGGATGATCCTCAGTTCGGACCCAGTCCGAGTATAGTTCTTTGCCATCATCTTTCGACTTTTGGTTTTCTCTAGGAGCAGCGTTGAAGTTCATGTTGACATGGCGTTGGCCATTTGATCTACAAGACATTTATGCAAAGGTTTTAGACTAAGTTCATGATAATTAAGTCCATCTAATCAAATTATTTAATGAACTCCCACTCAGATTAGACATCCCTCTAGTCATCTAAGTGATACATGATCCGAGTCGACTAGGCCGTGTCCGATCATCACGTGAGACGGACTAGTTATCATCGGTGAACATCTCCATGTTGATCGTATCTTTCATACGACTCATGTTCGAGCCTTTTCGGTCTCTTGTGTTCGAGGCCATGTCCGTACATGCTAGGCTCGTCAAGTTAACCTAAGTGTTTTGCATGTGTAAATCATCTTACACCCGTTGTATGTGAACGTTAGAATCTATCACACCCGATCATCACGCATTGGTGCTTGAACAACGAACAGTCGCAACGGCGCATACGATTAGGGGAACACTTTCTTGAAATTATTATGAGGGATCATCTTATTTACTACCGTCGCTTTAAGTAAACAAGATGCAAAAACATGATAAACATCACATGCAATCAAATAATAGTGACATGATATGGCCAATATCATATAGCTCCTTTGATCTCCATCTTGGGGCTCCATGATCATCTTGTCATCGCATGACACCATGATCTCCATCATCGTGTCTCCATGGGGTTGCTTCGCCAACTATTACTTCTACTACTATGGCTAACGGTTTAGCAATAAAGTAAAGTAATTACATGGCGTTGAATCAATGACACGCAGGTCATACAATAATTAAGACAACTCCTATGGCTCCCCGCCGTTGTCATACTCATCGACATGCAAGTCGTGATTCCTATTACAAGAACATGATCTCATACATCACATATACATCATTCATCACAACTTATGGCCATATCACATCACAAAGCAATTGCTGCAAAAACAAGTTAGATGTCCTCTAATTGTTGTTGCATGTTTTACGTGGCTGCAATAGGGTTCTAGCAAGAACGTTTTCTTACCTACAAAAAAGCCACAACGTGATTTGTCAACTTCTATTTACCCTTCATAAGGACTCTTTTCATCGAATCCGCTCCAACTAAAGTGGGAGAGACAGGACACCGCTAGCCACCTTATGCAACTAGTGCATGTCGATTCGGTGGAACACATCTCACGTAAGCGCACGTGTAAGGTCGGTCCGGACCGCTTCATCCCACAATACCGCTGAAGCAAAATAAGACTAGTAGCGGCAAGAAAGTTGACAACATCTACGCCCACAAGAGATTGTGTTCTACTCGTGCAAAGAGAACTACGCATAGACCTAGCTCTGATGCCTCTGTTGGGGAACGTTGCAGAAAATAAAAATTTTCTACGCTTTCACCAAGATCAATCTATGAGTTCATCTAGCAACGAGAGAAAGGAGTGCATTTACATACCCTTGTAGATCGCGGCGAAGCGTTCAAGAGAACGGGGTTGAGGGAGTCAGACTGCCGTGATCCAAATCACCGATGACCAAGTGCCGAACGGACGGCACCTCCGCGTTCAACACACGTCACGGTTGGGGAAGACGTATCCTCCTTCTTGATCCGGCAAGGGGAAGGAGAGGTTGATGGAGATCCAAAGACCTGACGGCGTGGTGGTAGATGCAGCGGGGATCTCGGCAGGGCTTCGCCAAGCTCTACGGAGGAGGAGGAGGTGTTGGAGTGGGAGAGGGAGGCGCCAGGGGCTGGGTGCGGCTGCCCTCCCATCCCCCCTCTATATATAGGGTCCCCAGGGGGCACCGGCCCTAGGAGATGGGATCTCCTAGGGGGGGCGGCGGCCAAGGGGGTGCCTTGCCCCCCAAGGCAAGTGGGCGCCTCCCCTAGGGTTCGCAACCCTAGGCGTGAGGCCCAAGGGGAGGCGCACCAGCCACCGAGTGGTTCCCCTCCCACTTCAGCCCATGGGGCTGTTGGGGAACGTAGTAATTTCAAAAAATTTCCTACGCACACGCAAGATCATGGTGATGCATAGCAACGAGAGGAAGAGTGTGTCCACGCACTGCAGAGACCGAAGCGAAGCGTTATGACAACACGGTTGATGTAGTCGTGCGTCTTCATGATCCGACCGATCCAAGTACCGAGCGTCTGGCACCTCCGAAGTTCAGCACACGTTCGGCTCGATGGCGATCCCGGACTCCGATCGGCGGGGTGTCGGGGATGAGTTCACAAGACGACGGCGCAGTGGCGATGATGATGTTCTCATCGACGCAGGGCTTCGCCTAAGCACCGCAACGATATGACCGAGGTGGAATATGGTGGAGGGGGCACCGACACGGCTAGCAGACGATCACGAAGATCAACTTATGTGTTATGGGGTGCCCCCTGCCTCAGTATATAAAGGAGCAAGGGAGGAGGAGGCCGGCCCTAGGAGGAGGGCGCACCAAGGGGAGTCCTACTCCCACCGGGAGTAGGACTCCTTCTTTCCTAGTCCAACTAGGAGAAGGGGGGAAAGGAGGGAAGTGGAGAAGGAAGGGAGAGGGGGGCCGCGCCCCAAATCCCTTGTCCAGTTCGGACTAGGCTTGGGAGGGGGGCGCGCCACCTCCTGTCTCCTTCCGACTAAGGCCCATTAAGGCCCAATACTCTTCCCCGTATTCCCGTAACTCCCCGGTACTCCGAAAAATACCCGAATCACTCGGAACCTTTTCGATGTCCAAATATAGTCGTCCAATATATCGATCTTTACGTCTAGACCATTTCGAGACTCCTCATCATGTCCCCGATCTCATCCGGGACTCCGAACTCCTTCGGTACATCAAAACTCATAAACTCATAATATAAGCATCGCCATCGAAACCTTGGCGTGCGGACCCTACGGGTTCGAGAACTATGTAGACATGACCGAGACACGTTTCCTGGTCAATAACCAATAGAGGAACCTGGATGCTCATATTGGCTCCTACATATTCTACGAAGATCTTTATCGGTCAAACCGCATAACAACATCGTTGTTCCCTTTGTCATCGGTATGTTACTTGCCCGAGATTCGATCGTCGGTATCTCAATACCTAGTTCAATCTAGATTCTGCAAGTCTCTTTACTGCCCGTTAATACATCATCTCACAACTAACTCATTAGTTGCAATGCTTGCAAGGCTTAAGTGATGTGCATTACCGAGAGGGCCCAGAGATACCTCTCCACAATCGGAGTGACAAATCCTAATCTCAAATACGCCAACCCAACATGTACCTTTGGAGACACCTGTAGAGCTCCTTTATAATCACCCGATTCGTTGTGACGCTTTGGTAGCACACAAAGTGTTCCTCCCAGAACGGAGTTGCATAATCTCATAGTCATAGGAACATGTATAAGTCATGAAGAAAGCAATAGCAACATACTAAACGATCGTGTGCTAAGCTAACGGAATGGGTCATGTCAATCACATCATTCTCCTAATGATGTGATCCAGATTAATCAAATGACAACTCATGTCTATGGCTAGGAAACATAACCATCTTTGATCAACGAGCTAGTCTAGTAGAGGCATACTAGTGACACTGCTTTGTCTATATATTCACACATGTATTATGTTTCCGGTTAATACAATTCTAGCATGAATAATAAACATTTATCATGAAATAAGGAAATAAATAATAACTTTATTATTGCCTCTAGGGCATATTTCCTTCAGCCTCCCACTTGCACTAGAGTCAATAATCTAGTTCATATCGCCATGTGATTTAACACCAATAATTCACATCACCATGTGATTAGCACCCATAGTTCACATTGTCATGTGACCAACACCCAAAGGGTTTACTAGAGTCAATAATCTAGTTCACATCGCTATGTGATTAACACCCAAAGAGTAGTAAGGTGTGATCATGTTTTGCTTGTGAGATAATTTCAGTCAACGGGTCTGGCTCACATTCGGATCCGTAAGTATTTTGCAAATATTCTATGTCTACAATGCTCCACCTTTGAGCTACTCTAGCTAATTTCTCCCACTTTCAATATGTATCTAGACCGAGACTTAGAGTCATCTAGATCAGTGCCAAAACTTGTATCGACGTAATCCTTTATGACGAACCTTTTGTCACGTCCATAATCGAGAAACATATCCTTATTTCACTAAGGATAATTTTGACCGCTGTCCAGTAATCTACTCCTAGATCACTATTATACTCCCTTGCCAAAATCAGTGTAGGGTATACAATAGATCTGGTACACAACATGGCATACTTTATAGAACCTATGGCTGAGGCATAGGGAATGACTTTCATTCTCTTTCTATCTTCTGCTGTGGTCGGGCTTTGAGTCTTACTCAATTTCACACCTTGTAACACAGGTCAGAACTCTTTCTTTGACTGTTCCATTTTGAATTACTTCAAAATCTTGTCAAGGTATGTACTCATTGAAAAACTTATCAAGCGCCTTGATCTATCTCTATAGATCTTGATGCTCAATATGTGAGCAGCTTCACTGAGGTCTTTCTTTGAAAAACTCCTTTCAAACACTTCTTTATGCTTTGCAGAATAATTCTACATTATTTATGATCAATAATATGTCATTCACATATAATTATCAGAAATGTTGTAGTGCTCCCACTCACTTTCTTGTAAATACAGGCTTCACCGCAAGTTCAGAGAAACAATATGCTTTGATCAACTTATCAAAGCATATATTCCAACTCCGAGATGCTTGCACCGGTCCATAGATGGATCGCCGGAGCTTGCATATTTTGTTAGCATCTTTAGGATTGACAAAACCTTACGGTTGCATCACATACAACTCTTTCTTTAATAAATCCATTAAGGAATGCAGTTTTGTTTATCCATTTGCCGATTTCATAAAATGCGGCAATTGCTAACATGATTGAGACGGACTTAAGCATAGATACGGTGAGAAACTCTCATCGTAGTCAACACCTTGAACTTGTCGAAAACCTTTTGCGATAATACTAGCTTTGTAGATAGTAACACTACTATCGTCCGCCTTCCTCTTAAAGATCCATTTAATCTCAATGGCTGCCACGATCATTTGGGCAAGTCAATCAAAGTCCATACTTTGTTCTCATACATGGATCACATCTCCGATTTCATGGCCTCAAACCATTTAATGAATCTGGGCCCATCATCGCTTCCTCATAGTTCGTAGGTTCATCATGGTCAAGTAACATGACCTCCGAATAGGATTACCGTACCACTCACAGTGCGGACCGTTACTCTGGAAGACCTACGAGGTTACGTCAGTAACTTGATCACGAAGTTTCATGATCATCATCATTAGCTTCCTCACTAATTGGTGTAGGAATCACTTGAACTGATTTACGTGATGAACTACTTTCCAATTTGGGAGAAGGTACAAATTACCTTATCAAGCTCTACTTTCCTCCCACTCACTTCTTTCGAGAGAAACTCCTTCTCTAGAAAGGATCCATTCTGGCAACGAATGTCTTGCCTTTCGGATCTGTGATAGAAGGTGTACCCAACATTTTGGGTATCCTATGAAGACGCACTTTTTCCGATTTGGGTTCAAGCTTATCATGTTGAAACTTTTCACATAAGCATCGCAACCCAAACTTTAAGAAACGACAACTTTGGTTTCTTGCTAAACCATAATTCATACGGTGTCGTCTCAACGGATTTCATATGGTGCCCTTTTAGCGTGAATGCATTGTCTCTAATGCATAACCCCAAAAGCGATAATGGTAAATTAGTAAGAGACATCATAGATCGCACCATATCCAATAAAGTGCGGTTCTGACGTTCGAACACACCATAACGTTGTGGTGTTCCGGTGGCGTGAGCTGTGAAACTATTCCACATTGTTTTAATTGAAGACCAAACTTCGTAACTCAAATATTTGTCTCATGATCGGATCGCAGAAATTTTATTTTCTTGTTACGATGATTTTTCCACTTCACTATGAAATTCTTTGAACCTTTCAACTATTTCAGACTTATGTTTCATCAAGTAGATATACCCATATACGCTCAAATCATCTGTGAAGGTCGAAAATAACGATACCCGCCACGAGCCTTAATACTCATTGGTACGCATACATCAAGATGTATTATTTCCAACAAGTTTGTTGCTCGTTCCATTGTTCAAGAACGGAGTTTTAGTCATCTCGCCCAAAAGGCACGGTTCGCAAGCATCAAATGATTCATAACCAAGTGATTAGAAAATCCATCTTTATGGAGTTTCTTCATGTGCTTTACAATCGATATAACCCAAACGGCAAAGGCCATAAATAAGTTGCACTATCATTATTAACTTTGCATCTTTTGGCATCAATATTATGAATATGTGTATCACTACGATCGAGATCCAACAAACTATTTTCATTGGGTGTATGACCATCGAAGGTCTTATTCATGTAAACAAAATAACAATTATTCTATATCTTTAAATTAATAACCGTATCGCAATAAACATGATCAAATCATATTCATGCTTAACGCAAATGCCAAATAACATTTATTTAGGTTTAACACTAATCCCAAAAGTATAAAGAGTGTGTGATGATGATCATATCAATCTTGGAACTACTTCCAACACTCATCGTCACTTCCCCTTCAACTAGTCTCTGTTTATTCTGTAACTCCTGTTTCGAGTTACTAATCTTAGCAACCGAACAAGTATCAAATACTCGGGGCTACTATAAACACTAGTAAGGCACACATCCATAACTCCGTATATCAAATATACCCTTGTTCACTTTGCCATCCTACTTATCCACCAAATATTCAGGGCATCTCCGCTTCGATGACCATTTCATTTGCGGTGTAAGCTTTTCGTTTAGGGCTTTGGTCCAGCTTTGGGCTTCTTGGCGGGAGTGACAACTTGCTTGTCATTTTACTTGAAGTTCCTTTCTTTCCCTTTGCCCTTTTCTTGAAACTAGTGGTTTTGTCAATCATCAACACTTGATGCTCTTTCTTGATTTCTACCTTCGTCGATTTCAACATCACGAAGAGCTCGGGAATCGTTTCGTCATCCCTTGCATACTATAGTTCATTACGAAGTTCTAGTAACTTAGTGATGGTGACTAGAGAATTCTGTCAATCACTATCTTATCTGGAAGATTAACTCCCACTTGATTCAAGCGATTGAAGTACCCAGACAATCTGAGCACATGCTCACTAGTTGAGAGATTCTCCTCCATCTTTAGCTATAGAACTTGTTGGAGACTTCATATCTCTCAACTCGGGTATTTTCTTGAAATATTAACTTCAATTCCTGGATCATCTCATATGGTCCATGACGTTCAAAACGTCTTTGAAGTCCCGATTCTAAGCCGTTAAGCATGGTGCACTAAACTATCAAGTAGTCATCATATTGAGCTAGCCATACGCGTTCATAACGCCTCGCATTCCGCTTCCTCGCAATAGGTCTCATCACCTAGCGGTGCATTAAGGACATAATTCTTACGCAAAGCAATGAGGATAAACCTCAGATCACGGATCCAATCTGCATCATTGCTACTAACATCTTTCAACACAATTTTCTCTAGGAACATGTCAAAATAAATATATGAAAGCAACAACGCGAGCTATTGATCTACAACATAATTTGCAAAATACTACCAGGACTAAGTTCATGATAAATTTAAGTTCAATTAATCATATTACTTAAGAACTCCCACTTAGGCAGACATCTCTCTAGTCATCTAAGTGATCACGTGATCCAAATCAACTAAACCATAACCGATCATCACGTGAGATGGAGTAGTTTTCAATGGTGAACATCACTATGTTGATCATATCTACTATATGATTCACGCTCGACCTTTCGGTCTCCGTGTTCCGAGGCCATATCTGCATATGCTAGGCTCATCAAGTTTAACTTGAGTATTCTGCGTGTGCAAAACTGGCTTGCACCCGTTGTAGATGGACGTAGAGCTTATCACACCCAATCATCACGTGGTGTCTGGGCACGACGAACTTTGGCAACGGTGCATACTCAGGGAGAACACTTCTTGATAATTAGTGAGAGATCATCTTAAAATGCTACCGTCAATCAAAGCAGAATAAGATGCATAACAGATAAACATCATATGAAATCAAAATATGTGACATGATATGGCCATGATCATCTTGGCGCCTTTGATCTCCATCTCCAAAGTACTTGTCATGATCTCTATAGATTCGCAAGACGACACCTATCTTCATCATCTTGATCTATATCAATGTGTCGTCACATGGTCGTCTTGCCAACTATTGCTCTTGCAACTATTGCTATCGCATAGCGATAAATTAAAGCAATTATTTGGCACTTGCATCTTTATGCAACAAAGAGACAACCATAGGGCTTCTGCCAATTGCCGATAACTTCAACAAAACATGATCATCTCATACAACAACTTATATCTCATCACGTCTTGACCATATCACATCACAACATGCCTGCAAAAACAAGTTAGGCGTCCTCTACTTTGTTGTTGCAAGTTTTACGTGGCTGCTACGGGCTTAGCAAGAACCGTTCTTACCTACGCATCAAAACCACAACGATAGTTCGTCAAGTTAGTGCTGTTTTAACCTTCGCAGGACCGGCGTAGCCACACTCGGTTCAACTAAAGTTGGAGAAATCGACACCCGCCAGCCACTGTGTGCAAAGCACGCCCAGAGAACCAGGGCCTCGCGTAAAGCGTCTGGCGTAATGTCGGGCCGCTTCATCCAACAATACCGCTGAACCAAAGTATGACATGCTGGTAAGCAGTATGACTTGTATCGCCCACAACTCACTTGTGTTCTACCCGTGCATATAACATCAACGCATAAAACCAGGCTCGGATGCCACTGTTGGGGAACGTAGTAATTTCAAAAATTTCCCTACGCACACGCAAGATCATGGTGATGCATAGCAACGAGACGGGAGAGTGTGTCCACGTACCCTCATAGACCGAAAGCGGAAGCGTTATGACAACTCGGTTAATGTAGTCGTACGTCTTCACGATCCGACCGATCCAAGTACCCGAGCGTCTGGCACCTCCGAGTTCAAAGACACGTTCAGCTCGATGGCGATCCCGGACTCCGATCCAGCGGGGTGACGGGGATGAGTTCCGTCGACCTGACGGCATGGTGGCGATGATGATGTTCATCGACGCAGGCTTCGCCTAAGCACCGCAACGATATGACCGAGGTGGAATATGGTGGAGGGGGCACCGCACTGCGGCTAAGGAACGATCATGAAGATCAACTTGTGTGTTATGGGGTGCCCCCGCCCCGTATATAAAGGAGCAAGGGAGGAGGAGGCCGGCCCTAGGAGGAGGGCGCACAAGGGGAGTCCTACTCCCACCGAGTAGGACTCCTTCTTTCCTAGTCCAACTAGGAGAAGGGGAAAGGAGGAAGTGGAAAAGGAAGGGAGAGGGGGCGCGCCCAAATCCCTTGTCCAGTTCGGACTGGGCTTGGGACGGTAGCGCCACCTCCTGTCTCCTTCCGACTAAGGCCCATTAAGGCCCAATACTCTTCCCGTATTCCCGTAACTCCCGGTACTCCGAAAATACCCGAATCACTCGGAACCTTTTCGATGTCCAAATATAGTCGTCCAATATATCGATCTTTACGTCTAGACCATTTCGAGACTCCTCATCATGTCCCCGATCTCATCCGGGACTTCGAACTCCTTCGGTACATCAAAACTCATAAACTCATAATATAAGCATCGCCATCGAAACCTTAGCGTGCGGACTATACGGGTTCGAGAACTATGTGAACATGACCGAGACATCGTTTCCGGTCAATAACCAATAGAGGAACACGGATGCTCATATTGGCTCCTACATATTCTCTGAAGATCTTTATCGGTCAAACCGCATAACAACATACGTTGTTCCCTTTGTCATCGGTATGTTACTTGCCCGAGATTCGATCGTCGGTATCTCAATACCTAGTTCAATCTCGTTACCGGCAAGTCTCTTTACTCGTTCCGTAATACATCATTTCACAACTAACTCATTAGTTGCAATGCTTGCAAGGCTTAAGTGATGTGCATTACCGAGAGGGCCCAGAGATACCTCTCCGACAATCGGAGTGACAAATCCTAATCTCGAAATACGTCAACCCAACATGTACCTTTGGAGACACCTGTAGAGCTCCTTTATAATCACCCAGTTACGTTCGGCGTTTGGTAGCACACAAAGTGTTCCTCCCGTAAACGGGAGTTGCATAATCTCATAGTCATAGGAACATGCATAAGTCATGAAGAAAGCAATAGCAACATACTAAACGATCGTGGTGCTAAGCTAACAGAATGGGTCATGTCAATCACATCATTCTCCTAATGATGTGATCCAGATTAATCAAATGACAACTCATGTCTATGGCTAGGAAACATAACCATCTTTGATCAACGAGCTAGTCTAGTAGAGGCATACTAGTGACACTCTGTTTGTCTATATATTCACACATGTATCATGTTTCCGGTTAATACAATTCTAGCATGAATAATAAACATTTATCATGAAATAAGGAAATAAATAATAACTTTATTATTGCGTCTAGGGCATATTTCCTTCAGGGGCCCTCCGGGATAGGTGGCCCCACACGGTGGACCCCCGGGACCCTTCCGGTGGTCCCGGTACAATACCGGTGACCCCGAAACTTTCCGATGGTCAAAACTTCGACTTCCCATATATAATTCTTCACCTCCGGACCATTCGGAACTCCTCGTGGCGTCCGGGATCTCATCCGGACTCGAACAACTTCGAGTTCTTGCATACTCATATCTCTACAACCCTAGCGTCACCGAACCTTAAGTGTGTAGACCCTACGGGTTCGGGAGACATGTAGACATGACCGAGACGACTCTCAGGTTAATAACCAACAACGGGATCTGGATACCCATGTTGGCTCCCACATGCTCCTCGATGATCTCATCGGATGAACCACGATGTCGAGGATTCAAGAAACCCCGTATATAATTCCCTTTGTCAATCGATACGTTACTTGCCCGAGATTCGATCATCGGTATCCCAATACCTCGTTCAATCTCGTTGCATCGACAAGTCACTTTACTCGTCAGTAACGTGATGATCCCGTGACCAAACACTTGGTCACTTTGAGCTCATTATGATGATGCATTACCGAGTGGGCCCGGAGATACCTCTACGTCATCACGGAGTGACAAATCGATCTCGATCCGTGTCAACCCAACAGACACTTTCGGAGATACCCGTAGTATACCTTTATAGTCACCCTGTTATGTTGTGACGTTTGGTACACCCAAAGCACTCATACGGTATCCGGGAGTTACACGATCTCATGGTCTAAGGAAAAGATACTTGACATTGGAAAAGCTCTAGCAAACGAACTACACGATCTTGTGCTATGCTTAGGATTGGGTCTCGTCCATCACATCATTCTCCTAATGATGTGATCTCGTTATCAATGACATCCAATGTCCATAGTCAGGAAACCATGACTATCTGTTGATCAACGAGCTAGTCAACTAGAGGCTCACTAGGGACATGTTGTGGTCTATGTATTCACACGTGTATTACGATTTCCGGATAATACAATTATAGCATGAATAAAAGACAATTATCATGAACAAGGAAATATAATAATAATCCTTTTATTATTGCCTCTAGGGCATATTTCCAACAGCCAAGTCCTTCATGAAGTCATGCCCTCTCTCGTCCACATCCCATCACCCTGCACTTCTGTGCTGGCAGTGATCCCTATGCCTATGGTTGTGCTGCCCTAATTGGAGTCTTATTCCGAGCCAAAAACCTTTCATGTTTCTAGGTGATGTGATCGTACACCACTTTCACCCTAGCGCGAGGCAGTGCTTAGTTATTTAGGGTTGCTACAGAAAAGGTGTCAGGGCTTATGGAGAAGCTGCGGTTGTCGGCGAGAAGAAGAGTGTCAAGATCAGGTGGTTTGGGGGTGGTAAGGTGGGAATGATGGAACCACGACATTGGTGAAGGTGTTATCGAAGAAACCGGCGATGACTGAGGTCTTAGAGAACTTGGTAGGTAGGTTTTTTTAGCTGCTCGGTAGGTAGGTTTTGGTGTCCGCTGCGGGGCACGGAGTGCAAAACCATGGGGAAGGATATCTTCCTTGTAACTTTCATGTGTAGTCTTTTTTTTAAATACTTTCATCTAGCAGTCGGGGAAGAGAAAGGCCATGGAGGAGGCCCTTGGATGTTAGGGGTGATGCACTCGTTCAGGAGGATTATGACCCAAGGAAGATTGTTGATGAATATGAATTTCCTTCCTACCAATTGGGCGCCGGGTATCTTTTTTTTAACACAGTACAAATGCAGATGCTCATACACATGCACATATACTCATCCCTATGAACACATATATGCACACGCTACCCATATAAGTATCTTCGAGAGACTGAGGCGACACACCATCCTGAGATTGGTGAGGTCAACACAACTCCACAGTCGACAAGAACGTCTCCTTCCGCTGAACGAACATCGCTAGAAAGCCTGAATCATAAAGAATATAGGATTTTAACCTTGATGGGCTGGTTCCACCAGAAAGAATCAACCCATCTGAACTAGGTTTAGTTCGCTGCCGTCGGGTATCTAATGTGACGCTGGGAATGCTGAATGAAAAATGGATGAAAAATAATGGGTGATCAGATGGGGTAGTTTATGCTGCAACAACACACATCTGCATATGTCTCAAAAGGGAAACAGGTGATTGACCTTGCAGTACATCCCACGCCAAACAGGATATATCGCGACACTCGAACCGGGTGAACGAAATTAGAAGATTGTTGTCCCAAGGAAGGAACATTAGCTTAGCTAAAATGAGTAGGCATGTGAATGCAGCTAGTCATATCCTTGCATGCATGGGTCGTTTGCAACAGCGAACTGCTTGTTTGCTTCGGAACTCTCCTGTGAAGTTAGCTAGCATAGTTGCCGATGAATGTAGGTTGATTTATGAAAAGTTACTTTCCCGAAAAAGAAGATGGTTATGAAAGCGCAAATGGTGGCGGATATAGCTACAAGACATAGGATTTTGAGGGCGAAAATACATTTGAATATCAGAGCATCTCCATCCGCCCCCCCCCTGAGTGCCCCCCTAGGAGCCTTTTTTTTCCGCCGGCGATGTAAAAAGGGCAAAAAATGACACAGTCATGCCCCCCAAGACCTCAAAATGGTGCTGGCAAACCCATGCCAAAACCGACATCTTTGGGGGGGGCTGTTAAGTGCCGATGGAAGCAACGATAATCCTACTCCCCCACGCGTCCTTTTTCTTGGCCCATCCAATCACTTTTTGCCCGTCGATTGTCCTGGGGGCACCAACCCATGGAAAAACAGGGATGCCCTAAGGAGCCGCTCTAGAGGGGCATAATGGTGCATGAAGAGGAGAGTCTTGACAGAAATGAAGGGAAATGGACTGGGTCTGCCGAACAATAAAAAGAGAAGGAAGATGGGACGGAATTGGTGTCTGTTTGCGTATGATTTTTTGTCTGAGTTCTGCCATACCTGTGACATCATGGGTCATGCTACTATGCTGAAGAGAGGTAAGGACATGTACAATGGTGGCATATGGATACAGATGCCCATGACAAAAACTAGGTTGAGGCATCTATATTGATTTTTCTTCACAATGCAAACTACTACTAGTGAGCCTTATCAAAAAATAGAAAGTAGACTCTCACAAAAAATAGGTTGAGGCATCAACTATAGAGGATCTCTCTTCCACATCCGAATCTACTTTTCCTGACATCTACTCTTACATGACATGAGAGGCATCACCCTGAGGCTATGCATTAGCCATGCCCTAAGGAACATCGAGAATGGTTCACCGGCTACCCTGATGATGATGTAATCAGTGCCGTGAGCGGCGATTCTGCCGTCTTAATGGAATTACTAAACAGTAAGACTCAGCTACCTGTGAGCCTCCACAGCGATTTAGACCTCTCAGCCGTTGGATCATGTGTATGAATGCACCGGATTCGCTTTGGTAGTCCAGGTCGTCACGCCGCGTCACGGATCACCGTCATGGGTCGCTGCTCCACGGAATGAGCCACATCTTGGTCCGTGAATCGGGCCTTAAGACAGATGGCCCAGTCGACTCAAACGTGCACAAAGCGATATCCATATTCCCGAGCGGCCTGTGTCAGAGATTTTTCCTCGCTGGTTGCGCTTATCCCTATTTCCCCGAGATGCTCCTCTAGGAAAAAAATTGATCCTCTGTTCGTCAACATTGCGCCGCCGCCGCCGTTCTCCGTCCCGGCGGTGAGCTTCTGCAGTTGGTCTGCTTCGGCTATGGTGCCTCCATTCCCCCTGTGCTCTTCCCCCGCAGCCCCCCCCGGTTGGTCTCTTCTTTACTTTTTTTCGATGTCGTCTTCTGTAGCGTGCTTCCATGGCGACCGCGGCGGCCGCACGACCGTCTTGCGGCACGGAACAACGAAGACCATATGAGATCCACGGCCGGTTGCCCGGTCCCAAGTCACAACCTCAAAGTTGTATCTATCTATGGAAAATGATGCTACGTGGCTCACATTGCCTAGCCGCCACCGCCGAAAAAAGGTACGTACATGAAACCTATCCATTCCCACCACCTATGGACGCAATGGTCAGCAACCATTGTTGGACAAAGGAGGTATACTTGCTATGTTGAGATTAATTGTGTGAGCATAGGTGAACGTACAAGGGATCTGTGTGCCCTGCTGCCGTAGAGAGGACCATGTGATGCACCACGGCAAGCATTATATTTTTCCTTCTTCATTTTCCCTTCATTATTTAAATACATTTTTTTCCAATTTGTTTTTGCAATTGATCCCTGACTGCACATGTTAATTATCATCTTACAGAGCTTAGTACACAATCATGGTAAATTTAGGTGATCATAGTGAAATTTGGTAATTAGCAGCAATCTAGCGCATTGTATAATGGAATAAAGCTTACGCGCATCTACCTCAGCACAGCAACCACATTACTCGATCCAAGCCGTCGGTCGGTTGATCAGGAGTCGAGACTTGGAGGCGCAATGCACCGAGACGGCGGAATATATCCCTCCCCTTGTAAAAAGGAATGGAAGCCGACAACAACCACCTTCAACGGCGGCGACTCCACCCCACGCGCAAAGGAGACCCGAGCCGAATCCGCCCACCAAATCCCACCCGCGTCTGCCGCCTCCGCCTGCCGCCTGCGAGATGATGATGCTCGTCAACTGCTCCGGCTGCCGCACGGCGCTGCAGCTGCCCCACGGGGCGCCCTGCATCCGCTGCTCCATCTGCGGCGCCGTCACCAACGTCGCCGCGCCACCCGCGCCCGGCCCCGTCGCGGACCCCGCCCGGGGCGCGCAGGCGCCTGCGCCGGCGTGGGGCCCGCCTCCCCCGGCCGCGCACGGCCGGAAGCGCGCCGTGATCTGCGGGATCTCGTACCGCTTCTCCCGGCACGAGCTCAAGGGCTGCATCAACGACGCCAAGTGCATGCGCCACCTCCTCACCACCCGCTTCAGGTTCCCCGACGACTCCATCATCATGCTCACCGGTAAAAAATCCTCGTCTAAGGTGTTTCCTTCGCTGTTATAACCACGGCTGGACGTTAAATTCCCTACCCACAGATCCCCGTGTCTGTGCTTCGGCATGTGAAGCGATTGTTTTCTATCTACTATTAGGGTTAGGATAGGATAGAGTAGGGGGATTGGGGGAAGGCTTTGCGCTTTGGATTCATTATCTGCATGTTAGCTATTTACTACCCCATGCGACCTGTGATGAATGTGTAGATGAAATGGGGGATGATGAGAAATGGTAATTTGCGTCATTGGTATCGAAAGGGTATATCAGAATAATTATGGTACTAGCCTGTAATTGGGTTAAGATGAATGATTATTTCATACAATTATAAATAAATAGTTTGAGTTAAGCTGAAAACTGGGATTTTTTAAAATCACCTTAACAAGGTTGGTTACTTGGTTTGCTATTTGCAATGATCTGTCGCATTGTTGTGTCGAGTTATGCGAATTGAGGTAAAGGTTTGTGGACTGGTTTGATCCATTATCCGTCAATCATGAGCTTTGTTTTTACACCTTGTTAGTTACTTATGGTTACAGGAATCTAATCTAATGAAATGCAAATGCTCATTTGCTTATTACTTTTAACTATTTATATTGTCCATTATTCCAAATACCGTAATTAGTCAAAGAAAAGGAAATTCAAGTCCACAGGCAGGAACTATCCTGCCAAACTGAATCTGCAAGTTTTAGACGGTCTTTGTGTTAAGCATATATTCTTTTGTGCTCTGTACATTCACTGGGATACTTATGATAATATTTTCTTTCTACCACTGAACCTTGATAACCATTACATTCCTATTACTCAGCTGTTGATCAGACTGTAAAAGCTGCATGATGCTAGTTTTGCTTGTCGTTAAGCAAGCTGCTACTGTGGATCTGGATTGTCCACATAATGCATCTTTTCACAATATAAGACTGTCACAACCATACTAGGTGTACAGACTTCAACTCTAATTATAAAGAATATTCTCTTACTATGATATGTTGTTACATTGGATTTAGTTAGGTAATCTTGTAACTGCAAGTTTTTGATTGATTGTAAACTCTCTGGTACATGTTGTTAGTTTTCTGATGATACCTACTGCAATTTTAGCTCGTCCAACCTTCAATAATCATGTGCATATATTACTTTATTGTTTTGCAGAAGAACAAACCGACCCTTACAAAATCCCAACAAAGCATAACATAAGGATGGCCATGTATTGGCTTTTACAAGGTTGTCAACCTGGAGACTCATTGGTGTTTCATTATTCTGGCCATGGGGCACAACAAAGAAGCTACAGTGGAGATGAAGTTGATGGGATGGATGAAACCCTCTGCCCGTTGGATTTTGAGACACAGGGAATGATTGTGGATGACGAGATAAATGCTGCGCTTGTTAGACCACTTCCCCATGGAGCTAAACTTCATGCACTCATAGATGCTTGCCACAGTGGGACTGCACTTGATTTGCCGTTTCTCTGCAGAATGAGCAGGTTCTTATCTTGTCATGATAAATTACTTGTTTTTTAACCTAAAATTGAATCTTATTATCTTGAAATACTTTTTACCTTACTATCCTTGCAAGAAACATGAACTCGTGTTGTTATAATTACATTAAGTTCATGACGATATATTTTGGCACTTGATTAAATGTTCTACTGGAATGTCATTTAAAGACAACACAAGCGAGCTAAAATCTTCTTCGCCAACTTTTTCAGTAGTTGATCTGTTCTTACATGTTACATCCCTTAAGTATCAAATCAAGTTGTTATGTGATTGTTAGTTGTTGTTTAGTGTAATATTTTTGTAGTTCCATGACAGCTTTTCATATCATTCAGGATTGCAACATTTTCAAGATGAATGCTCATAAAAATTGTCCATGGCTTATCAGTTGAAATTTTATCTAGCCTTGGATAGTGATGTGCTTTTTGGAGATGAAATTATAGTACTAGTTGTATGCTTCTTCTTGTAGGTTCTGTTTGGGCTCCGTCAATGCAGTGACTAGTATAGATCTACAGAGCATCGAATTCTTTCTATATATCTGATGTAGTGTATCTTCAGCTAAACTTTCTTACCCATTTTGGTACAGAACTGGGCAATACGTATGGGAAGATCACAGACCGCGATCTGGTGTCTGGAAAGGAACTAGTGGCGGGGAAGCTATTTCATTTAGCGGCTGTGATGATAATCAGACATCAGCGGATACTTCAGTAAGCTCTGACCTACTTATTCTCTCTACTATTTTTGTGATTATAATAAGTATTTCTTTGACAAACCATGCTTTCATGCAGTTTATTTTACTATTTTCGTACTAAGGTTTGTTTTACTCTGCTTTAACATGTGATTCACTTGGAATTTTCCCTATCAGGCCTTGTCAAAGATCACTTCGACTGGCGCAATGACATTTTGCTTCATCCAAGCTATTGAACAAGGCCAGGCCACCACATATGGGAGTATCCTGAACTCCATGCGTTCGACAATACGGAACACGGGAAGTGGTGCCTCAATGGCTGGAGGTGGTGCGGTTACATCACTCATTTCAATGCTTCTTACAGGGGGAAGCGCTAGTACTGGTGGATTGAGACAGGTAACTTCTTGGGGTTGGTGGAGATATGTTGTTTGTTTTGGCTTATTGGTATATGTTGTTGGCATCTCAGAATATCCTTATACTATATCGGTATATGTTGTTTGTTTTGGCTTATTGGTAGGTGGAGTTACTTGGGAGCATATTTTTCAGTTACGTAGAATCAGCTTTTCAGTTTGGCAACAATATTGACTATTTCTGTCTATTCCTGCAGGAGCCACAGCTAACTGCATGTGACACATTTGATGTGTATGCGAAACCATTTTCGCTATGATACGTTTGTGGTATTCTCCACTGCGTTCTGTGATTCTATCATGAGTCCTGGTTTAACTATCATGTACAGCTAGTTGAAATGGCTCCTCCATATATAGAGCTAACTTTGTATTATTTGATGCTCATATTCGAATTAAAGTGTTTGCCCCCTTTGAATTGTTCCCTGTGAGGGATTCGCCATTTCTTCTGTCACTCAGACCACATAATAAGATATGGTGCAGGGGCTGGAAAGATTTCAGGTTAATTTACAGTTGATTCTTATCCGTTCATTTTCCTTTTCTTTGAACTTGGAGTTGTTGCATTTTTCTTTGTTGCTGAATCTGTAAAGTTGTTAATATTTATTTGATTTTGTACACGTCGGCCAGATCAATAGTTCTGAAACCTAGCTAATTTGGCCGATCTGTTTTGAATGAATCAAGTCACTTCTTTATTAGATGCCATCTGCTATTTATACAAGGGAAAGGACACCACTGGAAAAGGTGTCTGTTCAGAGGAGGTGCCTTTTCGGCGGGAACCGACGCGGCAGTTTTACAACGGCCTGCGGTTAGTACAAGCAGGGATTAATCCCATAATTAACACATGGTTAATTAATTCTAACACTCCCCCTAATCAATGCTTGATCTTGTGAGCAGACGTCATCTTGATAAAGTTTCCTCCAAAAACCTTGTGGGAAAAAATGAGGATAGAGGTGTTTGATATGTTGCCAAAACTCCTTCAAACCCAGTAGGAAAAATAAAGAGAAAATGCCGTAACATATAATGATTATTGTCTGTGTAACTCAATATGAGAAAAACCCATAGAGTTTAGAGGACAATAAATATGTCTAATATACTTTCTTAAAAACCCCGGTAGGGAAAACAGAAAATATGACATATGGTCTTGTGTTGATATTATCTCATTAAAAACCTTTATGAGAACCTATGAAGTAAACTCATGAAGGAAAAAAGAGTATAATATGATGCTTTCAACAGGAACAATTCAGGAAGTAACTCCCGCTGATTCTTGCATATTCCGAAGTCGTTATATACCAATTCCATGAACACATTTTTAGAACATAGAAGTTGGTAGAGACCCGGTGAACAAATTAGTCGCATGATTTGACTTGCAAGATATGCAATATAGCGATATTGCTTATTATGTAACCTGTTTGCATCCGGGCAACACAAGAAACATTATCCTTGAGATAATGGTTGGTGGATGTAGCCATGAGGTCTGTCTCGAAGACTCTTCATGAGAGGGCTACCACACCTAGTAGGAACACTAAGCTTGTCTACGATCTGATATAGTGGGATTTGATCGATGTATCCAATGATATCGGTGTTCACATTTCTGTGAAACTGAAAAACCAGGACAAGATGTTTGATGCCTTGGAGATATCGAAAGGTATTCTTGAGTACCAACCAATTGTGTTTGGTGGATCCAATGGCATTAAGGAACGTTGAGTCCCAATATGTCACTTCCATCATCTCTTGGTCTAAATAGATCTTTCTCTACGTCTAGAGAATGAACCACCATAAGAGTTATGGATGTATAAGACTTGTCCACAATGAATTTCTCCAATATATTTTGGATATAGACAACATAGTGTACCAAAATGTATGAGTGAAGGTGCTCAAGTTGTAGTAACGAGCGGTATCTTGGTTTTACCCAAATCCTTCATTTAAACTCCGTCGTTTAGATGATTACATGTATCGTCATTGCAGGAGTAATCGCCGTGTGTATGATGCATAAACATGGATAACCATCATTGTAGGAGTAATCCTTGTGGAAAGGAACTCACTAAGTCGGTTGTACCAAATGTACCGACAACAATAAGTCATATGGTGACTTCTTGATTTTTACACAATGTATGTTGCATTTTGTATTTCGATTCGTAAGTGAGATTCCATTGGAAATCAATCATACATGTGCGAATCTAGTGAGCCACATGGATATGTGATCACTACATCTATCAACCGCAAAGATAGATGATTTTGTAACGCCAATGATATAAGTTATCGGAATGAGATTCCACCGTGGAGAATAGTTAGGTATCTGCGTAAACCCTTGTGCTACAATACTTGCTCTTTGTTTCACCACCTCGTTGTTCTCAATTGCATTTCGTAAGAAAAGCGGTGTAGGTATTGCTTATGAATACCTTCCCATTATTAAGCAAGATCATTTCTTCCTAGATTATACCCTTTGCTTGTGTTAAGTCCGAGTGTTGTTCACACTTTGCCATGGCCATGGTCTTTGGATCTGAATTATTTGAAAGGTTTTTGCAATCTAGTTGAGAAATGTATGTCGACAATTGTAGACTTCCGGTTATATGATTCTCCAGAATCTATATATCAATATATAGTTGATGGAAATATCGTTACCCATGGTGAATGCTCGCGATTTCTCAATGCGATTGAGTCGGGTATTCCGATGTCCCGGTCATTGTGTGCACTATGACCTGGGTTTGTGGAGGTTTCCCGTCCACCGGGTGTATACTACCCATTAGGTGTCTGTCAACGTGAAGTTGACTTGCATTTACTGATTCACGTGCCTTGATATCTTTGCTTAAGTAGAAGCTGAATCTCGATGTACTTACGCCATACATCTCCCCCTGTTGCTTTGAATGGGGAGTGGAGTGGATTTTGTTGGTACCTCCACTCTTTCAGGCATACTTTTGCAGGATTGTAGGATTGTGTGACACCTTTATAGTCAGTAAATGAATCTGGCAGGTTATTTGCAATATGTTGCAAATCTTACGAACACATGGTTCAGCTCTTTGATTACGTGGATATGAGGCGTAAATGTGTTGAACATTCCACTAATTTCCGGCATTCTTTATGGTACTTGAATTCTCCCCTAATGCCCGGAAATATTCCTCATTGAATCAACATACGGCCTTGAATAACTCCCCATGTGAGGGGCTTGAGGTATTGACGGTAATACAGTTATTCCTCACATAGATCCCAACTATATGTTGAGGGGCCAATGATGTATGTCGGGGTGATGATATCGGTGTGTAACCGAATTACCGCAGATAGGAAATACTTGGTAGATTTCCACGTATCAAAGATAGAGGGGAATAAAATTATGCGCTTTGGTCATGAGCGTAAACTCCATGACTCCAACGTAAAGTTGGTAAGTTGCAATTTCAAAGTAAAGATCATGCAATGAGCTCAATTCTTTGGATGGGATTCTACCAAACCAGTTTGAGTCTAGACATTAGGACAAATTGCTAAACTTCAATCCGAGGGCCATAGAAAAAGGCACTCAAGGAGAATTCTGCAATGCTATCCATTCGATTTGCTTGAAATCGATGTCGGGATAATGAGTCAATGGTTTCGTGTGAATAAAGCACACTTGAGACCATCATGTAGATGTGTCTTTGGAAAACCATGGATACCTGAATAGTCTAGTCAATGGTTGGGAAAAACCACTTACCTCGACTTGATGCATTCAGGGGAGTCTGAGTGGTTCAACAGAAACTTTAAGGTGCGCAATCCTTAAAATTAGCTTCCCTGTGTCATATGTAGTGCATACAAAATCCAAATATTGTTAGAATTTAGCATCATAATAATCATAAACCAATGGAATTGCTGATAGTTTCGGTTTCAACCCAATGTCTCGATGACCAAGGCGAGTATGCCAAGTTTGTCATGTACAAGACACTGAAAAACTATCTAAACGTAACATGTGCTACGGGTTGTGTGGTATGTGTAGTACAATCCAGATGATACATAGAGAATGTGCTTGCCATATCCGTTGCATATAGTAAAGAGAAGTTATTTCTCTTTGTTGTCATCAAGTTTTGCTATGGAAACTATTTTGACGGATACCTCCATAGTTTAGTAGGGTACGAATTGAACACGAGAAGCAATAAAGCATCCCGAAGCGTTACTTTCGAGTACCCACGAGGATAGTAAATATGACTCGGGTTGAGCCAACAAATACTTCATCACGTCTAGTGATTTTAAAATATCCCTTTCTCTCAACGAGTGGAAATAGTTCACTTCTCGAGTATGGAGTTCGTGGTGCATATGTCCACAAGGCACATATGATCTTTCATCGATTGACCCCGTGAGAAATCTATATATAGATTTGAAGATTCTCAATATGAAAATCACTCGGATATATAGAATACATACAAATGTGTTGTACCAAAGTCTTGATACAATATATTGTGATACACAATATATGATGACAACAATAATCATGTTCGTATTAGAACATCAGAAATGGACATAAATTAATAAATCACTAAGGAGATTGAGGGACTAAATGTAGTCTCCAAACATGTCAGCTGATGCATATCCAACCTTCATGTTATCCTTGCTCATAGGGTCCCGTTTCAGCTGGATAGTCATTTTATTGCTCGGTTCTAGAAGAACATCATGCAAACAACTTACTTTCATGATGGTGTCAGGTTGAAGGTTTAAAGTGAGCTTCAAACCTTTATCCATGAGGTAATTTGTGTCCTGGTGGCGTGGCTTGGATTACACGCGCTATCCCATGAGAGGCAAAACTGATCATGATGTCCATGACCCGCTTAAGCAAGTTCTGGCCATTGAGGGCAAGAGCCTCAAATTACTTAGCCATCGATTACTTAAAGGGGCAAAACAGAGATAATTAATTTACGAGTAGTAAATTAAAGACCATCATGGTTAGTGTTGTAATGAATTTTGCAAAATTGATGGGTATTTCAAGAAGTTATCTTGAAACCATTAGTGTGAACTTCAAATTGCTAAGTATGACATCTTGAAGATAATCTCCAAAGGGAGTAGATCTCATGAAGCACTAGGAGTATAATCCGATGAAATCAGTAGATACTCATTTCTAATGCCTTATGTCATGACTTAGTAAAATGTGTGGGAGAGCACTTTGTAAAGCAATCATAATGTCGAAACGACAAAATGTAAGCTTTAACAATAGTGGTGATAATCTGCAAAACAGTAAATCTACACACTACCTTGTGATCTCAATACATCAATTTGACAAAAATCACTTTGAATTTTGCATATCAATTCTTCCTCGTATTAAGTCTAAAGACTCAATAAAGATGAATTGATTTTTATTTGCAAGAAATTGAAAATCTCAATTGCAAATAGTAGATGTAATTAATCTCAACATGTAGAATAACATGGAGATATATAACATCATAGTTTATTCTGGAATACAAGGTACTCTACACATTACTAATGTAATGAATAATTGTTGTGTTGCAAACTTGATCCTCAAGTGAAAAACTTGAATTGTATAAATCTCAAATTAAATGAGATCTTGTATCAAATTGCAAGATAATTCAGCAAAGTGAATTAATATTTTGCGAGAGAAAATTGATCTCAACCGCAATTATTTTGCGAGAAAATAAAATTCTCAATCGCAAATCAATATTGTTGTGCGAGAAAACTTAATCTCAATCGCAATGCAGAACATGTTATAGGAATTGCTAGAGAGCAAATACGATGAACATGTCCCATTTTCACAGAGTATATCTGAAATCATCATTTACATATATTGTAAATGTGATATGGAGATATCTGACGGTCTCCAATGCACAGCCTGTGGCCTGATTTGATGGTCAATGCAAATACATAGCCACTTATGCGGGGTTAGTGCATAACCAGAGGGCTACAATGAAAAAGGAAAAAACTAACGCCCACACGTGTGGCATCTTGTGCATCGCCCACACGCCTTTTTTACCACTCATTTTGCCACATGTGAACATATGACATCAGCAGAAATTTTTTGGGTTTTGGCTTAAAAATGTTTTATCTCCTAATTAAAAATCCGTTTTCACCATTAAATCTGTCTCGACGAGATCTTCAAAACTAGACCCCATGTTGATATGTTTCGACGAAATTTTTTTGCCCAAAAGTTGCCATGATGTTTACACTGTAGTTGTCATAGTGCTTAAACTAAAGTTGCCATGTGGCAATTTCAATTTGTAGAGCATGGCAATTTTAGTATTTCAATTATGGCAACTCTAATACTTTGACCATAAAAATTATTTTTTGTATGAACCATGACAATTTTAAGTGCATGTATCATGGCAATTTTAGTTTATGGTTCATGAAAAGTCTAGTTTCTTAATTCCCTGTTTTATAAATGTTAAAATTTACTTTTAAATGTAGAAGAAAATAGCTGAAATATATCATGGCAACTTTAGTGTAAATATCATGACAATTCATGTGCAATAGACATGACAGCTTTTAACCCTAAATTTTTTTTGTCGAAATATATTGATATGAGATCTAGTTTCGAAGGTCTCATCGTGAGGTATTTAATGGTGAAAACGGATCTTCAATCGGATTTTTATTTAAGAGATAAAACATTTTAAAAACTGAAAATCCAAAAAGATTCTCACATGTATGCATGCGGTGACGTGACGCAGTCTGTGTGTTATAGGGTGTATGGGCGGGTTTGGCTCACACCACACGTGTGGGCCTTAGCGTTGTCAAGAGATAAGGTTCCCATCGTTGTCCTGTGTGTGGCCTGTAATTAGTACACGAATCAATCGATTCGGTTAGCTTTACACAGGAGCCATCGCCGCCGCTTCCGGGAGATCCAGCCATGGATGCCTTCGCCTCGCGCGCGGTGCTGAGTTGCCTCGCGCGTGGAGTTCGTCGGCGTACGCTGAACGACGCCACGGGCACCGCGCCGTGTGCCGTGGAGGTCCGCATCAACCTAGGCCGAGGACCATGGCTACGCGAGGAGGACCGGACCGAGGCCGTACTCGACGTCCCGCTCCGCGTAGCCCCGCACCAGCCGGCCGGAGGAAGGAGCGCAGGTCGAGGGTCGCCACCGTCGTAGTCTGGCGGTGGAAACGACACCTTTCGCGCGCTGGGCCTCGCCGCGCCGGAGGACGCCTGTGCCAGGTTCGGGCCTGGCCGACCGTCGGGCGCCGGCTGCACACAGTCAGCTGAAGGGAGAGCCGGCTCCATCTTCGCCACGGGCAGGACCGTGGCTGCAGGAACTCCACGCGGATGCCGGGAGCCGCGTCGGGCGCTGGCTGCCTCGCTTCCATCGCCCGTCTTCGTCGTCGCCAGGACGTAGAAGATGCGGGTGCGCCGCTGTCGAGGATCCGCTGTGGGCTCCGCACGCCGGGAGGTCGAGGCCGGGTTGTTCCCCGCTATAGGCGCCGAGTCTCCGGTCGGGAGGCACTTGCCACGCCGCCGTGCCTTGCGTAGCAGGCCGGGGTCGCATATGCGCCGCGGTCGGCCGTGCCGGAGAGGGCCGCTTATGCAGCCACTGTGGACGGCGTCTGGGAGAAGGGGAAGGAGAGGGTGAGACCAAACCATGCCCTGGAGGACGCTGCGGTCGAGCGCCGACACCTGGGCTCCATCGCCTCGTCACGGGAAGATGTCTCGCCGCGAGCGCAATGGAACGATTCCAGTCCTGCTTCCGCTTCCGGTTGCATCGCCTGTAAGCCATCGGCGACGAAAGTAACATCCGTAACCGCCGGGATGGCCTAATCTCTCGTGGCCTTCTGCTCTCGCCAGAGCGTGCTGATAACATGTTTTGAATGAATCAAGTCACTTCTTTATTACTCCCTCCGTTCCTAAATATTTGTCTTTCTAGAGATTTCAAATGATCACCACATACGAATGTACATAGACATATTTTAAAGTATAGATTATTTCGTTTTGCTTTCGTATGTAGTCACCGTTTGAAACCTAGAAAGACAAATATTTAGGAAACGGATGAAATAGATGCCATCTGCTATTTATACTGAGAAAAGGGCTGACATTGGAAAAAGATTAATGCATTCGGAGGAGAGTCTTTTGTTCGGCGGGAACCGATGCCGCAGTTTTACAACGGCCTGCGGTTAGTACAAGTAGGGATTAATCCCATAATTAACACATGGTTAATTAATTCTAACACGATCGTCAGCCAGACTATGTAATACCACTGCTGGGAGTACGTTCCCTGGAATTTGAAATACCGATGCTCCCTATCTGTTTTAACACAAGGTTTCGCTGATTTCATGTCAGCTACTCCCTCCGTTCCTAAATACAAGTCTTTGGAGAGATTCCACTAAAGACCACATACAAAGCAAAATTAGTGAATGTACACCCTAAAATGCATTTATATACATCCATATGTAGTCTATAGTGGAATCTCTACAAAGATATATTTAATAACGGAGGGAGTACAACCGGACCATCAAATCCTCCCTGAAGTTGTTACACTCGGTTGGACCCCCACACCGAGCCAAAATGTCCGGGCAAGCCTGACCAAGCCAGTTGTTACACTGGCGATCTGAGAGCAACTCCAACGGGCCGACCCAAACGGACGGCACATTTGTCCGCTTTTTGTCCGTTTGGGTCGGCCGCCCGCCCAACTCCAACGGGCCGACCCAAACGGACGGCACATTTGTTCGCTTTTTGTCCGTTTGGGTCGGCCGCTCATCGGCAGCGCCCGCCAGCTTTTGCATTTGGGTCCGGTCATGTAGCCAATGACCCATTTCATGTCCGCATCAACTTAAAAAAAGGCCCACCACCGATCATGCTAGCGGCCATGTCTCATCATCACCAAGATGCCATGCCGGCCGCATACAATGCCGGCTTTTAGAAAATATCACCACGATTCCATCTTTGGTGCACTCGTCGGCCGCACACACATGCCAAGACACAAAAAGGTGGGACTTGAGTTCGACCACGCCATCACGGCCCGTGGTCATGCCAAAGACACCGCGGCATACAAAGACGACGGCCTTCGCCGCCATAGATCACTCGTCGTCGAACTTGAGCATGTCGGCCTCGCATCTTCTCGAACCACGACCTCTTCCTTGGCGACCACGATGTTGAGATCCACCTTCATGATCTCCACCGGTCATCATGCTCACGAGCCACCTCTTTCGCCTTTGGTCTTGGCGTTGGCGGCCTCGATCTCTAGCATCTTGGCTTGCTTCTCCGCCTCGAGCTCGAACATCTTGGCTTGCTTCTCCGCGTCCATCTCAAGCCTCCTCCTTTGGATCTCCATGAAAGCGTCCATTTGCTCCGTCTTGAAACGCCGGCGCTCCTCCTTCCTTGAGTCCTTCTTGTTCATCATGCCCTCCACGCTTGCGATCAAGGCGTTGGATGCCGCATCCCGCTTGTCCTCGGTTGGTCTTCCCCCGAGGCCGTGACGGCTCGCCCTCCCCAACCTCCTCCACGGCTTGCTTCCCCCCACGCGACTTGAGGGCGGCATATTGCGCCTTGAACTTCTCCTCGCCCTTGATGACCCGAAAGCAATGGGAGAGGTTGAAGCACTTGCCATTGTGTTGAACCTTGAATGCCTCCAAAGCATGAAATGCCTACACAATGTTTCCATGCAAGCATATGGGAAAATGATATGCAAATGAACACACAAGCATGAACTTGATGACACAAAAGAGGGCCGCTTGCTAGCATACCATGTCTTGCATGCCGATGTCAGCCACGGGCGGGCCTTGATGCTCTCAAGAGTGGCACAAAACTTGTTGCACTCTTGTTGGATCACCCTCCATCGCTTGGAAATGGACACCCACCCGCGCGTGCTCACAAGTTGGTAAGGTGGAAACTTCTTGCGCTCATGAAACTCTCGATGGACACGAATCCAAAAGGTTGAATGCTTCTGTTCGGCGCTCGTCTTGGGGTCTTGTCCAATGTCTCGCCAACACTCGCAAAGAAGCTTGTCCTCGGCCGCCGTGTATGCCTTCGCGGCGCTTGCTCTTGGCGCTCGGCTTAGGACCGGCTGCTTGGCTGGCGAGCTCGTCCTCGAACAAGGGCTCCACTTCGATGTCGCACTCGTCCTCTTCCTCTAGCCCGTAGTCGTCCGGGAACTCGTGGTCGAATGGGAAGTTGTCCAGGTCAATGCCGACCTGATCACACATGAAGGCCCCCTGATCGGGATCATAGCGAGCGGCCGGCGTGAACGCCCCGCGGCCGTCCTGGCTTTGTGTCTCGTCGGGATCGTAGCCAGCGGCCGGCGCACCGCCCTCGAAGATGAGGTTCTGCATGTAGTCCTCGTCGATGGCGGACGGCATTCCCTCGAACAGGTTGCGGGCCTCCGGGATCACGCTGGCCGGCGTCTCCCGCACCCGTTTCCTCGCGCCACCGGATGACGAGCCACCGGCCACCGGGGTGGCGTTGAGGTCGATGGGCGCGGGCACGGGCGTGGAAGGCGCGACCACGCTCACGTCGGGCGAGCACTCACCGGAGAGGCGGGAGGCCTGCGGGTACACGTGGAAGCCGGGCACCGGGTTGCAAGCCGACGCTGGGCGAAGCGGGCTGCATCATCCGAGGAAACGCCGATGAGCGGTGTTGGCGCGGCGGCAGCGGTGTTGACGAGGTTGCGGCCGCTGTGGTTTAACCCTAGCATGTAGAGCGCCTCCCTCGTTGCCGCCGCGACGCGGGCGTTGGTGACCTCCTGCTGCGCGGCGACGACGACGGCGGCCTGCGCGGCGGCCTCATCCCTTGCGTCCGCGGCGTGCCTCCGGTCCTTCCTCTTGGCCGACTCTCTTGCCCGCTGTGCGGGCGTCAACGGCTTCTTTGGCTTGGCCGCGGCAGCAGTCTTGCGCGGGGCACGAGGCTTGCCTTTCCCGTGGCTGGGGTGGGGCGCCGGACGAGGCCGGCGGCGGCGCCGTCGAGGTCGATGGCGTCGTCCATGGCGGGTGTGGGGCGGGAGCGCGCGAGCGGGCGGGGGTTGGGGGGGGGGAATGGTGGTGGCTGCCACCGGCCGGCGGGCCCGGGGAGAGAAGTAGGCGCAGCAGCTGCGTCAGATCTAAATGTCCGCGGCCTTGACATAAATCCGTTCAAAATTGGGCGAGAATGGGTGCATCATCACGGGCGTAAGCGGGGCCTTGGCGTCCGTTGATTCGACAAGTTGGGCCAGCACTTTTTGTCCACGCCGACCCAACCGCACGCCAGCGGACGAAATGGGTCGCCCCATTGGAGTTGCTCTGAACAGCTGGACGAAAAGTAATTCATGAAGGAGTCTTCCAAAGTTCACATGCAACCCATTCTTTTGTCGAAAGTTTCATATGTGAGCTAGCTACTATTAAGGTTCTAGCTAGGAACCCGGTGGTATGTGCAGCTAGTGATAACACGAGCACAACCGGATACACGTTGATGGAGGTCTGTTGATGAATGGAAGAAGGGATGCTTCTTCTGTGGTTTGCCGGGACCATACCAGACTTTCTTTGTCTCGTCTGTCATTTTTTCCCTCTCGCCTGTCGGGAAGCCCTAGCTCTAGCAGTAGATCTTTCTATGGAGAAAGTGGCTATTGCTTGTGACCGCAAACCAGTTGTTTCTCAGATCAAAAGTGGTGAAAGATAGATGATCATTAGAGAAATCATCGCCTGGGCAAAAGATTTTGGCATGTGTGAATTTGTATTTGAAGGCTGTGCCATGAAGCATGAAGCACACATTCTTTAGACCAGGGCCGCCACATGTGTCTGGGAGCTCCCCACGACCCTTTTATCATTCTTGCAAACTGTAGAAGTGCATGCTCTAGCCAATGCAATCAAAAGACCGATCTGATGGAAGAGACTAGACAGCACATTATACGTCAACACTCCCCTCACGTGTGGCTCACAGCCTAAACATGGACCGAAAGTGGGCTGCAATTTAATTGCGTCAGCCGGGTTTTGACTCAAGACCTCTTCGCTCTGATACCATGTAGAAATGCATGCTTTAACCAATGCAACCAAAAACCGATCCGATGTGTTAGAAGGGAGAGAGAGGATTGGTGGAATAGTTCGTTGTATTGCTTGAGCCTCGTGGGCATATATATATGAGTACATGATCTACTTGGAGTACAAGGCAAGCCAGAATATTTCCTAATCTAACCTATGTTTCCAATCTAATCAATATACTCAACATCCCCCCTCAGTCACAACGGTAGCGACGCAGACGGTGAGACTGGAGAAGAATCCGAAGGCACGCCCACGGACACCCCCACAAATCCCTCTAACGGTTCGATGCATCACGAAGTCGCGGGCTGGAGTGGTAACCGACGAGGTTGCTCAAGCAAGGCGGTAGCCCTTCGTGCCGCTTGTCGAGGTAGCCGAGAGCGTAGGTGGTTTAACCGTAGTCGAGGTAGCCGTGCGAAGAACGCCGTGGTCGGTGTCGAGTCGGGGGACGCCGGTGTCGAGGTAGTCGCCGTGGAGCCGCGGAAGAAAAGCAGCAGCGGCGGCTAGAGAAGGAGCGCGGCGGCAGTGCTCGAAGTAGACGATAATGAACCCAACAACGTGACGAAGACCGGCGCGGACGGTGACGTTCCCGCGCCAAAGGAGGCGGCACGGCGCATATCACATGGGAGTCAACGCTGCGGACTGCTGGCCGCAACGTTACGGGCGCATATCACATGGCGATGGACGCGGCCGCGGCGTTACGCCCGGGGCGACGCATAACGCGGCGGCCGAGGCGATGGCGGAAAGCCTCGAGCGGCGGCGTTGACCGCGTGCCACGCCGCTACGACCTGATGGGCGGCGGCAGCGAGGGTCGTTGCAGCCATGAAGACGACCTCAAGCGGCGGCCTCGGGCGGGCGGTGGACCGGGTCAGCGGCACTACTGACCCGAAGGCGACGCAGCGGCAGCAGACGGTCGGTGCAGTGCAGAAAGAACCACGGGCGGTAGAGGGACCACAGCGCCACGCCGCTATGGCTCGACGGGCGACGCAGGCAGCGCGAGAGTCGGTGCAGCAGCCATGGGAACAGCCGAAATGTATAACCTATAACAGCGACGGACCGCGGGCCGCGGCACTACGATCCGAAGGGGCGACACAGTGGCAGCGCGTGGATTGATGCAACCGCATAAAGAACCATAGAACGACAGTTATGCGGTCCTAAGGACGACACAACGGTAGTTCATTGCTCGATCGGTGAAAAGTGGCATGCATACTCAATGACGGACGACGAGGACGGATATCATCACGCGGTCGGACGTAGCATGAACACTCAACACACCCGCGTGTGATGCTATATACACGGTTAGCCAAGACCTGCACGCACACATGTGTCATCCGGGCCTGCGACGTGTATCAGCGTGGCCTGGTGGCCCAAAGCTAGCGGCCGCTGGCAGCGTCGGTGCGCAAGCAACCAGCTAGTACGCGCGGGTGGCTTCAGGCCGGGGCACTGGCGCCGGACGGTGGCCAGCGTAGGACCGAACAAGCGGCACCACACCAGCGCACTGACGCGTTGCAGCTTGGCGCACGGTGCAGCGATCCGGGTGAAGGCGGACAGGGCGGTGCCCCGTGGAGCAGACCGTGTAGTCGATGTCGAAGTTGAAGTAGATGCACGCGAGGTTGACGACGGCGGCGAGTGACGCAAACCAATCGTAGATCCGAAAAAACCAAAAAAAAAACACCGATCAAGATGACCGACGATAGAGAAAAAATTGGATCAAAGGATCGAAGAAAAATGACTCTCTAGGGTAGCCGGTCAACACAACCGCGACGAACCCTAGGTATGGTATGCCCCGGGCGGCGGTCATGGAGGTCGATCGCCCATGTGGCGCTGTGGTGGCAGCAATGGCAGCTAGGGTTTAGGATCGATTAGGATGATACCATGTTAGAAGGGAGAGAGGATTGGTGGAATAGTTTGTTTTATATATATATATATATAGATATAGACACACACACACACACACACACACACACACACACACACACACACACCCATAACACTATTCTGATCATGTGATGAGAATAATATTCTGATCACAATCTGACCTGCCCGCTAGTAGTATGTTGAACTTCCCTCTGAACTAGGTTGACCTTCCGCCAACATTGTCCAAACGGGGCTTGCGATATACCGTTGGAAAGCTATGGACACCAGTATCATGACCCAACTTAAATTTTTGTCAAAATGTAAGCGGTTTAAGAGCAGTTTCGAAAACCGTTTTTTCTTCACAAAAAAAACGTGAATCGTATTTCGATCGCATTTCTAAACCGTTTACCGGAATGATGCAAATAATATGGCGTTGGAAAGCTGCTGAAAAACCGCTCCTTCACCTTGTTGAAAGTTTTCTCTAATTCCCTATGGTTAAAGAGTAACTTGGAAAAACGTAAAATTTCGCAAACCGAACAACCGAGTTCGTATTTTTGATGTCATTTATAAAGGCTAATCCAATTGAGACAAATGATATGGCGTTGGATAGCTTATGAAAATGCGCTACTTTCTCATGTTGAAAGTTTTCTCTAATTTTGAACGGTTTAAGACTAATTTAGAAAAATCTACAAGTCCTACCGAGTTCGTATTTGAGCTCATTTTTTAACCATGCGTCCGAATGCTGCAAATGATATGGCGTTGGAAAGCTTGAAGAAACGGGAAACTTTTTGGTATGTATTGTTTCTGCCAATTCTTAACGGTTTTAAGTCAATTTTGAAAATAGTGAAAAATGTATTTTCGCCGTAATTTCTAAAAACTTTATCTGAATGATGCGAATAATATACCGTTGAAAAGCTACGAAAAATGCGAAACTTTTTCATGTTGACTGTTTTCTCTAATTCCTCGCCGTTTTCAAGTAATTCCGAAAATACCGAGATCATTAGTTTCGCCTTTTATCGCTAAAGCAGTTATTCGAAAATGCATTGGGTGTGTTGGGGACACAAGAGACCACTTCTATTTGATTACAAGGTTGCTTGAGGAGGTCACTTTCATCATACATCTCTCACGGATTGATAAACCTTATGTCATCTACTTGAGGAAATTTGCTGTTGTCCTACAAAACTATACACTTGGAGGGCCAACAAAGTCTACAATAGTAAACTGTGTAGTACATATCAAGCTCTTTGTGGCGCTGCTACCAGGGAGGTGAGTTCTTGAAGGTATCTTCATTAGATATTGCATTGTATCATTT
This sequence comes from Aegilops bicornis, assembly GCA_021605145.1. NCBI lineage: Eukaryota > Viridiplantae > Streptophyta > Magnoliopsida > Poales > Poaceae > Aegilops > Aegilops bicornis. Next base: position 399,440,084 of record CM038669.1, read on the forward strand.
TTTTGGTTTATAAAAGGAATCTACAAAAATGAAGATGAGTGCACTTGGTCATCTTTATAAAGTATATCTTGAGAGCATTGAGTTAGAACATGGTCGTGATGTATTCAGACAAGAATTTAGAAACTTGATTGACGTGAGTTCTTCGAATTAACATCGTGATTGAAATGCTATTAGTATTCTGTCCATGAATGCCATTAATATTAATGATGGTTGCACTAGGCATGATAAAATTTCTAAAGAAGTTTGTTATAAGCATGTCAATTTTTTTGGAGAGCATAGACCTTGTGAAAGAACAGAAATTATGCATGATAAATATTATAAAGTGCATAGATATGAGAGAACTAGAATATGGCTTATAGAACTAGATGATTATGCTAAAGAATTGTGTTCTCTTCATTCCCTTACTTTTGAACTTTTGCAGTGAAGTTGGTCATCTTAATTTTCAATGCATGTGTTGTCATGATCGAGTCATGGCCAAATATTATGATGACATGATTACCTTCATAATTGAACTTCGTCTAGTTTTGGGGTGTGAACAACTGTCATATAAAAATGCTTGGTTTGAAGAGTTCATTTTCACAAATTCAATTGATAATTTTCTAAGGGAAATATATATGTTTTGTGTGGTGAATTGCAATGAGAATGCTTACATAGCCAAACATAGAAAGAAAGGAACTCTGATGGAATATAAAAAAATGTCGTTTCTTATGTTGCTACTAATAAAAGGGAAAATGTTTCTAGTTTTATCATATTGTTTCTTATACTTAATCAAGCGATGAGGAGTAGCTTCCTTTCTAACCAATCTCTCTAAAGAGAAGCTCCAAAAAATTACTTAGCACCACTCCTAAGGTGGTGAAGGAGAAGAAAAGGAAAAGAAGGAGAAATAAAGAGAAGAAGGTATATCTCCCGAATAATATTGCTCCTATTTTGGTTGTGCCTTATGAACATGAATCACAAACTATTGTGGAAGATGATTTTGGTGAAAATACTTATGATCTTGAAAATCATTTTTGCATGAACTTATAAAAATAAGATAATAATGAGGAAGAGAGTATGATCTTGTGGTGTGCTCGGTTGTATTGCATGGAGAAGGTTAATTTGTACAAACTAATCTCTTGTATATCTTTGGTCTCTCGCCAAACTTGTGTAACAATAGTTTTATTTCCTAGGCATTCTCTAATTTGGCTATGGTCTTTATTTCGGTATGACACTACAAGATATGCATGATAAGCATTGTTTGATGTATGAATGCTATGGAATTGGTTGTTTAATTTATTTGTTTTGTGAATAAGACATACAATCATCAAAAACAAGGAAATTACAACCATGTCATTTGAATGCCAAACATACTCGATCTCCAGAACAACCTCAAGATGTGCCACCGCTGCCACTCCTATGTCAAAGTTTGAGGATGTGTATCTCGTGATAAGGTCGAGCTAGAGCAACACCGGGAGAAGAAACCACCATTATAGAAGCCTTGCATTGATAAAAAAAAATCCTAGGGCCGAACCATCTCTTGAAAAAAATCTGCCATGACCGCGAAAAGATGGCAGAGAACGCCGATGCATAGGCAAAGAAGTACAAACCGCAAAAGAATGATGTGTGGCATCACATAGACACCCAAATGGCGAAAAGGAGGTCACAACCTCATTGATGTCGCAAAAAAATATATCAGGGAAACATCACCCAATCCTCATTGGTTGTCTAAATTTGTGCATTGTATCCTTGCTCGACATGTGGTTATCCTACTATAAAATATATTTCACATATTGGGTGGTGTTGTTTGTGAGTGCGGCGATGGCTAAATATCAACCCCTCGACACTTGGGAATAGACAAGGATTAGGATTGTATTTCAAAATAAATAAGGGTTTATTTTAGAAAAATACACGCACCATCCATTCACAACCACTCAAAATAGATTAAATTGATGTCGGATCTATAGCCATTAGATCTTGATCCAACCATCTAGATGAGTGCTCGAAGTGGTATATATACCCACCCAAACCCTAACGCGGCACAACCCCCAACCCCCACACCGCATTCTCAACCTTCGGCGGCGCGCTCATCCTTTTCCTCTTCTCTATCCTTTCCCTCTTTGCGACACTATTACTCTTAATCTTCTCTAACAAGCTTCTTATTCTCCCCGTCAATGGATGGCAGGTTCTCTTTCCATCGATTTAGCTAAAGGCGTTGTGTCCACAACTTTGCCGGCGCGTGGAATCCATATCATCATGGTGGAGTCCATTGGATTGGCTGTAGTGTGGCTTGAAGCTTCATGGCGCGTTTGTCAATGACTTCTGACTTGCATCGATGGCGAGGAAGGTGGATCTAGATGAAGTCAACAAAAGGTAATAGATTTTAAGGTATATCTATAATTTAGATCCTTTTATCTCATCAACATGATTTTTACAAATATATGTTGCATCAGGACTTTGTTTACTCGAGTAGATCTAAGTATATTTTGTTTCTAACCTAGGTTGAGAATGTTTTCTGGCGGCAATAGCAAATCATTGTAAGGTAATAATTATCAAGGTATGTTTGCACTAGCAAATCATTTTTTAATGTTATGAACATGTTTTTTAAAGAATATGCATGATACCTAGCTTTGATTAATTTTGGATCCAAGTCTACTATATTTGCTACAACTCGCTCACTATTATATGATGTTCTAACTTTTTTTCTTCTAAATTGGATGTATGTAGACAAGTTTTAATGTGTTTGTTCATTCATTGCAATATGTATGTAGTCCATCTTGAAATACCCAATCATCTTTAATAGTGAACGGGGGGAGTATTTCATAGTGAGATGGTTTTCAAGTTTTAATCTGAGTAAGTCATTACTCTCATTCCAAAAACCAAGTATGGATCAAGTGGTTAACATGTTTTCTTTTAGGAGAGTGGTTAACATGTTGGATGGATGTGCAACACTTTCATAGCTCGGCTCTCTACGTGAGAGGTAATGGCCCTTGTCATAGGCCTAAACGTCCGCATGACTAAAAGCCCAAATCCATATCACGCATTGCCTTACCCTTTTCTCGGCCAGTTTTTGTTATGTTGTAGTTTTGTCTGCAGCATCTATTAATTTATTACCAAAAAGCATCTATTTATTTATTCGTCGTTTATTATTTATGATCATATTAATTTTCTAGCACTAGTAATAATCCCGATCGATCTTGCGATGTGATAGCATGAAACCAAGACTAACTAGTTGTCTTTTAAATTTAGGGTGGAAATTTAGTGTCACCAACATCCATGTCATGTTTCTTATCCTTTTTTCTTTGCTATGATTATACACGATGCATGCAATTATTATTTGTGTGTGTTTCCACATATATCTTTCATAGGGATTTTTTTGTTAAGAAACACACATCTTTGTTTAGTATGATTCATCAATTCACATAATAGACATTTTTTTTATTGTGGGGAAATAAACATGTTTGTTTGACCACTGCAAGATAATTTGTGCACGGTAGTTTCAGTTAAGGATATAGGCCGAGACATGTTTCTTGATATTTTTCGATAAGATAAAATGACATCTTTCTTGTTTAAGTGGCCCGACGAGAAAGTTAGAAGCCAATAGTTTAACAAGGAAAAAAAGGTATTTGGATTTCAAAAAGTAGAAAAGGAAAAAAAAAGTTTTTGTAAACTATTCAGAAATTATGGAAAAATAAATAATAAAAGGCTTGTATTTTTATTAATTCTTTGCAATGGATACAGAAATAGTACAAGCCAATATGCTGGGTTGCAGAAACAACACAGCAGTGGAATATGGCGTTTTGGAGGACGAGCTCCATGGAGACCTTTTTTAAAAAATAATCAAAATCACATTTTAAAGTTTCAAAAAATGGAAGAAATTCTACACGTTCATATTGATGTATTCTGCGTGTGTATAGTCCAACTATGAAATGCATTGTGGCGAGAGCTGCAGAAAAAAGATAAATTCATGCATTTTTAATAATGAGTAGTGCATGAACTGTTCACCATTTTCAAATCACGATTTTGTCTTTTTAGTGTAGCTTTCACAATAATGTATATCATCTTCAAATTTTACACATGTAGCATACATCCATATGTACGCAGCGGTTTTTTCAGATTTTTTAAAACTTCTAAATGTGATTTCGATATATATTTTTAAGGAGCTCCATGGAGCTCGTCCTCTATTTAGTATTTTCACTCAACATGAGAACAAGAAAAATTGGAAAACAATACACATGCTTCATCCAGATAGGTAGGTCCAGAGGTGGATACGAGACCACCGCTCACGTGCACGATGCATATGACTAAAAGAGACAAACAATTCAAAATGGCACTACATGATCAAAAGCTGACGTTGGATATCTTTGCAAATCAGAGCCATGCACGTCCATCATCGGAAGATCGAATGGACTCGATTGGACTCCTTTGGTTTCGGAACCGACGAGGTCTTCTTCTCGAGTTAGGCGGTTGTGCTCGAACCACGATGCATCATGCATCATCTCCTTTCCGGCGTGAACCCTAGAGCTGGTGGCATCGCGATCATCATGTCCGATTCCGCGGCGGTGGCATCACAATCATTGTGTGCTACTACTTGCATCATCTCCATTCCGGCACCGAACCCCGGCGGTGGTGGAATCGTTGTTATCATCATCTGCTGCTGAATCATCTTGTTCACCTACCCGTTTGCACCAGTGCCACCGAACTCAAATCCCTCGCCTACGGTGGCATCATCATCATCTTCTGCTGTCGATGAATCATCTCCTCCATCCCGCTGTTCGCGCTGGTGCCACGAGTGTGAATAGCAGAATGGATATGATTCATTAACTGACAAGATGATGACGATTCCATCGTTATCGGGGCTCGCCGCCGGTGGTGGGTTTGAGCTTGGTGGCACAAGAGCCAACAGCGGAATGGGGAGATGATTCATCGACAACGGGATGACGGTGATGCCACCTCTACCAAGGCTACGCGAAGCGACGGCGAGTTGAGCTTGGTGGTACCAATCTAGTGGCGGGATGGATGAGATGGTTCATCGATGCTTGATCGATGACGGTGATGCCATCATCGTCGGGGCTCACCGATGACGGTGGGTTTGAGCTTGGTACGCTTGGTGGCACCAACACCAACAAAGTGGGGGTGGAGGAATTGAATTAGGGTGTGTTTGGTTACAAGCGTGATTGAGGTAATGCAGTAAAAACCAACATCGCATGTTGATTGATTACTGCATTGCATCAAAACCCACATGGTGGCATGATGTTTGGTTGCATGTTTTTTGTGCTTAGGGGTGAGCAGATGCAAAACACAGCTGCTTGGCTATGTGCAAGTAGTTGGTCTACCCATCCCTTTCAATTGTGGTGGACTTGTCACCCATTTTGTAGCACACAACACACTATCAGCAAGAACAACAACAGAAGAACAACAAGAACAGAGCAAAAACATCAAGAACATGCAGATCATAAGTATTACTAGGCATAAGTTGAAAACAACAGGGCATCCCATGCCTCCACTTTGGACCCTGTGGTGTTGTTCCTAGACAAAATATATAGAAGTTCACATCAAAAGAGGCGATGAAACTTTAGTTCAGACCTACACTGGTTCGAGACTTGACAGGATGATAGATAACCTAGAGGGCATGAGAGATGTCGCCATACGCGAATCGTGCTTGGAGCACGGACCACGCAGATGTTGGAGCTGTTGGTATTGAAGATCTGCACCTTCAGCCCCAGTTCGGAGAGCCTCAGGACTAGGAGGTCGCCGGGGACGATCTTGTGCCGCCGGCAGAAGTACTCCCGGCCGTGCCCGAGCACCATGTCACCCTTAAACATCTGCACCTGGACCCAGAACTTGCACCACTTGTTGGCAGAGAGGCTGATGATGCGAGGAGGGCCATGGACCAGCCATTGCTTCATCACTGGCCTGAAGGCAGCCAGGATGAGCAACATGGCGATGTCCTCCTGGTCCTGGATCTACACATAGACCCTGACAGGTTCCCGTATACCCTCCTCGTGGCAGGTGGTTGGCCTCCTGCCAGCTGATACGTCTCTGTCGTATCTATATTTTTTGATTGTTTCATGCCAACATTATACAACTTTCACATATTTTGGGCAACATTTTATATGATTTATTGGACTAACCTATTGATCCGATGCTCGCCAGTTGCCGCCTCATTTGTTGCATTTTTTGTTTCGTAGAATATCCATATCAAACGAAGTCCAAACGCGATAAAAATTCTGAAGAGTTATTTTGGAATATATGTGATTTTTGGGACTTGGAATCAATGCAAGCGGGGCCCACGGCCACCACAAGACACTGGCGCGCTTCTGTGGCCTGTGCTACCTGGGTGGTTTAATGTACTCACCTTTGCGTCGGTTGGAGCTCTACTTCGTAAGCAAGAAGATAATTTATGGAAAAAAATCGTGTAAAAATTTCAGCGCAATCGGAGCTACGGATCTCCGAAATATAAGAAACGGTGAAGGGCCAGAAAACAGGGACGCGAAACAGAAGAGAACTGAGAGGGAGATCCAATCTCGGAGGCTCCCGCCTCCACGCCATGGAGGCCATGGACCAGGAAGGGAACTCTCCTCCCATCTAGGAGGGAGGCCAAGGAAGAAGAAGAAGGAGGGGGCTCTCTCCCCCTCTCTCCTGGTGGCGTCGGAGCGCCGCCAAGGCAATCATCGTGACGACGATCTACACTAACAACCTCACCGCCGTCAACACCAACTCTCTCCCCCTCTATGCAGTGCTGTAACACCCCTTCTCCCCGCTGTAATATCTACTTAAACATGGTGCTCAACACTATATATTATTTCCCTATGATCTATGGCTATCTTATGATGTTTTGAGTAGATCCGTTTTGTCCTATGAGCTAATCGTGATGCATCGTGGTTGGTATGAGTGTATATTTTATTGTGGTGCTTTGTCCTGCGGTGCCTCCGCCACGCCAAGCAAACATGAGGGGTCCCCGATGAGGGTGTTGCAATCGTTCATAATTTTCTACGCCCTTGATGACCCGAAAGCAATGGGAGAGGTTGAAGCACTTGCCATTGTGTTGAACCTTGAATGCCTCCAAAGCATGAAATGCCTACACAATGTTTCCATGCAAGCATATGGGAAAATGATATGCAAATGAACACACAAGCATGAACTTGATGACACAAAAGAGGGCCGCTTGCTAGCATACCATGTCTTGCATGCCGATGCCGCTCACGGGGCGGGCCTTGATGCTCTCAAGAGTGGCACAAAACTTGTTGCACTCTTGTTGGATCACCCTCCATCGCTTGGAAATGGACACCCACCCGCGCGTGCTCACAAGTTGGTAAGGTGGAAACTTCTTGCGCTCATGAAACTCTCGATGGACCACGAATCCAAAAGGTTGAATGCTTACATTCGGGCGCTTCGTCTTGAGGTCTTGTCCAATGTCTCGCCAACACCGCAAAGAAGCTTGTCCTCGGCCGCCGTGTATGCCTTCGCGCGCTTGCTCTTGCGCTCGGCTTAGGACGGCAGCTTGGTCGGCGAAGCTCGCCTCGAACAAGGGCTCCACTTGATGTCGCACTCGTCCTCTTCCTCTAGCCCGTAGTCGTCCAGGAACTCGTGGCGAATGGGAAGTTGTCCGGTCAATGCCGACCTGATCACACATGAAGGCCCTGATCGGGATCATAGCGGCGGCCGGCGTGAACGCATATGGCCGTCCCCGGCTTTGTGTCTCGCCGATCGTAGCCGGTGCCGGCGCGCACCGCCCTCGAAGATGAGGTTCTGCATGTAGTCCTCGTCGGCGGCGGACGGCATTTCGTCGAACAGGTTGCGGGCATCCGGGAGCACGCCGGCCGGCGTCTGCCGCGCGCGTTTCCTCGCGCTGCCGTTGACGATCCACCAGCCACCGGGGTGGAGTTGAGGTCGATGGGCGAACGCGAAGCGTGGAAGGCGCGACCACGCTCACGTCGCCGGGCGAGCACTCACCGGAGGCGGGGAGGCCTGCGGTACCGCGTGGAAGCCGGGCACGGGTTGCAAACGACAGCGGGCGAAGTCGGCGAGCATCATCGAGGAAGCGCCGATGAGCGGTGTTGGCAGCGGGCGACGGGCGGTGTTGTGAGGCCGTCTTGGCCAGGGTTTAACCCTAGCATGTAGAGCGCCTCCCTCGTTGCCGCGGCGGCAGCGGCGTTGGTGACCTCTGGCTGCTGGCAGCGTGACGGCGGCCTGCGGCGGCCTCATCCTTAACGTCCATGGCGTGCCTCCGGTCCTTCCTCTTGGCCGACTCTCTTGCCGTTGTCACGGCGCTAACGGCTTCTTCTTTGGCAGCGTGGCGGCAGTCTTGCTAAGGCGAAGGCACGAGGCTTGCCTTTCCCGGCGGGGGTGGGGCGCCGGACGGCCGAGACGGCGAAGCCGCCGAGGGTCGGCGGCGTGCGTCCCATAATAAGCGGGTGTGGGGCGAGGCCTTGTGGCCAGGGTTTTGGGGGAATGGTGGTGGCTGCCACCGGCGGCGGGCAGGGGAGAGAAATGGCCTTGTGTATGTCAAATCTCGATGTCACGCCGACGCAAATCCGATTCAAGTGGGCAGGAATGGGAACGTCATGTCACGGGACGTTTTCAAGCGGACGCTAATAACGTCCCGTTTGGTCGGCAAGTTGGGCCGCGCTTTTTGTCCACGCCGACCCAAACGGACGCTGACGATTTAAATGGGTCGCCCATTGGAGTTGCTACGAACATTCTAATGAAAAAGTAATTCATGAAGGAGTCTTCCAAAGTTCACATGCAACCCATTCTTTTGTCGAAAGTTTCATATGTGAGCTAGCTACTATTAAGGTTCTAGCTAGGGAACCCGGTGGTATGTGCAGCTAGTGATAACACGACTGCACAACCGGATACCGTTGATGGAGGTCTGCATTGATGAATGGAAGAAGGGATGCTTCTTACATGGTTTCTTAGGGACCATACGGACTTTCTTGGTCTCGTCGTCATTTTTCCCTCTACTTTGTCGGGAAGCCCTAGCTCTAGCACTAGATCTTTCTATGGAGAAAGTGGCTATTGCTTGTGACCGTAAAACCAGTTGTTTCTCAGATCAAAAGTGGTGAAAGATAGATGATCATTAGAAATCATCGCTGGGCAAAAGATTTTGGCATGTGTGAATTTGTATTTGAAGGCTGTGCCATGAAGCATAAAGCACACATTCTTTAGACCCGGGGCACATGTGTCCTGGAGCTCCCCGCGACCCTTTTATCATTCTTGCAAGCCAGAGAAGTGCATGCTCTAGCCAATGCAATCAAAAGACCGATCTGATGGAAGAGACTAGGCAGACATATTACTCATCGTCAACACTCCCCCTCACGTGTGGCTCCGTCGGGCCCCTAGCGTGGACGAAAGTGGGCTGCAATTTAATTGCGTCAAGCTGGGTCTTGAACTGAAGACCTCTTGGCTCACGATACCATGTAGAAGTGCATGCTCTAGCCAATGCAACCAAAAACTGATCGATGTGTTAGAAGGGAGAGAGAGGATTGGTGGAATAGTTCGTTGTATTGCTTGAGCCTCGTGGGCATATATATATGAGTACATGATCTACTTGGAGTACAAGGCAAGCCAGAATATTTCCTAATCTAACCTATGTTTCCAATCTAATCAATATACTCAACATCCCCCCTCGGTCCTAGCAGTAGCGACGCAGACGGTGAGGCGGAGAAGAATCGAAGGCACGCCCGGCGGACCCCCCGATCCTAACAGTTCGATGCATCACGGGTCGTGGGCTGGAGTGGTAACCGAGGTTTCTCAAGCAAGGCGGTAGCCCTCTGTGCCGCTTTGTCGAGGTAGCCGAGAGCGTGGGTGGTTTAACCGTAGTCGAGGTAGCCGTCTGAAGAACGCCGTGGTCGGTGTCCGAGTCGAAGCGCGGGGACGCCTGTCGGTAAGTCGCCGTGGAGCCCGCGGAAGAAAAGCAGCAGCCCGGCGGCTTAGAGAAGAGGGCGCGGCGGTGCTCGAAGTAGGCGATAATGAACCCAACAACGTGTGAAGACGGCGCTTGGACGGTGGCGTTCAGCGCCAAAGGAGGCGGCACGGCGCATATCACATGGGAGTCAACGCGCGTGGACCGCGGGCCGCAACGTTACGGCGCATATCACATGGCAGTGGACCGCGGGCCGCAGCGTTCTGACCGGCGAAGAAGCGGCCAGCGGGCTGAGGCGATGGCGGAAAGCCTCGTGGCGGCGGCGTTGACCGCGTGCCGCGCTTCGCTACGACTGATGGGGCTGACGCATGCGTATGAGGGTCGTTGCAGCCACGAAGACGGCCTCAAGCGGTGACCTCGGGCGGCGGTGGATCAGCGTCGGCACTACGCCCGAAGAAGAGGCGGCAATGACGGCAGCGAGACGGTCGCAGCAGCGGAAAGAACCACGGGCGTGGCAGGGACCACGCGCGCCACGCCGCTATGGCTCGGGACGGGCGATTGGCGCATGGCAGCGAAATCGGTGCAGACCATGCGGAACTTTCAAATGCATAACCTATAATCAGGCTGACGGATCGCGGGCGCGCACTACGATCCGAAGGGGCGACACGGTGGCAGCGTGGATTGATGCAACGCATAAAGAACCATAGAGCAGCGGTTATGCGGTCCTAAGGGCGCGACAACGGTAGTTCATTGCTCGATCGGTGAAAAAGTGGCATGCATACTCAATGACGGACGGCGAGGGCGGATATCATCACGCCGGCGATCGGACGTAGCATGAACACTCAACACACCGCGTGTGATGCTATATACCGCAGTTAGCCAAGACCTGCACGCACACATGTGTCCATCCGGCCTGCGGCGTGTATCGGCGTAACTGGTGGCCCCAAAGCTAGCGGCTTGTTGGCGCTCGGTGCATAAGCAACCAGCTAATACGCTGCTGGTGGCTTCAGGCGAACGCTGGCGCCGGACGGTGGCAATGAGACCGAACAAGCGGCACCACACCAACAAGACCGACAGCGTTGCAGCTTGGCGCCGGTGCAGCGATCCGGGTGAAAGTGACGGGCGGTGCCCGTGGAGCAGAACCGTGTAGTCGATGTCGGTTGAAGTAGATGCACGCGAGGTTGACGGCGGCGAGTGACGCAAACCAATCGTAGATCCGAAAAAACCAAAAAAACACCGATCAAGATGACCGGCGATAGAGAGAAAATTCGGATCAAAGGATCGAAAGAAAATGACTCTCTAGGGTAGCCGGTCAACACAACCGGGCGAGACGAACCCTAGGTATGATGGCCTTGACCCGGCGGCGGTCATGGAGGTCGACCGCCCAGCATGGCAGTCTTGGTGCAGCAATGGCGGCCTAGGGTTTAGGATCGATTAGGATGATACCATGTTAGAAGGGAGAGAGAGGATTGGTGGAATAGTTTGTTGTATATATATATATATATAGATATAGACACACACACACACACACACACACACACACACACACACACACACACACCCAAAACACTATTCTGATAATGTGATGAGAATAATATTCTGATCACAATCTGACCAGCCCGCGAGTAGTTTGTTGAACTTCCTCTACGAACTAGGTTGACCTTCCGCCAACATTGTCCAAACGGGGCTTGCGATATACCGTTGGAAAGCTATGGACACCAGTATCATGACCCAACTTAAATTTTTGTCAAAATGTAAGCGGTTTAAGAGCAGTTTCGAAAACCGTTTTTCTTCTAAAAAAACGTGAATCGTATTTGATCGCATTTCTAAACCGTTTACGGAATGAGGCAAATAATATGGCGTTGGAAAGCTGCTGAAAAACCGCTCCTTCACCTTGTTGAAAGTTTCTCTAATTCCCTATGGTTAAAGAGTAACTTGGAAAAAGCGTAAAATTTCATAAACCGAACAACCGAAGTTCGTATTTTTGATGTCATTTATAAAGGCTAATCCAATTGAGACAAATGATATGGCGTTGGATAGCTTATGAAAATGCGCTACTTTCTCATGTTGAAAGTTTTCTCTAATTTTGAACGGTTTAAGACTAATTTAGAAAAATCTACAAGTCCTACCGAGTTCGTATTTTCGAGCTCATTTTTTAACCATGCGTCCGAATGCTGCAAATGATATGGCGTTGGAAAGCTTGAAGAAACGGGAAACTTTTTGGTATGTATTGTTTCTGCCAATTCTTAACGGTTTTAAGTCAATTTTGAAAATAGTGAAAAATGTATTTTCGCCGTAATTTCTAAAACTTTATCGGAATGATGCGAATAATATACCGTTGAAAAGCTACGAAAAATGCGAAACTTTTTCATGTTGACTGTTTTCTCTAATTCCTCGCCGTTTTCAAGTAATTCCGAAAATACCGAGATCATTCGTTCTGCCTTTTATCGCTAAAAAGCAGTTAAATCGAAAATGCATTGGGTGTGTTGGGGACACAAGAGACCACTTCTATTTGATTACAAGGTTGCTTGAGGAGGTCACTTTCATCATACATCTCTCACGGATTGATAAACCTTATGTCATCTACTTGAGGAAATTTCTTTGTTGTCCTACAAAACTATACACTTGGAGGCCAACAAAGTCTACAATAGTAAACCTGTAGTACATATCAAGCTCTTTGTGGCGCTGCTACAAGGGAGGTGAGTTCTTGAAGGTATCTTCATTAGATATTGCATTGTATCGTTTTTTTGGTTTATAAAAGGAATCTACAAAAAATGAAGATGAGTGCACTTGGTCATCTTTATAAAGTATATCTTGAGAGCATTGAGTTAGAACATGGTCGTGATGTATTCAGACAAGAATTTAGAAACTTGATTGACGTGAGTTCTTGAATTAACATCGTGATTGAAATGCTATTAGTATTACATCCATGAATGCCATTAATATTAATGATGGTTGCACTAGGCATGATAAAATTTCTAAAGAAGTTTGTTATAAGCATGTCAATTTTTTTGGAGAGCATAGACCTTGTGAAAGAGCAGTAAATTATGCATGATAAATATTATAAAGTGCATAGATATGAGAGAACTAGAATATGGCTTATAGAACTAGATGATTATGCTAAAGAATTGTGTTCTCTTCATTCCCTTACTTTTGAACTTTGCGGTGAAGTTGGTCATCTTAATTTTCAATGCATGTGTTGTCATGATCGAGTCATGGCCAAATATTATGATGACATGATTACCTTCATAATTGAACTTCGTCTAGTTTTGGGGTGTGAACAACTGTCATATAAAAATGCTTGGTTTGAAAAGTTCATTTTCACAAATTCAATTGATAATTTTCTAAGGGAAATATATATGTTTTGTGTGGTGAATTGCAATGAGAATGCTTACATAGCCAAACATAGAAAAGAAAGGAACTACGATGGAATATAAAAAATGTCGTTTCTTATGTTGCTACTAATAAAAGGGAAAATGTTTCTAGTTTTATCATATTGTTTCTTATACTTAATCAAGCGATGAGGAGTAGCTTCCTTTCTAACCAATCTCTAAAGAGAAGCTCCAAAAAATTACTTAGCACCACTCCTAAGGTGGTGAAGGAGAAGAAAAGGAAAAGAAGGAGAAATAAAGAGAAGAAGGTATATCTCCCGAATAATATTGCTCCTATTTTGGTTGTGCCTTATGAACATGAATCACAAACTATTGTGGAAGATGATTTTGGTGAAAATACTTATGATCTTGAAAATCATTTTTGCATGAACTTATAAAAATAAGATAATAATGAGGAAGAGAGTATGATCTTGTGGTGTGCTCGGTTGTATTGCATGGAGAAGGTTAATTTGTACAAACTAATCTCTTGTATATCTTTGGTCTCTCGCCAAACTTGTGTAACAATAGTTTTATTTCCAAGGCATTCTCAATTTGGCTATGGTCTTTATTTCTGGTATGACACTACAAGATATGCATGATAAGCATTGTTTGATGTATGAATGCTATGGAATTGGTTGTTTAATTTATTTGTTTTTGTGAATAAGACATACAATCATCAAAAAACAAGGAAATTACAACCATGTCATTTGAATGCCAAACATACTCGATCTCCAGAACAACCCGAAGATGTGCCACCGCTGCCACTCCTATGTCAAAGCTGGGGATGTGTATCTCGTGATAAGGTCGAGCTAGAGCAACACTGGGAGAAGAAACCACCATTATAGAAGCCTTGCATTGATAAAAAAATCCTAGGGCCGAACCATCTCTTGAAAAACTTACATGACCGCCAAAAAGATGGCAGAGAGAACGCCGATGCATAGGCAAAGAAGTACAAACCGCAAAAGAATGATGTGTGGCATCACATAGACACCCAAATGGCGAAAAGGAGGTCACAACCTCATTGATGTCGCAAAAAAATATATCAGGGAAACATCACCCAATCCTCATTGGTTGTCTAAATTTGTGCATTGTATCCTTGCTCGACATGTGGTTATCCTACTATAAAAATATATTTCACATATTGGGTGGTGTTGTTTGTGAGTGCGGCGATGGCTAAATACCAACCCTACGACACTTGGGAATAGACAAGGATTAGGATTGTATTTCAAAATAAATAAGGGTTTATTTTAGAAAAATACACGCACCATCCATTCACAACCACTCAAAATAGATTAAATTGATGTCGGATCTATAGCCATTAGATCTTGATCCAACCATCTAGATGAGTGCTCGAGTGGTATATATACCCACCCAAACCCTAACGCTGCACAACCCCCAACCCCACATTAATCGATTCTCAACCTTCGGTGGCGCAGCTCATCCTTTTCCTCTTCTCTATCCTTTTCCTCTCTTTGCGACACTATTACTCTTAATCTTCTCTAACAAGCTTCTTATTCTCCCCGTCAATGGATGGCAGGTTCTCTTTCCATCGATTTAGCTAAAGGCGTTGTGTCCACAACTTTGCCGGCGCGTGGAATCCATATCATCATGGTGGAGTCCATTGGATTGGCTGTAGTGTGGCTTGAAGCTTCATGGCGCGTTTGTCAATGACTTCCCCAGCTTGCATCGATGGCGAGGAAGGTGGATCTAGATGAAGTCAACAAAAGGTAATAGATTTTAAGGTATATCTATAATTTAGATCCTTTTTATCTCATCAACATGATTTTTACAAATATATGTTGCATCGAGACTTTGTTTACTCGAGTAGATCTAAGTATATTTTGTTTCTAACCTAGGTTGAGAATGTTTTACGGGCAATAGCAAATCATTGTAAGGTAATAATTATCAAGGTATGTTTGCACTAGCAAATCATTTTTAATGTTATGAACATGTTTTTAAAGAATATGCATGATACCTAGCTTTGATTAATTTTGGATCCAAGTCTACTATATTTGCTACAACTCGCTCACTATTATATGATGTTCTAACTTTTTTTCTTCTAAATTGGATGTATGTAGACAAGTTTTAATGTGTTTGTTCATTCATTGCAATATGTATGTAGTCCATCTTGAAATACCCAATCATCTTTAATAGTGAACGGGGGGAGTATTTCATAGTGAGATGGTTTTCAAGTTTTAATCTGAGTAAGTCATTACTCTCATTCCAAAAACCAAGTATGGATCAAGTGGTTAACATGTTTTCTTTTAGGGAGAGTGGTTAACATGTTGGATGGATGTGCAACACTTTCATAGCTCGGCTCTCTCTGACGGAGGTAATGGCCCTTGTCATAGGCCTAAACGTCCGCATGACTAAAAGCCCAGTCCATATCACGCATTGCCTTACCCTTTTCTCGGCCAGTTTTTGTTATGTTGTAGTTTTGTCTGCAGCATCTATTAATTTATTACCAAAAAGCATCTATTTATTTATTCGTCGTTTATTATTTATGATCATATTAATTTTCTAGCACTAGTAATAATCCCGATCGATCTTGCGATGTGATAGCATGAAACCAAGACTAACTAGTTGTCTTTTAAATTTAGGGTGGAAATTTAGTGTCACCAACATCCATGTCATGTTTCTTATCCTTTTTTCTTTGCTATGATTATACACGATGCATGCAATTATTATTTGTGTGTGTTTCCACATATATCTTTCATAGGGATTTTTTTGTTAAGAAACACACATCTTTGTTTAGTATGATTCATCAATTCACATAATAGACATTTTTTTTATTGTGGGAAATAAACATGTTTGTTTGACCACTTTGCAAGATAATTTGTGCAGTAGTTTCGATTAAGGATATAGGCGAGACATGTTTCTTGATATTTTCGATAAGATAAAATGACATCTTTCTTGTTTAAGTGGCCCGGACGAGAAAGTTAGAAGCCAATAGTTTAACAAGGAAAAAAAGGTATTTGGATTTCAAAAAGTAGAAAAGGAAAAAAAAAGTTTTTGTAAACTATTCAGAAATTATGGAAAAATAAATAATAAAAGGCTTGTATTTTTATTAATTCTTTGCAATGGATACAGAAATAGTACAAGCCAATATGCTGGGTTGCAGAAACAACACAACAGGGAATATGGCGTTTTGGAGGACGAGCTCCATGGAGACCTTTTTAAAAAATAATCAAAATCACATTTTAAAGTTTCAAAAATGGAAGAAATTCTACACGCTCATATTGATGTATTTCCAAGGTGTATAGTCCAACTATGAAATGCATTGTGGCAAGAGCTGCGAGAAAAAGATAAATTCATGCATTTTTAATAATGAGTAGTGCATGAACTGTTCACCATTTTCAAATCACGATTTTGTCTTTTAGTGTAGCTTTCACAATAATGTATATCATCTTCAAATTTTACACACATGTAGCATACATCCATATGTACGTGTGCGGTTTTTTCAGATTTTTTTAAAACTTCTAAATGTGATTTCTGATATATATTTTTAAGGAGCTCCATGGAGCTCGTCCTCTATTTAGTATTTTCACTCAACATGAGAACAAGAAAAATTGGAAAACAATACACATGCTTCATCCAGATAGGTAGGTCCGTAGGTGGATACGAGACCACTGTCTACGTGCACGATGCATATGACTAAAAAGAGACAAACAATTCAAAATGGCACTACATGATCAAAACTGACGTTGGATATCTTTGCAAATCAGAGCCATGCACGTCCATCATCGGAAGATCGAATGGACTCAGTTGGACTCCGGCTGGTTTCGGAACCGACGAGGTCTTCTTCTCGGATTTAAGGCGGTTGTGCTCGAACCCCGATGCATCATGCATCATCTCCTTTCCCGGCGTGAACCTAGAGCTGGTGGCATCATGATCATCATGTCCGCTTCACGGCGGTGGCATCACAATCATTGTGTGCTACTACTGCATCATCTCCATTCCGCAATCAACCCGGCGGTGGTGGAATCGTTATTATCATCATCTGCTTCTGAATCATCTTGTTCACCTACCCGCTTTGCACCAAAGTGCCACGAACTCAAATCCTCGCCTACGGTGGCATCATCATCATCTTCGCTGTCGATGAATCATCTCCTCCATCCATTATTCGGCGCTACCGGTGCCACGGTGTGAATAGCAGAATGGATATGATTCATTAACGGCACAAGATGATGACGATTCCATCGCTGTCCGGGGCTCAAATGCCGCCGGTGGTGGGTTTGAGCTTGGTGGCACAAGAGCCAACAGCGGAATGGGGAGATGATTCATCGACAACAGGATGACGGTGATGCCACCTCTACCAAGGCTCGCTAGCGACGGCAGGTTGAGCTTGGTGGTACCAATCTAGTGGCGGGATGGATGAGATGGTTCATCAGTAGCAGTCGATGACGGTGATGCCATCATCGTCGGGGCTCACCGATGACGGTGGGTTTGAGCTTGGCTGCTTGGTGGCACCAACACCAACAGTGGGGGTGGAGGAATTGAATTAGGGTGTGTTTGGTTACAAGCGTGATTGAGGTAATGCAGCAAAAACCAACATCGCATGTTGATTGATTGCCTGCATTGCATCAAGGCCCACATGGTGGCATGATGTTTGGTTGCATGTTTTTGTGCTTAGGGGTGAGCAGATGCAAAACACAGCTGCTTGGCTATGTGCAAGTAGTTGGTCTACCCATCCCTTTCAATTGTGGTGGACTTGTCACCCATTTTGTAGCACACAACACACTATCAGCAAGAACAACAACAGAAGAACAACAAGAACAGAGCAAAAACATCAAGAACATGCAGATCATAAGTATTACTAGGCATAAGTTGAAAACAACAGGGCAACCCATGCCTCCTTTGGACCCGAGGTGTTGTTCCCTAGACAAAATATATAGAAGTTCACATCAAAAGAGACGATGAAACTTTAGTTCAGACCTACACTGGTTCAGACTTGACAGATGATAGATAACCTAGAGGGCATGAGAGATGTCGCCGACGCAACTGTGCTTGGAGCACCAGACCCTGCAGATGTTGGAGCTGTTGGTATTGAAGATCTGCACCTTCAGCCCCAGTTCGGAGAGCCTCAGGACTAGGAGGTCGCCGGGGACGATCTTGTGCCGCCGGCAGAAGTACTCCCGGCCGTGCCCGAGCACCATGTCACCCTTAAACATCTGCACCTGGACCCAGAACTTGCACCACTTGTTGGCAGAGAGGCTGATGATGCGAGGAGGGCCATGGACCAGCCATTGCTTCATCACTGGCCTGAAGGCAGCCAGGATGAGCAACATGGCGATGTCCTCCTGGTCCTGGATCTACACATAGACCCTGACAGCGGGTTCCTCAGTATACCCTCCTCGTGGGCAGGTGGTTGGCCTCTCGCCCGGTGATACGTCTCTGTCGTATCTATATTTTTTGATTGTTTCATGCCAACATTATACAACTTTCACATATTTTGGGCAACATTTTATATGATTTATTGGACTAACCTATTGATCCAGTGCTCAGTGCCAGTTCCTGTTTGTTGCATTTTTTTGTTTCGTAGAATATCCATATCAAACGAAGTCCAAACGCGATAAAAATTTACGAAGAGTTATTTTGGAATATATGTGATTTTTGGGACTTGGAATCAATGCAAACGGGGGCCCACGGCCACCACAAGACACCTGGGCGCGCCCCAGGGCCCAGGCGCGCCTGGTGGTTTGTGCTCACCTTGTACGTCGGTTGGAGCTCTACTTCGTAAGCAAGAAGATAATTTATGGAAAAAAATCGTGTAAAAATTTCAGCGCAATCGGAGCTACGGATCTCCGAAATTTAAGAAACGGTGAAGGGCCAGAAAACAGGGACGCGAAACAGAAGAGAACTGAGAGGGAGATCCAATCTCGGAGGGGCTCCCGCCCCTCCGCTGCCATGGAGGCCATGGACCAGGAGGGGAACTCTCCTCCCATCTAGGAGGGAGGCCAAGGAAGAAGAAGAAGGAGGGGGCTCTCTCCCCCTCTCTCCTGGTGGCGTCGGAGCGCCGCCAAGGCAATCATCGTGTGACGATCTACACTAACAACCTCACCGCCGTCAACACCAACTCTCTCCCCCTCTATGCAGTGCTGTAACACCCCTTCTCCCCGCTGTAATATCTACTTAAACATGGTGCTCAACACTATATATTATTTCCCTATGATCTATGGCTATCTTATGATGTTTGAGTAGATCCGTTTTGTCCTATGAGCTAATCGACGATCGTGGTTGGTATGAGTGTATATTTTATTGTGGTGCTGTCCTGCGGTGCCCTCCGTCACGCGCAAACATGAGGGGTCCCCGCAGTAGGGTGTTGCAATACGTTCATAATTTTCTCGCCCTTGATGACCCGAAAGCAATGGGAGAGGTTGAAGCACTTGCCATTGTGTTGAACCTTGAATGCCTCCAAAGCATGAAATGCCTACACAATGTTTCCATGCAAGCATATGGGAAAATGATATGCAAAATGAACACACAAGCATGAACTTGATGACACAAAAGAGGGCCGCTTGCTAGCATACCATGTCTTGCATGCCGATGTCAGCCACGGGCGGGCCTTGATGCTCTCAAGAGTGGCACAAAACTTGTTGCACTCTTGTTGGATCACCCTCCATCGCTTGGAAATGGACACCCACCCGCGCGTGCTCACAAGTTGGTAAGGTGGAAACTTCTTGCGCTCATGAAACTCTCGATGGACACGAATCCAAAAGGTTGAATGCTTACATTGGCGCTCGTCTTGGGGTCTTGTCCAATGTCTCGCCAACACTCGCGAAAGAAGCTTGTCCTCGGCGCCGTGTATGCCTTCGCGGCGCTTGCTCTTGCGCTTCGCTTAGGACCGCAGCTTGGCTGGCGAAGCTCGATCCTCGAACAAGGGCTCCACTTGATGTCGCTTTTCGTCCTCTTCCTCTAGCCCGTAGTCGTCCGGGAACTTCGTGGTCGAATGGGAAGTTGTCCAGTCAATGCCGACCTGATCACACATGAAGGCCTCGATCGGGATCATAGCGGCGGCGGCGTGAACGCCCGCTGCCGCCCCGCTTTGTGTCTCGTCGGGATCGTAGCAATGACGGCGCACCGCCCTCGAAGATGAGGTTACGCATGTAGTCCTCGTCGATGGCGGACGGCATTCCCTCGAACAGTTGCGGGCCTCCGGGATCACGCGGCGGCGTCCTCCGCACCTGCTTCCTCGCGCCACCGGATGGCGAGCCACCGGCCACCGGGGTGGTGGCGTTGAGGTCGATGGGCGCTGGCACGGGCGTGAAGGCGCGACCACGCCACGTCGGGCGCAGCACTCACCGGAGGCGGGGAGGCCTGCGGGTACCGCGTGGAAGCCGGGCACTGGTTGCAAGCCGACGCTGGGCGAAGTCGGGCAAAGATCATCCGAGGAAACGCCGATGAGCGGTGTTGGCCGCGCGACGGCGGTGTTGACGAGGCCGTCTTGGCCGCTGTGGTTTAACCCTAGCATGTAGAGCGCCTCCCTCGTTGCCGCTGCTGACGCGGCGTTAGTGACCTCTGCTGCTGGCGACGACGACGGCGGCTGGCGGCAACCTCATCACTTTGCGTCATGGGCGTGCCTCCGGTCCTTCCTCTTGGCCGACTCTCTTGCCCGCTGTGCGGGCGTCAACGGCTTCTTTGGCTTGGCCGCGGCAGCAGTCTTGCGCGGGGCACGAGGCTTGCCTTTCCCGGCGGGGGTGGGGGCGCCGGACGAGGCGAGGCCGGCGGCGGCGTCGAGGTCGATGGCGTCGTCCATGGCGGGTGTGGGGCGGAGCGCGAGCGCGGAGGGTTTTGGGGGAATGGTGGCTGCCACTGCCGGGCGGGCCCGGGAGAAGTGGCTGCAGCGCGTCCGTCTCGTGTCCGCGCCGACGCAAATCCGGTTCAAAATTGGGCCGGGAATGGGTCGCCATGCGGACGCCAAGCGGACGCGCGTCCGGTTGGGTCGGCAAGTTGGGCCGCCTTTTTTGTCCACGCCGACCCAAACGGACGCCAGCGGACGAAATGGGTCGCCCCATTGGAGTTGCTCTGAACAGCTGGACGAAAAGTAATTCATGAAGGAGTCTTCCAAAGTTCACATGCAACCCATTCTTTTGTCGAAAGTTTCATATGTGAGCTAGCTACTATTAAGGTTCTAGCTAGGAACCCGGTGGTATGTGCAGCTAGTGATAACACGAGCACAACCGGATACACGTTGATGGAGGTCTGTTGATGAATGGAAGAAGGGATGCTTCTTCTGTGGTTTGCCGGGACCATACCAGACTTTCTTGGTCTCGTCTGTCATTTTTTCCCTCTCGCCTGTCGGGAAGCCCTAGCTCTAGCACTAGATCTTTCTATGGAGAAAGTGGCTATTGCTTGTGACCGCAAACCAGTTGTTTCTCAGATCAAAAGTGGTGAAAGATAGATGATCATTAGAGAAATCATCGCCTGGGCAAAAGATTTTGGCATGTGTGAATTTGTATTTGAAGGTACGTGCCATGAAGCATGAAGCACACATTCTTAGACCAGGGCCGCCACATGTGTCTGGGAGCTCCCCACGACCCTTTTATCATTCTTGCAAACTGTAGAAGTGCATGCTCTAGCCAATGCAATCAAAAGACCGATCTGATGGAAGAGACTAGGCAGCATATTATACGTCAACACTCCCCCTCACGTGTGGCTCCGTCAGGCCTAAACGTGGACCGAAAGTGGGCTGCAATTTAATTGCGTCAACTGGGTCTTGAACTGAAGACCTCTTGGCTCTGATACCATGTAGAAGTGCATGCTCTAGCCAATGCAACCAAAAAACTGATCTGATGTGTTAGAAGGGAGAGAGAGGATTGGTGGAATAGTTCGTTGTATTGCTTGAGCCTCGTGGGCATATATATATGAGTACATGATCTACTTGGAGTACAAGGCAAGCCAGAATATTTCCTAATCTAACCTATGTTTCCAATCTAATCAATATACTCAACATCCCCCCTCAGTCACAACGGTAGCGACGCAGACGGTGAGACTGGAGAAGAATCCGAAGGCACGCCGACGGACACCCCCCACAGTCCTAACGGTTCGATGCATCACGAAGTCGTGGCTGGAGTGGTAACCGACGAGGTTTCTCAAGCAAGGCGGTAGCCCTCTGTGCCGTTTGTCGAGGTAGCCGAGAGCGTAGGTGGTTTAACCGTAGTCGAGGTAGCCGTGCGAAGAACGCCGTGGTCGGTGTCGAGTCGGGGGACGCCGGTGTCGAGGTAGTCGCCGTGGAGCCGCGGAAGAAAAGCAGCAGCGGCGGCTAGAGAAGCGAGCGGCAGTGCTCGAAGTAGACGATAATGAACCCAACAACGTGACGAAGACCGGCGCGGACGGTGACGTTCCCGCGCCAAAGGAGGCGGCACGGCGCATATCACATGGGAGTCAACGCGCGTGGACCGCGGGCCGCAACGTTACGGCGCATATCACATGGCAGTGGACCGCTGGGCGCGGCGTTCTGACGAAGCGGCGCAACGGCAGCGGGCTGAGGCGATGGCGGGAAAGCCTCAGGGCGGCGGCGTTGACCGCGTGCCACGCTCGCTACGACCTGATGGGGCGACGCAGCGGCAGCGCGAGGGTCGTTGCAGCCATGAAGACGACCTCAAGCAGGCGGCCTCGGGGCGGCGGTGGACCGCGGCCGCGGCACTACGGCCCGAAGGGGCGACGCAGCGGCAGCAGACGGGTCGGTGCAGCAGCGGAAAGAACCACGGGGCGGTAGCAGGGACCACGCGCCACGCTCGCTATGGCTCGACGGGGCGACGCAGTGGCAGCGCGAGAGTCGGTGCAGCCATGGGAACAGCCTGAAACAGACAACCTATAACAGCGACGGACCGCGGGCCGCGGCACTACGATCCGAAGGGGCGACACAGTGGCAGCGCGTGGATTGATGCAACCGCATAAAGAACCATAGAACGACAGTTATGCGGTCCTAAGGACGACACAACGGTAGTTCATTGCTCGATCGGTGAAAAGTGGCATGCATACTCAATGACGGACGACGAGGACGGATATCATCACGCTGATCGGACGTAGCATGAACACTCAACACACCCGCGTGTGATGCTATATACACGGTTAGCCAAGACCTGCACGCACACATGTGTCATCCGGCTGCGGCGATGTATCGGCGTAACTGGTGGCCCAAAGCTAGCGTCATTGGCGGCATCGGTCGGCGTTAAAGCAACCAGCTAGTACGCTGCTGGTGGCTTCAGGCCGGCACCGGGCGCCGGACGGTGGCTACGTGAGACCGAATAAGCGGCACCACACCGGCGCAGACGTTGCGACTTAGCGCGCACGTGCAGCGATCCGGGTGAAGGCGGACAGGCGGTGCCGTGGAGCGAACCGTGTAGTCGATGTCGAAGTTGAAGTAGATGCACGCGAGGTTGACGACGGCGGCGAGTGACGCAAACCAATCGTAGATCCGAAAAAACCAAAAAAAAAAACACCGATCAAGATGACCGACGATAGAGAGAAAAATTCGGATCAAAGGATCGAAAGAAAAATGACTCTCTAGGGTAGCCGGTCAACACAACCGGCGGACGAACCCTAGGTATGGGCGGCGCGGCCCCCGGCGGCGGTCATGGAGGTCGACCGCCCCGCGGGCGGCGCGCGGGTGCGGCAGCGGCGGCAGCTAGGGTTTAGGATCGATTAGGATGATACCATGTTAGAAGGGAGAGAGAGGATTGGTGGAATAGTTTGTTGTATATATATATATATATATAGATATAGACACACACACACACACACACACACACACACACACACACACACCCATAACACTATTCTGATCATGTGATGAGAATAATATTCTGATCACAATCTGACCTGCCCGCTAGTAGTATGTTGAACTTCCCTCTGAACTAGGTTGACCTTCCGCCAACATTGTCCAAACGGGCTTGCGATATACCGTTGGAAAGCTATGGACACCAAGTATCATGACCCAACTTAAATTTTTGTCAAAATGTAAGCGGTTTAAGAGCAGTTTCGAAAACCGTTTTTTCTTCACAAAAAAAACGTGAATCGTATTTCGATCGCATTTCTAAACCGTTTACCGGAATGAGGCAAATAATATGGCGTTGGAAAGCTGCTGAAAAACCGCTCCTTCACCTTGTTGAAAGTTTTCTCTAATTCCCTATGGTTAAAGAGTAACTTGGAAAAACGTAAAATTTCGCAAACCGAACAACCGAGTTCGTATTTTTGATGTCATTTATAAAGGCTAATCCAATTGAGACAAATGATATGGCGTTGGATAGCTTATGAAAATGCGCTACTTTCTCATGTTGAAAGTTTTCTCTAATTTTGAACGGTTTAAGACTAATTTAGAAAAAGCTACAAGTCCTACCGAGTTCGTATTTTCGAGCTCATTTTTTAACCATGCGTCCGAATGCTGCAAATGATATGGCGTTGGAAAGCTTGAAGAAACGGGAAACTTTTTGGTATGTATTGTTTCTGCCAATTCTTAACGGTTTTAAGTCAATTTTGAAAATAGTGAAAATGTATTTTACCGTAATTTCTAAAAACTTTATCGGAATGATGCGAATAATATACCGTTGAAAAGCTACGAAAAATGCGAAACTTTTTCATGTTGACTGTTTTCTCTAATTCCTCGCCGTTTTCAAGTAATTCCGAAAATACCGAGATCATTCGTTCTGCCTTTATCGCGAAACAGATTCGTCGAAAATGCATTGGGTGTGTTGGGGACACAAGAGACCACTTCTATTTGATTACAAGGTTGCTTGAGGAGGTCACTTTCATCATACATCTCTCACGGATTGATAAACCTTATGTCATCTACTTGAGGAAATTTCGTCATTGTCCTACAAAACTATACACTTGGAGGGCCAACAAAGTCTACAATAGTAAACTGTGTAGTACATATCAAGCTCTTTGTGGCGCTGCTACCAGGGAGGTGAGTTCTTGAAGGTATCTTCATTAGATATTGCATTGTATCGTTTTTTTGGTTTATAAAAGGAATCTACAAAAAATGAAGATGAGTGCACTTGGTCATCTTTATAAAGTATATCTTGAGAGCATTGAGTTAGAACATGGTCGTGATGTATTCAGACAAGAATTTAGAAACTTGATTGACGTGAGTTCTTCGAATTAACATCGTGATTGAAATGCTATTAGTATTCTGTCCATGAATGCCATTAATATTAATGATGGTTGCACTAGGCATGATAAAATTTCTAAAGAAGTTTGTTATAAGCATGTCAATTTTTGGAGAGCATAGACCTTGTGAAAGAACAGAAATTATGCATGATAAATATTATAAAGTGCATAGATATGAGAGAACTAGAATATGGCTTATAGAACTAGATGATTATGCTAAAGAATTGTGTTCTCTTCATTCCCTTACTTTTGAACTTTGCAGTGAAGTTGGTCATCTTAATTTTCAATGCATGTGTTGTCATGATCGAGTCATGGCCAAATATTATGATGACATGATTACCTTCATAATTGAACTTCGTCTAGTTTTGGGGTGTGAACAACTGTCATATAAAAATGCTTGGTTTGAAGAGTTCATTTTCACAAATTCAATTGATAATTTTCTAAGGAAATATATATGTTTTGTGTGGTGAATTGCAATGAGAATGCTTACATAGCCAAACATAGAAAGAAAGGAACTACGATGGAATATAAAAAAATGTCGTTTCTTATGTTGCTACTAATAAAAGGGAAAATGTTTCTAGTTTTATCATATTGTTTCTTATACTTAATCAAGCGATGAGGAGTAGCTTCCTTTCTAACCAATCTCTCTAAAGAGAAGCTCCAAAATTACTTAGCACCACTCCTAAGGTGGTGAAGGAGAAGAAAAGGAAAAGAAGGAGAAATAAAGAGAAGAAGGTATATCTCCTAATAATATTGCTCCTATTTTGGTTGTGCCTTATGAACATGAATCACAAACTATTGTGGAAGATGATTTTGGTGAAAATACTTATGATCTTGAAAATCATTTTTGCATGAACTTATAAAAATAAGATAATAATGAGGAAGAGAGTATGATCTTGTGGTGTGCTCGGTTGTATTGCATGGAGAAGGTTAATTTGTACAAACTAATCTCTTGTATATCTTTGGTCTCTCGCCAAACTTGTGTAACAATAGTTTTATTTCCAAGGCATTCTCAATTTGGCTATGGTCTTTATTTCTGGTATGACACTACAAGATATGCATGATAAGCATTGTTTGATGTATGAATGCTATGGAATTGGTTGTTTAATTTATTTGTTTTTGTGAATAAGACATACAATCATCAAAAAACAAGGAAATTACAACCATGTCATTTGAATGCCAAACATACTCGATCTCCGTAACAACTTAAGATGTGCCACCGCTGCCACTCCTATGTCAAAGCTGGGGATGTGTATCTCGTGATAAGGTCGAGCTAGAGCAACACTGGGAGAAGAAACCACCATTATAGAAGCCTTGCATTGATAAAAAAAATCCTAGGGCCGAACCATCTCTTGAACAAACTTCTGCCAGCTTCGCAAAAGATGGCAGAGAGAACGCCGATGCATATGCAAAGAAGTACAAACCGCAAAAGAATGATGTGTGGCATCACATAGACACCCAAATGGCGAAAAGGAGGTCACAACCTCGTTGATGTCGCAAAAAAATATATCAGGGAAACATCACCCAATCCTCATTGGTTGTCTAAATTTGTGCATTGTATCCTTGCTCGACATGTGGTTATCCTACTATAAAAATATATTTCACATATTGGGTGGTGTTGTTTGTGAGTGCGGCGATGGCTAAATACCAACCCTCGACACTTGGGAATAGACAAGGATTAGGATTGTATTTCAAGATAAATAGGGTTTATTTTAGAAAAATACACGCACCATCCATTCACAACCACTCAAAATAGATTAAATTGATGTCGGATCTATAGCCATTAGATCTTGATCCAACCATCTAGATGAGTGCTCAAGTGGTATATATACCCACCCAAACCCTAACGCGGCACAACCCCCAACCCCCACACCGCATTCTCAACCTTCGGCGGCGCGCTCATCCTTTTCCTCTTCTCTATCCTTTCCCTCTTTGCGACACTATTACTCTTAATCTTCTCTAACAAGCTTCTTATTCTCCCCGTCAATGGATGGCAGGTTCTCTTTCCATCGATTTAGCTAAAGGCGTTGTGTCCACAACTTTGCTTGCGTGGAATCCATATCATCATGGTGGAGTCCATTGGATTGGCTTTAGTGTGGCTTGAAGCTTCATGGCGTTGCTTGTCAATGACTTCCCCAGCTTGCATCGATGGCGAGGAAGGTGGATCTAGATGAAGTCAACAAAAGGTAATAGATTTTAAGGTATATCTATAATTTAGATCCTTTTTATCTCATCAACATGATTTTTACAAATATATGTTGCATCAGACTTTGTTTACTCGAGTAGATCTAAGTATATTTTGTTTCTAACCTAGGTTGAGAATGTTTTCTGCTGGCAATAGCAAATCATTGTAAGGTAATAATTATCAAGGTATGTTTGCACTAGCAAATCATTTTTTAATGTTATGAACATGTTCTTTAAAGAATATGCATGATACCTAGCTTTGATTAATTTTGGATCCAAGTCTACTATATTTGCTACAACTCGCTTCACTATTATATGATGTTCTAACTTTTTTTCTTCTAAATTGGATGTATGTAGACAAGTTTTAATGTGTTTGTTCATTCATTGCAATATGTATGTAGTCCATCTTGAAATACCCAATCATCTTTAATAGTGAACGGGGGGAGTATTTCATAGTGAGATGGTTTTCAAGTTTTAATCTGAGTAAGTCATTACTCTCATTCCAAAAACCAAGTATGGATCAAGTGGTTAACATGTTTTCTTTTAGGGAGAGTGGTTAACATGTTGGATGGATGTGCAACACTTTCATAGCTCGGCTCTCTACGACAGAGGTAATGGCCCTTGTCATAGGCCTAAACGTCCGCATGACTAAAAGCCCAGTCCATATCACGCATTGCCTTACCCTTTTCTCGGCCAGTTTTTGTTATGTTGTAGTTTTGTCTGCAGCATCTATTAATTTATTACCAAAAAGCATCTATTTATTTATTCGTCGTTTATTATTTAATTGTTGGATGATCATATTAATTTTCTAGCACTAGTAATAATCCCGATCGATCTTGCGATGTGATAGCATGAAACCAAGACTAACTAGTTGTCTTTTAAATTTAGGGTGGAAATTTAGTGTCACCAACATCCATGTCATGTTTCTTATCCTTTTTTCTTTGCTATGATTATACACGATGCATGCAATTATTATTTGTGTGTGTTTCCACATATATCTTTCATAGGGATTTTTTGTTAAGAAACACACATCTTTGTTTAGTATGATTCATCAATTCACATAATAGACATTTTTTTTATTGTGGGGAAATAAACATGTTTGTTTGACCACTGTAAGATAATTTGTGCACGGTAGTTTCAGTTAAGGATATAGGCCGAGACATGTTTCTTGATATTTTTCGATAAGATAAAATGACATCTTTCTTGTTTAAGTGGTCTGACGAGAAAGTTAGAAGCCAATAGTTTAACAAGGAAAAAAGGTATTTGGATTTCAAAAGTAGAAAAGGAAAAAAAAAGTTTTTGTAAACTATTCAGAAATTATGGAAAAATAAATAATAAAAGGCTTGTATTTTTATTAATTCTTTGCAATGGATACAGAAATAGTACAAGCCAATATGCTGGGTTGCAGAAACAACACAACAGGGAATATGGCGTTTTGGAGGACGAGCTCCATGGAGACCTTTTTTAAAAAATAATCAAAATCACATTTTAAAGTTTCAAAAAATGGAAGAAATTCTACACGTTCATATTGATGTATTCTGCGTGTGTATAGTCCAACTATGAAATGCATTGTGAGAGCTGCAGAAAAAAGATAAATTCATGCATTTTTAATAATGAGTAGTGCATGAACTGTTCACCATTTTCAAATCACGATTTTGTCTTTTTAGTGTAGCTTTCACAATAATGTATATCATCTTCAAATTTTACACACATGTAGCATACATCCATATGTACGTGTGCGGTTTTTTCAGATTTTTTTAAAACTTCTAAATGTGATTTCTGATATATATTTTTAAGGAGCTCCATGGAGCTCGTCCTCTATTTAGTATTTTCACTCAACATGAGAACAAGAAAAATTGGAAAACAATACACATGCTTCATCCAGATAGGTAGGTCCGTAGGTGGATACGAGACCACTGTCTACGTGCACGATGCATATGACTAAAAAGAGACAAACAATTCAAAATGGCACTACATGATCAAAACTGACGTTGGATATCTTTGCAAATCAGAGCCATGCACGTCCATCATCGGAAGATCGAATGGACTCAGTTGGACTCCGGCTGGTTTCGGAACCGACGAGGTCTTCTTCTCAGTTGGGCAGTTGTGCTCGAACCCTGATGCATCATGCATCATCTCCTTTCCGGGCGTGAACCCTAGAGCTGGTGGCATCGCAGTCATCATGTCCGTTCTGGCGGCGGTGGCATCACAATCATTGTGTGCTACTACTGCATCATCTCCATTCCGGCACCGAACCCCGGCGGTGGTGGAATCGTTGTTATCATCATCTGCTGCTGAATCATCTTGTTCACCTACCCGTTTGCACCAGTGCCACCGAACTCAAATCCCTCGCCTACGGTGGCATCATCATCATCTTCTGCTGTCGATGAGTCATCTCCTCCATCCCGCTGTTCGCGCTGGTGCCACGAGTGTGAATAGCAGAATGGATATGATTCATTAACAGCACAAGATGATGACGATTCCATCGTTGTCGGGGCTCGTCGCCGGTGGTGGGTTTGAGCTTGGTGGCACAAGAGCCAACAGCGGAATGGGGGAGATGATTCATCAGCAACAGGATGACGGTGATGCCACCTCTACCAAGGCTCGCTAGCGACGGCAGGTTGAGCTTGGTGGTACCAATCTAGTGGCGGGATGGATGAGATGGTTCATCAGTAGCAGTCGATGACGGTGATGCCATCATCGTCGGGGCTCACCGATGATGGTGGGTTTGAGCTTGGCTGCTTGGTGGCACCAACACCAACAGTGGGGGTGGAGGAATTGAATTAGGGTGTGTTTGGTTACAAGCGTGATTGAGGTAATGCAGGCAAAAAACCAACATCTGCATGTTGATTGATTGCCTACATTGCATCAAGGCCCACATGGTGGCATGATGTTTGGTTGCATGTTTTTGTGCTTAGGGGTGAGCAGATGCAAAACACAGCTGCTTGGCTATGTGCAAGTAGTTGGTCTACCCATCCCTTTCAATTGTGGTGGACTTGTCACCCATTTTGTAGCACACAACACACTATCAGCAAGAACAACAACAGAAGAACAACAAGAACAGAGCAAAAACATCAAGAACATGCAGATCATAAGTATTACTAGGCATAAGTTGAAAACAACAGGGCATCCCATGCCTCCACTGGACCCCAGGGTGTTGTTCCCTAGACAAAATATATAGAAGTTCACATCAAAAGAGACGATGAAACTTTAGTTCAGACCTACACTGGTTCAGACTTGACAGATGATAGATAACCTAGAGGGCATGAGAGATGTCGCCGACGCAAGCCGACGCGCGGGGCGAGTCGGGCAGCATCATCCGAGGAAACGCCGATGAGCCGGTGTTGGCCGCGGCGACGGCGGTGTTGACGAGGCCGTGCTGGCCAGGGTTTAACCCTAGCATGTAGAGCGCCTCCCTCGTTGCCGCATGACGCTGGCGTTGGTGACCTCTGCTGGCGGCTGGCGACGACGGCTTGACTCATATGTGGCGGCCTCATCCCTTGCGTCCATGGCGTGCCTCCGGTCCTTCCTCTTGGTCGACTTTCCCTTGCCCGTGCGGCGTCAACGGCTTCTTTTGGCTTAATGGCAGTAGCCTTGCGCTGGGGCACGAGGCTTGCCTTTCCCGGCGGGGGTGGGGGCGCCGGACGAGGCTTGTATCGGTGGTCGATAGAACTTGAGGGATTATTTGTTCTACCTTTAGCTCCTTGTTGGGTTCAACACTCTTATTTATCGAAAAAGGATACAAACGATCCCCTATACTTGTGGGTTGTCACCACCGTCAAGCGACAAGCTCATGTACTCCACCCTGCCCGGAGCCACTGTCCTCTTTAGCCACCGGTTTGTGGGGATGATGTCCTCAACACCCTTGGCGCCGACGATGACCTGCGCTCATCTGCCGGCTGTGTCCCACTCCATCTTCATTGTCTTATCAGTAAAGTGGACGATAGTAAGTGATACGTCTCCAACATATCTATAATTTTTTATTGTTCCATGCTATTATGTATCAATCTTGGATGTTTTATATGCGATTATATATCACTTTTTGGGACTAAACTATTAACCTATTACCCGGTGCCACTTGTTGTTTTTTGCTTGTTTTTTATGCTTTTCAGAAAATTAGTACCAAATGGAGTCCAAACGCTATGAAACTTTTTGACGATTTTTTTGGACCATAAGGGACCCTAGATATTTTGGGAGAAGACCTGCAGAGTCACTAGGTAGCGACAAGCTCGGGAGGCTCCCCCCAGGCTTGTGGGCTCCTCATGGCACCTCTTGACCTAATTCCACCTTTATAAAGTCCTAAATATTCCCCTTATACCAATTGCCGGCAAAGGATGGAGGCAGCGGGGATTCTATCCCCGCCGGTGTGAACCCCAAGACGACGAGGTCCGGCACCGGTGGCGGAGCCGGAGCGAGCGGCGACGGTGTTGCATTGGCCTAGGGCGACGACATGGTGCAGAATGGGGACGACGACCAAAGAGCTGTGGCGAGGCCCCTTCTGGAGGAGGAGAGGCCAACAATCTACCTCTCCTAGATGGGGTTGTTGCCAGCGACGACGGGAGTGGGTGGGGTGCGGCGAGATGATGGCTCTGCCATCAGGGAAGGGGCGATGAGGGGGGGGGGGAGAGTGTGTGGATCACCGCCCTCCGCGGCTCTCGTGTCGCGCCCCTAGGGTGACCTAACCCTAGCCGCCATTGGTCCCCTTTCCACACCCCTCTCCCTGCCGCCACCCAAGGCGCACACCGGTGCTATTGTGCGTTTAGCGATGAAGGTGGTGGCGAGGTCCTGCTGTCTTGCCTCGGGGCAAGGAGTGTAGGAAGTCGGGGCGGCAGCCCTAAGAGGGATGGCGGCGTTGACCTCGCCGGTGGGTGGCGCTGCGAGTGTTTCCCGTCCCTGGTGGCCGCGTGGTTGGCGCGAGGACGGCGGAGGCTTCTCGCGATGGGGCCTACTCTGGCGGCCGTGCCAAATCTGGATCTCGGCGACCCTCCATAGGCTTCCCATGTTCTCATCGTCTCTGCCCTCGGCCTCCTCTTGGTCGTCGGTGTAGGACGATTTTGAGGGCATGGTGTTGTGAGGTTAGGGAAGGGGGAAACCCCTAGTCAACGCCGCGTCAACCTCGTCGTCGACGGTGACGCTCATGCACCATCTTCCTTCCTGAGGGGACGTTCGGTCTCCCTCCTCCCACACCATATCCTCCCTCAATTCCCTGAGTGAAAGCCTTGGCCAAGCCTGGCCGGGCGCAGGCGG
Organism: Aegilops bicornis; assembly: GCA_021605145.1. Taxonomy (NCBI): domain Eukaryota; kingdom Viridiplantae; phylum Streptophyta; class Magnoliopsida; order Poales; family Poaceae; genus Aegilops; species Aegilops bicornis. The sequence continues at coordinate 399,472,841 of CM038669.1, forward strand.
CACCAAGGCGTCGTGTACCTTCCTGGAGGCAGCGCCTTTGGGTGGCTGGGGGCTGTGGGCCTGTTCTGCACTGCCAGTTGTCGGTGGCAGATGGGGGTCTCCTTCGGGGTCTCCGGGGGTGTTGGTTGTGAAGGCGTATGTCTGCTATCCTTTGTGGCTCCCTGCTAGGTCACTCTGCTGGGTGCCGACCGGTGTTACGGTGCCCAGTTTGGGCGATGGGAGATAGTGCTCTCCCTCCGGCAGCAAGACCGTGGCTAGGTTGACTTAGCGGCTTGGCTTGTGCTCATTCAGCGGTGGCGTGTTCGTTGCTTCACTCCGTCCGGTGCTTCCTCGATGGCTTCTACAGATGCCAATCTGGTCTGCGAGGAGTCTTCGGCTTGAACAAGATGCTTCATTTGTTAGCGGCCGCGATTGTTCCCTCTGCTATGTGTAGTAGTTGTGTCTGATTGCTCCTTGCTGTAATTTTTCTGCTTGCTCAAGCTTGTATATTTTCACTACAACACCATTGTATCCTTCATTCCTTCCTAATTGGTTGATGACTTCACTAATTTGAAGTCGGGCTAGGTTGTGTCGATTAGTTTGGTCTGCGAGTAGTTTTTCCACTTGAGTCGACTAGGTTGTGTCGATTATAACTTTGAACCAGTGGGGGCACGCAGAGTGCACACACTGGGTGTAGTCCCCAAGGCCAACATCGAATGTGTGATTCGGTGGGGGTCTTGATAAAAAAGTTGCTTTTCAGTTCTTCCACTCGGTATGGGCGGACCATGTCGAGTGGAACTTGAACTAGTGGGGGCACGCTGAGTGCACCCACTGGGTGTAGTCCCAGAGACCATGGTCGACTGCGGGCAACCGGTTGTGGTATGAGAATAACTGTTGCTTCTCTTCTTCTTTTTTTGACATTCTTCTACTCAGTTTGGGCGGACCGTGTCGAGTGGAACATGAACCAGTGGGGGCACGCTAAGTGCACCCACCGGTGTAGTCCAGACCATCGTTGAATGTTCGATTCACGATAGTCTTAGAACTTTTTGAATTTGAACTTTATTGCCCGGTAAGCAACCAAACTTTGTATCCGCCGACCGACCGGCCCTTCCCACCACGTAAATCTTGTGAACTTGGAGCCCGTTTTGCTGACTTGGAGTAGAAGCAGATCAACTCAATCTTGATCTGGAGCTGGCCAAGGTGAACTTGCAGAAGGTTAAGGATGATGCTGCTGGTATGGAAAACTTGTCTATTGACTCTTTTCTGAACCGAGTGTTATTTCCTTCCTCTGAACTGAGCGTTATTTCTTTCAGAAAAAATGAACCAGGCTTTGGAGAAGAAGGATCTTGACCTTATAGCCGCACAAAAATCAGCCGAAGAGAAAAAAGCACTTGCCGACCAGAAGCTGGCTTCAGTCGGAAAGTTAGAAACAGAAAATGCCAAGCTAAAGACTGCTCTTGACGAGGCCAATAAGGAGGTGACTCGGCTGAAGAAGGACAAGGGAGCTTTGACTGACAAGGTTGGTGATCTCAGTCGGAGGAGAGACGAGCTGGAGACTTATCTGGGAGGACTCGCCAAGAAGTTATTCCTTATGCTTGAAGGTACCTTTCCTTGTCCGACTGTTTTGCTATCGTCGATTCATCATAAAGCCGTCGACTCATTATTTCTTTGTGAGTGCAGAATTCTGCCAAAACTTTGAGGAAGAAACTAGGCGAACCGAGACAAGCTTGGTCCCCATCAATTCCCCTGTTAAAGATGAAGCTGCCATGAACGTGCTTCGACTGGAATCTCGACTTGCCAGCGTTACAGACTACCTCGCTCGACTGAAGGTTGCGGTATCGCGGATCGACACGGCGCTATGGCCAAAGGAGGCGCTCCAAAATGACCTCGAGTCTCTGATGACTCGACTCAATGAGATCCCTGGTCGAGTGCAGGAATGGAAGAAATCGTCTGCTCGGTGCGGTGCTGACGTAGCTCTGTCCCTTGTTCGCGTCCATTGCAAGGAGGCCAAAGAAGAGAAACTAGCAGCGATCAAGGTCGTCAACACCAAGAGACTTGACTTCCAGTCTTTCATGGAGACCTTCATTGCTGTTGTTACTCGAATTGCAGATGGAATCGACTTGAATGAGTTCGTCGAGCCTGCCAGCCCTCCTCCCGCGGAGTGAACAAACTTTAAGCCTTAATTAAATTTTCCACGGAATGCCGAGTGATTTTGTAACCGTTAAACTCCTTCGGGCCTGATGCCCGAGTACTTTTATTTGCGGTTCGTAACCTCGTGGGATTTACCCGAACTTGATCTTTCTTTGAATATGTTTGCTTTTATCTTGGAGTGGAACTTGTAACTTCACTCGGAACAGACTTTGGTACTTGTGATGTAGTTCTGAGGAGAGGGCAGCGGACGACCTGCACCTCGTCGTTTTTGCATATTGGGATGGATCGCACATTGTATTTGTGGCACAGCTCTGGGGAGAAGGCCGCAGACGACCTGCACCTCGTCGTCCTTACGGATCAGGATGGAGCGCACATTGTATTTGTGGCACAGCTCTGAGGAGAAGGTCGCAGGCGACCTGTACCTCGTCGTCCTTGCGGACCAGGATGGAGCGTGTGGCTAAGTCCCCGATAAAGAGGATCACTCTTCACTCGAAGCATGTTTTAACTTAGGCGAGGACGAAACTACAGCTAAGCCCCCGAGTGAGAGGGTTGCTCTTCACTCGGTGGGATTTTTTCAAACTTAAGTAGTACGGGATCTGCAGCTAAGCCCCCGAGTGAGAGGGTTGTTCTTCACTCGGTGGGATTTTTCCAAACTTAGGCGTAGTACAGATCAGCTAAGCCCCGAGTGAGAGGGTTGCTCTTCACTCGGTGGGATTTTTTCAAACTTAGGCGAAGTAGTACAAGATCAGAATTCAAGCCCCGAAAGTGAGAGGGTTGCTCTTCGCTCGGTGGGATTTTTTCAAACTTAGGCGAGTACAGGATCTGTAGCTAAGCCCCGAGTGAGAGGGTTGCTCTTTCACCAAAGGGGATTTTTTCAAACTTAGGCGAGTATAGGACTGTAGCTAAGCCCCCGAGTGAGAGGGTTGCTCTTCACTCGGTGGGATTTTTTCAAACTTAGGCGAGTACAGGACTACAACTAAGCCCCCGAGTAAGAGGGTTGCTCTTCACTCGGTGGGATTTTTTTAAACTTAGGTGAGTACGGAACTGCAGCTAAGCCCCCGAGTGAGAGGGTTGCTCTTCACTCGGTAGGATTTTTTCAAACTTAGGCGAGTACAAGACTGCAGCTAAGCCCCGAGTGAGAGGGTTGCTCTACACTCGGTAGGATTTTTCAAACTTAGGTGAATCGGATTCACGGCTAAGCCCCCGAGTGAGAGGGTTGCTCTTCACTCGGTAGGATTTTTCAAACTTAGGCGAATCGGGTTCGCGGCTAAGCCCTCGAGTGAGAGGCTTGCTCTTCACTCGGTGTTTGTTTTTGAAACTTAGGCGAATCGGATTCGCAGCTATGCCACCCACTGGGGGGATTTTGAACATATGTATAAGTAATAATAAACATTTAGTTGACTGTAAAACCATATCTTTGATAAACAAACTGAAAGGTACTTCTTATTACATCTCAACAATCTGAACGCTTAAGTATAAAAGTGGCGGAGCAACTCTGCATCTTGTCGGGCTTGTTCTGCTTCTGCTTCTGAGAAAAGTTCTACTTGCAGAGCATTGTGGAGTAGATCAGACGGCAGCACGGCTTCAGCTCCATAGACCATGAAGAAGGGAGTCCGACCAGTCGACCGATTTGGCGTTGTTCTTAGACCCCACAGTACTGATGGTAACTCGTCCACCCAGGCACCTGCCGTGTGTTTGAGGTCACACATCAACCTAGGCTTCAGCCCTTGGAGGATCAAACCATTTGCTCTTTCTGCTTGTCCATTCGACTGTAGGTGAGCGACTGAAGCATAGTCTACCTGAGTGCCTTGGGAAGCACAGAAAGCTCTGAACTCATCTGAATCAAAGTTTGAACCGTTGTCCGTGATGATGCTGTGCGGGACCCCATATCTTAATGTTAACTCTCTGATGAAGCTGACGGCGGTACTTGAGTCGAGTGTTTTGATGGGTTTGGCTTCAATCCACTTAGTAAACTTGTCGACTGCAACAAGCAGATGAGTGAAGCCACTCCTGCCAGTCCTCAGAGGTCCAACCATATCCAATCCTCAAACTGCAAAGGGCCAGACGAGTGGAATGGTCTTCAGGGCTGATGCAGGCTTGTGACACATGTTGGAGTAGAACTGACATCTTCACACTTGTCGACTATGTCTTTTGCCATTTCATTTGCTCGCGGCCAGTAGAATCCCGCTCGGTATGCTTTGGCCACAATGGTTCGAGAGGACGCATGGTGACCGCAGGTCCCCGAGTGGATGTCTTTGAGAATCATTCGACCTTCTTCTGGCGTGATGCACCGCTGAGCAACTCCAGTAACACTCTTTCTTTAAAGCTGTCCACCTATTACCGTGAAGGCTTTGGATCGACGGACAATCTGACGTGCCTCATCTTCATCTTCTGGAAGCTCTTTCCTAAGAATGTATGCAGCATACGGTACTGTCCAATCAAGAATGACGACCAAAACCTCCATGATTAAGTCGACTACGGCTGGGATTTCAATTTCAGTCGGATCAGTAGAACTCTTAGGCTGCGGGGGCTCTTCTGTGAAGGGATCCTATTGAACTGATGGTGTGTGAAGATGCTCCAAGAACACATTGCTGGAAATGGGCTCCCGCTTGGAACCTATCTTTGCCAGGTCATCAGCTGTTTGGTTCTTCACCGGGGAATGTGGTGGAGCTCTAGCCCTTCAAACTTCTTTTTCTAACTTTCTCATCACTGCATTGCAATAGCCAGTCATATATTTGGGCTCGATGTCCCACTCCTTCATCACTTGATTGACCACCAAATCTGAGTCGCCGTAGACCATTTGGCGATGTAAGCCGAGTGAAATGGCCATACACAACCCATACAAAAGTGCCTCGTATTCAGCTTCATTGTTGGAGGAATCAAAGTGAATCGAGAACGAATCGAGTTTGTCGCCTCGCTGGGATACTTCAGGACTACTCCAGCCCCGTAACCATTCAAAGATCTTGGATCCATCAAAGAACATAGTCCAATGTTTCGAGTGAATCTGAAGTCGGTTGTTGCTGCTCAATCCACTCGACAAGGAAATCTGCTATTACTTGGGACTTGATTGGTTTCTTTGCCTCAAACTTGATATCCAACGGTAGGAGTTCAATCACCCACTTTGCCACTCGACCGCCATGCCTCTGTTGTTCAGTAATTTCCGACAATGGAGCATCACTGACGACTATGATCGAGTGATTTGAGAAATAATGTGCAACCTTCTTCGTGGTCAAGTAAATTCCATAGACAAGCTTCTGATAATGCGGATATCTCTGCTTGGATGGAGTTAAGACTTCAGAAATATAGTACACAGGGTGCTATCCCTTGTAGGTTTTACCTTCTTCTTCCTGCTCAACCGTGAGTATCAGCATCGACAACTTGTCCAAAGGGCTGCAATATAAGTAGTAAAGGCTCTTTGCAGATTGAAGCAATGAGCACCGCTGGGTGGAAAGCAGGGTTTTGAGCTCGCAAACGCCACGCCTTCAGGAGTCCACTCGAACTTATCGATTTCTTCATCACCGGTCAAGAGGCAATGCCTTTTCACGGAGACGAGAGATGAATCGACTCAAAGCGCCAAACAACCAAAGAAGCTTCGAATGTCGTGGTACACGCATAGGGCGTTTCATTCGGAGTATTGCACTAACTTTCTCTGGGTTTGCATCGATCCCACGTTCGGAAACGAGGAAACCGAGTAACTTTCCACCTGGAACCCCGAATGTACACTTCGACGGATTAAGCTTGATATCATATCTCCTCAGATTGGCAAAGGTTTCAGCGAGGTCAGTCAGCAGGTCGGAACCTTTACGTGACTTAACCATGATGTCATCCATGTATGCTTCCACATTCCGACTGATTTGAGTGAGCAGGCACTTCTGTATCATGCGCATGAATGTGGCACCAGCATTCTTGAGACCAAAAGGCATAGTAACATAGCAAAAGAACCCGAACGAGGTGATTAAAGCTGTTTTTATTTCACCGGGTCCATATAGTCGGATATGATGGTACCCGGAATACGCGTCCAGAAAGGACAATCGCTCACATACCGCAGTCGAGTTGACTATCTGATCGATGCGGGGAAGAGGGAAGTGATCTTTCGGGCAGGCCCGATTAATATGCTTGAAGTCAATGCACATGCGAAGTGAATCTTTCTTTTTGGGGACCATGACAACATTGGCGAGCCACTCGGAGTGGTAAATTTCGTGGATGAACTCAGCTGCCAGAAGCCGAGTCACCTCCTCGCCGATTGCCTTTCTCTTCTCCACGGCGGACTGATACGTCTCCAACGTATCTATAACTTTTGATTGCTCCATGCTATATTATCTACTGTTTTAGGCAATATTGGGCTTTATTATCCACTTTTATATTATTTTTGGACTAACCTATTAACCGGAGGCCCAGCCTGCATTTGTTGCTTTATGCCTATTTCAAAGTGTTTCGAGGAAAAGGAATATCAAACGGAGTCGAAATGGAACGAAATCAATCGGAGAAGTTATTTTTGGAAGGAAACCCATCTGATAGACTTGGACTCTACGCCGAAGATACGGGAGCTGGCCACGAGGGTGGGGCGCGCCTGCCTCGTGGGCCCCAAAGCTCCACCGACGCACTTTGCACCCATATATACCTACGTATCGAAAACTTCCAACAGAAGATAGATCGGGAGTTCACCGCCGCAAGCCTCCGTAGCCACCAAAAACCTCTCGAGCCTGCTCAAGACCTCACCGGGAGGGGGGGAACCTCACCGTGGCCATCTTCATCATCCCGGCGCTATCCATGACGCAGGAGGGAGTAGTTCACCCTCGGGCTGAGGGTATGTACCAAGAGCTATGTGTTTGATCTCTCTCTCTCTCGTGTTCTCTCGTGTTCCTCTATGGCACGATCTTGATGTATCCCGAGCTTTGCTATTGTAGTTGGATCTTATGATGTTTCTCCCCTCTACTCTCTTGTGATGAATTGAGTTTCCCGCTTATCTTATTGGATTGACTCATTTATGAGAACACTTGATGTATGTCTTGTCGTGGTTTATCTGTGGTGACAATGGGATATCATGTGCCACTTGATGTATGTTTTGGTGACCAACTTATGGGTTCCGCCCATGAACCTATGCATAGGGGTTGGCACACGTTCTTGACTCTCCGGTAGAAACTTTGGGGCACTCTTTGAAGTACTTTGTGTTGGTTGGATGAATCTGAGATTGTGTGATGCATATCGTATAATCATGCCCACGGATACTTGAGGTGACAATGGAGTATCTAGGTGACATTAGGTTTTGGTTGATTTGTGTCTTAAGGTGTTATTCTAGTACGGACTCTTTTATAGATTGATCCGAAAGAATAACTTTGAGGTGGTTTCGTACCCTACCATAATCTCTACGTTTGTTCTCCGTTATTAGTGGCTTCGGAGTGACTCTTTTTTTCATGTTGATGGCTTGTTATATGATCTATCTATGTTATTATTGTTGAGAGAACTTGCACTAGTGAAAGTATGAACCCTAGGCCTTGTTTCCTATCATTGCAATACTGCTTACGCCACTTTTATCCTTAGTTACCTTGCTGTTTTTATTATTTCAGATTACAAAACCTTTATCTACCATCCATATTGCACTTGTATCACCATCTCTTCACGAACTAGTGCACCTATACAATTTGCCATTGTATTGGGTGTGTTGGGGACACAAGAGACTCTTTGTTATTTGGTTGCAGGGTTGCTTGAGAGAGACCATCTTCATCCTACATCTCCCACGGATTGATAAACCTTAGGTCATCCACTTGAGGGAAATTTGCTACTTGTCCTACAAACCTGTGCACTTGCAGGCCCAACAACGCCTACAAGAAGAAGGTTGTGTAGTAGACATCAAGCTCTTTTCTGGCGCCGCTTGTCGGGAGGTTAGTGCTTGAAGGTATATCTTTAGATCTTGCAATCGAATCTTTTGTTTCTTGTTTTAGCACTAGTTAGTTTATAAAAGAAAACTACCAAAAAAATGGAATTGAGTTTGTCTCATACGCTTCATCTTTTTAATATCTTTCGTGAGTATGATGGAAAGGAAAATTGTGCTCAAGTGCTAGAAGAAGTAGAATGCTTGGCATGAAATATGTGAATGATGAGCATGATTGCAATGTTGTTAGTATGAATTCTATGAATATCCATGATGGTAATGATATGCAAAGCCACAAGCTTGGGGAAGCTATGTTTGATGAATATGATATATTTTGTCCCCCAAGCTTTGATGAGCAAATTTATTTTGATGATAGCATGCATCCTATTTATGATGATTATATTGATGAAAGTGGGTTTGGAAGAGTGTCAACTTTAGAAAGTAGTGGTCCCACTATTTTGGAGGATGTTGAATCTTATTGTGATGAACATGAAAGCGGATTTGGAAGAGTGTCAACTTTATTTAGTGATGATTCCACTATTTCAGAAGAGGTTCCAATTGATTATGAGAAAAAAGTTGCTATCTATGATGATTATTGTGATGACTTGTATGCTATTAAGAATAATGATAACCATGAAAATTGTCATCTTGATCTTAATTCTCAATCACATGATAGTTATTTTGTTGAGTTTGCTCCCACTATTATTCATGAGAAGAATTTTGCTTATGTGGAGAGTAGTAAATTTTCTATGCTTGTAGATCATGAAAAGAGTGCTTTAGGTGCTGGTTATATTGTTGAATTCATTCATGATGCTACTGAAAATTATTATGAGGGAGGAATATATGCTTGTAGGAATTGCAATAATACCAAGTTTCCTCTCTATGTGCTTAAAGTTTTGAAGTTATGCTTGTTTTGCCTTCCTATGCAAGTTGATTCTTGTTCCCATAAGTTGTTTGCTCACAAAATCCCTATGCATAGGAAGTGGGTTAGACTTAAATGTGCTAGTCTTATTCTTCATGATGCTCTCTTTATGTTTCAATTCTTATCTTTTATGTGAGCATCATTGAAATCATCATGCCTAGCTAGGGGCAATAAATGATAGCGCTTGTTGGGAGGCAACCCAATTTTATTTTAGTTTCTTGCTTTTTGGTTCTGTTTAGGAATAAATAGTCCATCTAGCCTCTGTTTAGATGTGGGTTTTATGTTTTAGTTAGTGTTTGTGCCAAGTAGAACCTTTGGGAAGACTTGGGTGAAGTCTTTATGATCATGCTGTAAAAAACAGAAACTTTAGCGCCTACTTAGATTAGCTAGAACTTTTACTGGAGAGTGATATTTAGTTGATTCTTTTTTCAGATGATTACTAGACAAATTCCTCAGGTCCACCAATTTATTTTAGAATTTTTGGAGTTACAGAAGTTTGCGTTAGTTACAGATTACTACAGACTGTTCTGTTTTTGACAGATTCTGTTTTCATTGTGTTGTTTGCTTATTTTGATGAATCTATGGATAGTAAAATAGTTTATAAACCATAGAAAAGTTGGAATACATTAGGTTTAACACCAATATAAATAAAGAATGATTTCATTACAGTACCTGGAAGTGGTGTTTTGTTTTCTTTCGCTAACGGAGCTTACGAGTTTTCTGTTGAGTTTTGAGTTGTGAAGTTTTCAATTATTGTGTAAAGATTCGATGGACTATGGAATAAGAAGTGGTAAGAGCCTCAAGCTTGGGGATTCCCAAGGCACCCAAAGGTAATATTCAAGGACAACTAAGAGTTTAAGCTTGGGGATGCCCCGAAGGCATCCCCTCTTCGCCTTCGCTCATCGGTAACTTTACTTGGAGCTATATTTTTATTCACCACATGATATGTGTTTTGCTTGGAGCATCATTTTATTTTGTTAGCATTTGCTTGATGTTATTTATAATAATGTTTTGCATCTTTAGTTCCAATAAAAATGTCAAGGATAGCCTTTGCCATGCTTATTTTGCTACTATACATATTGCTGTTTGAAAACAGAAAGTTTACCGCTGTTGCAAAAATTCCCTAGAAAATTCAGAGAGTTGTATAATGTTGAATCTTTTTGCATATTGATATCTGATAAATTTATTACAGTGGGAATTTTAGTTCATAATTTTTGGATTCAGGGAAGTATTGATACTCTTGCATTCTTTACAGACTATACTGTTTTGGCAGGTTGCTGTTATGTTTGCATTGTTTGCATATGTTTGCTTGTTTAATGATTCTATTTAAGGATAGGAGTATTAAATATGCAGAGGCATTTAGTATGCAATGTTGAATAATAATGTTAGTGATTTGTTACAGTAGAAAATGATAAGGTTTTGCATTGGTTTATACTAACCTATCTCACGAGTTCTTGTTGAGTTTGTTGTGAATGAAGCTTTTGATAAAAAGAGAAACCATGATATGAGAGGAATTAAGGAGACACAAAAGCTCAAGCTTGGGGATGCCCAAGGCACCCCAAGATAATATTTAAAGAAGTCTCAAGCATCTAATCTTGGGGATGCCCCGGTAGGCATCCCACCTTTCTTCTTCAACAACTATCGGTTAGTATCGGTTGAGCCTAAGTTTTGCTTCTTCACATGAGTTGTGCTATCCTTGCAATGTAGTTTTATTTCGCTTTGCTTTCTGTTTGAATACAATACCAAGATCTTAAATTATTAAATGGGAGAGTCTTCACATAGTTACATAATTATTCGACTACTCATTGATCTTCACTTATATCTTTCGGAGTAGTTTGTCATTTGCTCTAGTGCTTCACTTATATCTTTTAGAGCACAATGGTGGTTTTATTTTGAAGAAATATATGAACTCTCATGCTTCACTTATATTATTTTGAGAGTCGTTAATAGCATGGTAATTTTCTTAAAATTAATATACTTGGTATTCAAGATATGTGAAACTTTCTTTTGAGTGCGTTGAATACTAAGAAAAGTTTGATACTTGATAATGATTTTGAGATATGGAGGTAGTGATATTAAAGTCATGCTAGTTGGGTGATTATGAATTTAAAGAATGCTTGTGTTGAAGTTAGCAAATCCCGTGAGCATGCACGTATGGTTAAAGTTGTGTAACAAATTTGAAACATGAAGTGTACCGCTTGTGCATCCTTATGAGTGGCGGTCGGGACGAGCGATGGTCTTTTTCCCACCAATCTATCCCCTAGAGCATGCGCCAGCATTTGATTTTTTATGACTTCTAAATTTTTTGCAATAAGTATATGAGTTCTTTTGACTAATGTTGAGTCCATGGATTATACGCACTTTTACCTTTCCGCCTTTGCTAGCCTCTTCGGTACTGCATTGCCCTTTCTCACTTTGAGAGTTGGTGCAAACTTCACGGTGCATCCAAACCCCGTGATACGATACGCTCTATCACACATAAACCTCCTTATATCTTTCTCAAAACAGCCACCATACCTACCTATTATGGCATTTCCATAGCCATTCCTAGATATATTGCCATGCAACTTTCCACCGTTCCAATCATCATCATGACATACTTTACTTTTGTCATATTGCCATTGCATGATCATGTAGTTGACATCGTATTTTTGGCAAAGCCACCATGAATTATTTTTCATACATGTCACTCTTGATTCATTGCACCATCCCGCATAATCACCGGAGGCATTCATATAGAGTCATATCTTGTTCTAGTTTCGAGTTGTAATCCTTATGTTGTAATCAATGAAAGTGTGATGATCATCATTATTAGAGCATTGCCCAAAAAAAAAGAAGAAAGGCCAAAATAAAAAAAAGAAGGCCCAAAAAAAAGGAAAATAAATAAAAAGGGCAATGTTACTATCTCTTTTTCCACACTTGTGCTTCAAAGTAGCACCTTGTTCTTCATGTAGTGAGTCTCATATATTGTGCTTCAAAGTAGCACCATGTTTTTCATATAGTGAGTCTCATAAGTTGTCTTTTTCATACTAGTGGGAATTTTTCATTATAGAACTTGGCTTGTATATTCCTACGTTGGGAACATCTTTGTGTGACGAAAATGAAGCATAGCCTAACTATATGATTTTGTAGTGATGAACTTTCTTTTGCCATGTTATTTTGAGAAGACATGATTACTTTGATTAGTATGCTTGAAGTGTTACTATTTCTTTTATCAATATGAACTTTTATCTTGAATCTTTCGGATCTGAATATTCATACCAAAATTAAGAAGAATTACATTGAAATTATGCCAACTAGCATTCCGCATCAAAAATTCTTTTTTATCATTTACCTACTCGAGGACGAAAGGTGAATTAAGCTTGGGGATGCTTGATACGTCCCACAACGTATCTATAATTTTTGATTGCTCCATGCTATATTATCTACTGTTTTAGGCAATATTGGGCTTTATTATCCACTTTTATATTATTTTTGGGACTAACCTATTAACCGGAGGCCCAGCCTAGATTTGTTGCTTTTATGCCTATTTCAAAGGTTTCGAGGAAAAGGAATATCAGACGGAGTCGAAACGGAACGAAATCAACTGGAGAAGTTATTTTTGGAAGGAAACCCACCGGATAGACTTGGACTCTACGTCAGAAGATACGGGAGCTGGCCACGAGGGTGGGGGGCGCGCCCACCCCCCTAGGGCGCGCCCCCCTGCCTCGTGGGGCCCCTGAAGCTCCACCGACGCACTTTGCACCCATATATACCTACGATCGAAAAACTTCCAGAATGTAAGATAGATCGGGAGTTCCGCCGCAAGCCTCTCAGAGCCACCAAAAACCTCTCGGAGCCTGCTCAAGACTTCGCACGGAGGGGGGAACCCTCACCGGTGGCCATCTTCATCATCCCGGCGCTATCCATGACGAGGAGGGAGTAGTTCACCCTCGGGGCTGAGGGTATGTACCAGTAGCTATGTGTTTGATCTCTCTCTCTCTCTCGTGTTCTCTCTCGTGTTCCTCTATGGCACGATCTTGATGTATCCCGAGCTTTGCTATTGTAGTTGGATCTTATGATGTTTCTCCCCCTCTACTCTCTTGTGATGAATTGAGTTTCCCCTTTGAAGTTATCTTATCGGATTGAGTCATTTATGAGAACACTTGATGTATGTCTTGCCGTGTTTATCTATGGTGACAATGGGATATCATGTGCCACTTGATGTATGTTTTGGTGACCAACTTGCGGGTTCCGCCCATGAACCTATGCATAGGGGTTGGCACACGTTCTTGACTCTCCGGTAGAAACTTTGGGGCACTCTTTGAAGTACTTTGTGTTGGTTGGATGAATCTGAGATTGTGTGATGCATATCGTATAATCATGCCCACGGATACTTGAGGTGACAATGGAGTATCTAGGTGACATTAGGGTTTTGGTTGATTTGTGTCTTAAGGTGTTATTCTAGTACGAACTCTTTTATAGATTGATCCGAAAGAATAACTTTGAGGTGGTTTCGTACCCTACCATAATCTCAACGTTTGTTCTCCGCTATTAGTGACCTCGGAGTGACTCTTTGTTGCATGTTGAGGGCTTGTTATATGATCTATCTATGTTATTATTGTTGAGAGAACTTGCACTAGTGAAAGTATGAACCCTAGGCCTTGTTTCCTATCATTGCAATACCGCTTACGCTCACTTTTATCATTAGTTACCTTGCTGTTTTTATTATTTCAGATTACAAAAACCTTTATCTACCATCCATATTGCACTTGTATCACCATCTCTTCGCCGAACTAGTGCACCTATACAATTTGCCATTGTATTGGGTGTGTTGGGGACACAAGAGACTCTTTGTTATTTGGTTGCGTGGTTGCTTGAGAGAGACCATCTTCATCCCACGCCTCCCACGGATTGATAAACCTTAGGTCATCCACTTGAGGAAATTTGCTACTGTCCTACAAACCTGTGCACTTGCAGGCCCAACAACGCCTACAAGAAGAAGGTTGTGTAGTAGACATCACGGTCCTGACGGAGATGCTCTTAACGGTTTTGCTTTTGGATCGACTTCATAAACGGTGCTCGGCCAGTCCCCAGGTACACCCGCATGTCGAAGGTTTCCATGCAAAGATGTCCCAGTTCTCACGGAGGAACTAGATGAGTGCTTCTTCCTATTTGTTGTCGAGTGTTGTTGAAATATGAGTCGGAGTAGCATTGGGATCGATCGGGTGAATGTGAACTGGCTTCGTTTCACTGGACGATTGAAATGCAGAATCTGAAGCAGGCTTCTTGGCACTTAACAAATCACTCGGATCTGCGTTCTTCTAATATTCTTGTATTTCCACCGCTGCCATCTGTTCATCGGCAATTTTTGAGCCCTTCTGGAGGCACTCTTCTACTCTTTGCCGATTACTAGTGACTGTGATCACGCCATTGTGGCCAGGCATCTTCAGCTTGAGGTACACGTAACATGGTCGAGCCATGAAACGAGCGTACGCAGGTCTGCCTAGAATAGCATGATAGGCATTTTGAAAATCCACAACTTGAAATGCCAACTTCTCCTTTCGATAATTCTTTGAATCACCGAAAACCACGTCAAGAGTGATCTGGCCGAGTGAATCAGCTTTCTTTCCAGGGATGACACCATGGAACCTCATGTTGCTCTCACTAAGTTTGGACATCGGAATGCCCATCCCTCTGAGGGTCTCAGTGTAGAAAATATTCAGACCACTGCCACCATCCATCAATACTTTGGTCAGTTGAGTGCCCCCAACAACTAGGTCGACTACCAACGCTTGCCGTCCTGGAGTGGCAACGTGAGCTGGGTGATCAGACTGGTCGAATGTGATTGCAGTTTGTGACCACTTCAAATATGTCGTCGTTGCGAGAGCAACCATGTTCACTTCTCTGTTGATGACTTTCAGTCGACTCTTGCTCTCGACATCAGCAAAGATTACCAAAGTGGAATTGACATTGGGGAAACCATCCTCCTCCTCTTTGTCCTCATCCTTATAGGATTCCTTCTCTTTCTCACTGGGTTGTTTCTCTCGGAACTGCTGGAGAAGGAGTCGACACTGTCGAGTGGTATGCTTGGGGTAAATTAGGTTTCCCTCTTCATCCTTCTTGGTGTGTATATGACACGGTAAATCTAACACATCATTTCCTGCCTGATATTTTACCTTCTTGGGGGTCCAGGGCCCCTTAGGTTTTCCCTTAAATTTTCCTTGGGTCACGACTGCAACCTCTCCAGGACAGGCAGGTTCCGCTTTGCACTTCTGTTCCGATTGGAATTACCTCCTCCAGTGTCCTGGCTGACTGGTTTTCTCTTGCCGCTACGGAGTTGGTCTTTTTCTTCGCCGCTTGCGTACCGGGTGGCTATTTCTATCATTCGGGTCAGGGTCATGTCTCCTGTCTGACCGAATTTCAGGTTAAGCTCCCGATACCGAACGCCCTCCTTGAAGGCGCAAACTGCTTGATGCTAAGACACATTCTCCACTGTGTGATGCAAAGTGATCCACCTCTGGATGTAATCCCTCAAAGTTTCATTCGGTTTTTGCACACAATGCTGCAATTATGCCAACCCTGCAGGTCGTTTGCATGTGCCCTCGAACGTTCTGACAAACACTCGGGCTAACTCCTCCCAGCTGAATATACCGCCCGAGCCAACTCGATTCAACCAAGCTCTAGCTGACCCTTCAAGCATCAGGGGAAGGTGCTTCATGGCCACCTCATCGTTTCAACCATCGATCTGTACAGCCACTCGGTAATCCTCAAGCCAAGTGTCAGGCTTCGATTTACCAGTGAACTTACTAACTCCAGTTGCCAACCTAAAGTTGGGAGGGATCTCTGCGGCTCTGATGGCCCTGCTAAAACATTCGGGACCAGAAACATGCACTCTGCTTCTAGTCGGGTGATCTCTGTCTTGCCTCTCTCTGTGTGCTTGATTTCTGTCGACTAAACCTTGCACCAGAATTGACCTCGCATGAAATCCTGGCTCTCTGGGGTCAACTGGCAACCTCCGCTCCTAGCTGTACGGGCGCCTGTCATCATAATGCCGGGGCACATATGATCCGCCCCTCGGAGGGGGCGTAGGAACTCGACGGCGGTCATCACGGCTGAGTCGATGATCGTACTGCTCGTGGTTCTGACCCAAGTTCTACTCTTGGCAATGCCCACGTCCCTCACGCCGCGGAGGCGATCTAGGGCTGTGAGCCGACTGGACTGTGTTGGCCACCACAGATCTGCTATGGATTATTACGCGATCGAGATATCATGTGTTCTCGCTCTCCTGCCGCTCGAGCAACGCCTGACCGCATCAAACCTCTTCCAGCCTCCGACTGGGATAGCTGAATAGACTCTGCTATACGGGCTGTAGTTGTAAGATTTTGAATCAGAGTGCGGTATACCTGTGGTTCAGGCGGGAATAGTTGTCGCTGCTGTCAACTGGACTCAGGGATCTGCCGCCTTCGTCGAGTGCATGTTGAAGGTTCTCCAGTCGAGTGCGCTTAGCCAAAGTGGCCAGGTGCGCCGCCTCCAAGGCCCGAGCCTTAGAGGTCTCTCCGACAATGGGCGCGTGGAGCGCCTCCACGTTGCGCGGTGAAGTTCCTCCCTCTGCTGAGAAGAGAGGGCTTCAGGATGGTATTCCTCGTGGACACGCGATGGATCATCGCCGTCATCGCCGCCGCCGTCGCAACGGAAACCAGGCGGGCTGCGCGGCGTGTTGACCATCAGGACTTCTACTGCAGGGTCACTGCTGTTACACTCGGACAGGGTCTTGACGGAGCCATTCGACAGGTCGAACAACCCGTAAAGAGATTCGTCGGGCTCAATTGCCGCGAACCGAGGGGTGGCCGACTGACGGGCCACCGCATGCTTCACCCACCGCTGGAGTCGCGATCTGCCGGACCTTTTGCGGCGGCGAGCGGCAGGGAGTGAAGATGCCACAGGAGCCGACCGATACTGGGTCGACCGTTGCCGCAGAAGTATGCCGCGAACGCACGCGCGGAAGTGTGTTGCCCCGCGGACGGGGAGCGTCTCGACGTCGAGGGGGGCCTCCTAGAGCCAGGCGGAGTCGTCGGCCACGAAAATGAGCGCGCCGAGAAGGATCTCGCGGCCCTCAGCCAATCCACTGCCGGAAACCATGATGATGGAAATCAGAAAAATCGCAACCTCACCGGAAAGTCGCTAAGACACCTGCCCCGTGGTGGGAGCCAACTGTCGTGGTTCTAAGTCTGACAGTAAAATGGGGGGTAGGTATGAGGAGACAAGATCTTAGCTACGGTGAAGTTGTGCACGCAAGATTTACTAGTTCAGGCCCTTCACAGAGGAAGTAACAGCCCTACGTCTCGGTGCCCGGAGGCCGGTCGATTGGATTATGCGTGAAGTTATAGGGGGTGCGAACCCTTGTCCCAGAGGAGGGGGCGGCTTATATAGAGTGCGCCAGGACCCCAGCCATCCCCCGTTACATAGGGTTCAATGTACATAAAGAGGGGACGTTACTGGTAACGTCAGCATTAAAGTCATATAAATGATCATTAAGACTACGAAGTGAACGTCCGACCGTTGCCATCCAGGGTGACCTTAGACCTTCTGTACTCCGAGTGGTTTCTGATATGGTCGAGTGATCATATCTCTGTCGAGTGGAACTGTTGGTCGAGTGGGTTGCACCTTGAGGTGATTTCAGTCGGTAGATGTTGTTGTCCTTTGAATGTCTTTGATCAGAGGGCGTTGTCCTTGGGAAGGGTGTCTAGATCAGGTCTATTACCCTACCCTAGGTACATGTCATCGTCAGCGAGCTCATCTCCGCTGAACATGGCGACAATGGTGTGGGGTGCTGACGGAGCGACATGTACCACCAAAAGTTGCGCCTTTTATGGGAAGCAAAGTACTCCTTCCATCTCATAATATAAGATGTTATTGATAACATCTTATGTTATGGGACAAAATGAATACTAGTTAGAGATGAATAGACTATTCTACCCTTTTCAATTCAAAGGTTAAGTTGAAGTCTCACTCTTTTGATATGCATCGGAAATTGTAAACATTTTCACTAGGTGCACCGGAGCACTCCTCAAGGTAAAGCTTGCTCCTACTTGCGATAGTACAAGATTTTTTTGTCATACCATTGTTTCATTGTTGAAATTAGATTTTGGTGATCGATTATGCAAATAAACAGTAAAAAATGAGTATCCCAACAATTAAACAACAAACAAACAAGTACCGAAGTACTCCCCTGTTAGTGATCTAAACGCTCTTATATTTCTTTGTGGAGGGAGTACATATGTATAGTTACACACATTACCCCATCTACTCGGTGAAGCCACATGACTATGTAATACTCATCTTAGCTATAGATCCACTACATCATCTCCTCCAAGCGGCTACTGAACAAGGCATCCTTGCCCCCCTCCCTGATCGCCGCGTCAATACCAGAGTCAGCCTCTACGTCGATGATGCGATTCTTTTCACCAACCCTAGTCGATAGGAAATTGACAATCTCATGAGCCATTATCAAGCTCTTCGGTGAAGCCACGTGACTTAAGATAAACCCAGCAAAATCATCCGTTGCCACGATTCTTTTGAGGTCTTAGACCTGCAGGACATGCTCCATTGTTTCAGAGGTAGAATCGTAGGCTTCCCCATGACTTATCTAGGCCTGTCGATCACCATCTCTAGGCTGCGGTTGGTTCATCTTCAATTCATCCTCGACCGTATCCGCGCGCGCCTAGCAGGCTGGAAGGGCCGTCTGCTGTCCACAACTGGTAGAAGAGTGTTGGTCCGGTGCGTGCAGACGGCTATGCCAACTTATACGATCACTGTCCTCCCGGTGCAAATCAAGTTTTTCAAAGACGTGGACAAGGTCCACTGGCGTTTCCTCTGGGCGGGTGATCAGGAGCTGGCAGGAGGGCAATGCAAGTTGAATTGGACTCAAGTGTGCTCGCCGATGCAGCATGGGGGACTGGGATTTCTGAATCTACTGAAATTTAGCCGCGCCCTACGGCTGCGGTGGCTCTGGCTGGCCTGGCAGCAGCCTCGCCGCCCGTGGGTGGGTTCCCCAGCTCCTTGTGATGTAGCGGATCATGAATTGTTCAACGGTGCCACTAGAGTAACATTCGGAGATGGCGTGATGTCTACTACGCAACTTTATTCTTGTAGACTCGTTTTTGGCCTCCAAGCGCAGAGTTTTGTAGGACAATAACAATTTTCCCTCAAGTGGATGACCTAAGGTTTATCAATCTGTGGGAGGCATAGGTTGAAGATTGTCTCTCTGAAACAACCCTGCAACCAAATAATAAAAAGTCTCTTGTGTCCCCAACACACCAAATACAATGGTAATTTGTATAGGTGCACTAGTTTGGCGAAGGGATGGTGATACAAGCTTAGTAATGATAGTAGATATTGATTTTTGTAATAGGAACAATAAAAAACAGCAAGGTAAAAATTGATAAAACGGAGCATAAACGATATTGCAATGCTTAAAAATGAGGCCTAGGGTCCGTACTTTTGTTAGTGCAATCTCTCAACAATGCTAATCTAATTGGATCATACAACCATCCCTCAACGTGCGATGAAGAATCACTCCAAAGTTCTTATCTAGCGGAGAACATAAGAATAAATTGTTTGTAGCTATTCTTTCTGATCGATCTATCCAAGAGTTCGTACTAAAATAACACCAAGTTATTTTTTCCGATCGATCTATCAACAGTTCGTACTAAAAGTAACACTAAGTTATTCTTTCCGATCGATCTATCAAGAATTCATACTAAAATAACACCAAAGCAAATTCAGATTCATAATACTCAATCAAACACAAAGAACCTCAAAGAGTGCCCAAGATTTCTACCAGAGAAACAAAAGACGAGAACGTGCACCAACCCCTATGCATAGATTACCCCAATGTCACCTCGGGAATCCGCGAGTTGAGTGCCAAAACATATATCAAGTGAATCAATATGATACCCCATTGTCACCACGGGTATTCATATGCAAGACATATATAAAGTGCTCTCAAATCCATAAAAGTATTCAATCCGATAAAACGAAATCTCAAAGGGAAAACTCAATTCATCACAACAAGATAGAGAGGGGAAAACACCATATGATCCAACTATATTAATAAAGCCCATGATACATCAAGATCGTGCCATCCCAAGAACACAAGAGAGAGAGAGAGAGAGAGAGAGAGAGAGAGATTAAACACATAGGTACTAGTACAAACCCTCAACCCCGAGGGTGGACTACTCCCTCCGCATCATGGAGACCATAGGGATGATGAAGATGGCCTCCGGTGATGATTTACCCCTCTGGCAGGGTGCCTGAACGGGGTTTAGATTGGTTTTTCGTGCCTATGGAGGCTTGCGGCGGTGGAACATCCGATCTAGGGTTATTTCTGGGGTTTTTGGTATTTATAGGATTTTTCAGTGTTGAAATCACGCGAAGATGGGCCTCGAGGTGAGCACAACCCACGACGCCTCGGGTTGGGCTCCAGGCGCGCCCTGGTCGGTTGTGCCCTCCTCATGGCTCTTCTAGCCCTCCCACGAAGCTTCGGGGGTCTCTTTTGTTCCAAAAAAAATCGTCAAAAAGTTTCAGCTCATTTGGAGAATTTTCATTTTTGCACAAAAAATAATACCACGGTAGTCCTGCTGAAAACGGCGTCAGTTCGGGTTAGTTCCATGCAAATCATTCCAAAACCATATAAAATTGTTGGAAACATGGCATGAATACTTCATAAATTATAGATACGTTGTTGACGTATCAGCATCCCCAAGCTTAATTCCTGCTCGTCCTCGAGTAGTAAATGATAAAAGAAATAATTTATGAAGTGTGAATGCTAGCAAAGTGCATAAGTTTGATCAATGATAATTTCAATCACTTTTCGTAGCATCATAACAGCAAGTCTTTCTCATAAAACTTACCATGATAAAGTTGCAATTGAAAATGGAATTTTTGCTGTGGAAAGCTACCTATCATATTCATCATACAATCTTTCTTTTGTAGCAAGGATATTTGGACTTGAATGATTCAAAGCAATACTCTATAATTTGACATGAGGACATCAATAACAAGCAACCATGTCTTTCAAAATATCAACACTAAAGAAAGTTATCCCTAGCCCATCATTCTCAATCATTGATCCATTCATGAAACACACTCGCATATTAGCTAACATCTAATGCACAAGTATGATCATAGTGCTCCCTAGTTGGTGCTTTATAAGAGAAGATGGAGACTCGAATAAGAATTGCATAAAGTAAATGGATAGGCCCTTCGCAGAGGGAAGCAGAGATTTGTAGAGCTGCCAGAGCTCAAAGCTTAAATTGAGAGATAAAATATTTTTAGAGGCATGCTTTTCCCGTCAATGAAAACGCCTGAGTAATTCCCAACACTTTCCATGCTACATATATCATAGGCGGTTCCAAACATAAAATAAAGTTTATTCCTTTTTCCACCATACTTTCACACTCCACGACTAGCCGTATCCACGGGTGCCGTCCATACCAACACTTTTCAAGAAATTTATTATTTGACAACATAAAGTAAATTTCTTTTTCATTTCGGGACTGGGCATCCCTATTACCACCATACTCCCGTGCAATGACAAGTGAATAAACACTCATCTTGAGAATATCACATCTAGCATGGAAAATATTGGACACCCCCTGCCGCTTCATGAGCGGTGCGGACACACAAAAAGGAAATTCATTTTGAAAATTAGAGATGGCACATACAAATTTACTTAGAACGGCACGAAAATACTGCATATAGGTAGGTATGGTGGACTCATGTGGCAAAACTGGGTTAAGGATTTTGGATGCACAAGTAGTATTCCCACTTAGTACAAATGGAGGCTAGCAAATAGATTGAGAAGCAACCAACAAAGAAATGAAAATTCACATAAACGAGCATTAAGCATAACTAACACTGAATAATGCACCATAAGTAGGATGTAATTTCATTGCATAACTATTGACTTTTGTGCTTGCATAGGGAATCACAAACCTTAACACTGATATTCTTATTAGAGCATAATTACTCACCAACATGACTCACATACTATTATCTCCATATCGCAAAACTATTGCAAGGAATCAAACTTATCATATCCAATGATCTACATGAAAGTTTTTATTATATCCCTCTTGAATATCTATCACTTTGGGACTAAATTTATATATTATCACTGCTACTAACAAGCTCTCAAATAAATTTAAGTGAAGCATGAGAGTAAATGACAAACTACTCCAAAAATAAATGACTGAAGATCAAGCAAGTAGTTATGTAAATGGGTAGCTATTTGAGGACTCTCTTTTATTTAAAAGTTTCAGATCTAAGTATTTTATTAAAAACAACAAGCAAAAAAAATGAAATTCTAAGAATAGAACACATCATGTGAAGAAGCAAAAACTTAGGCTCAACCGATACTAACTGATAATTGTTGATGAAGAAAGGTGGGATGCCTACTGAGGCATCCCCAAGCTAGATGCTTGAGACTTCTTGGAATATTAACTTGGGATGCCTTGGGCATCCCCAAGATTGAGCTCTTGTGTCTTTTTCATTCCTCTCATAACACGGTTCCCTAATTCTTAAAAACTTCATCCACACAAAACTCCACAAGAACTCGTGAGATACGTTAGTATAAATCAATGCAAATCCTTATCATTCTCTACTGTAGAAAATCACTAAAATTATAATTTAACATTGTATACTAAATGCCTCTGCATATTTAATACTCATATCCTCAAATAGAATCATTAAACAAGCAAATATATGCAAGCAATGCAATCATAACAGCAATCTGCCTAAGCAGAACAGTCTGTAAAGGATTAAGAAAGATCCGTACTTATTTAACTTAAAAATTTCTGAAAAATTACCACACTGTAGAAAATTTATCATAGCTTATTGTGCAAAAAAATTCAATATTTTATCACATTCCGACTTTTCTCGGGAATTTTTGCAACATCGATAAACTTTCTGTTTTGAAACAACAACTCATTGTTTGACGTGTTTTTGTGCTTTCTATTTTCAGAAGTTTATGTTTAGATGTGAATGGTTTCTCTTAAGCACAGGTGATGGAAGATTATATTTGATGTGAAATACACACACGTACACACATGGACCAGCTAATCCTTGGTTTGGCTCCATGTGCATGCATGGACAATTGAGTTTGCCCACGTACCAACTAGCATATACTTGCTGATTACATGCATGGTATTGGTATGAGCTACATCACTCACGTATTTCAGAAGGTACCTAGCTAACTTTGCAGATGTAAAAGCCCGGCGCAGTTCATGTTGATGCCTCGCTGAATCGTACATACACCCAAATGCCCGCGCGTCAGTTCCGAATACTCGTATACCGGCGCCCTGGCCGGCGTGTATTTATACATCTCCAAATACCCGTTTTACCAGCCAAAAATAAGACAAAATTGGTGGACTGCCGTGATGGTTTGTTTGGCAAGTGGTTCGGCCCACCTGCAGCCATGCAACAACGTACGTATGCATATGGGTTTGTTGTTTCTTTTTCATGTGTGCGTACAGGCGTGGGTGTCAAGGAGCCAAAGGAGAAGATAAGCGCAACCAGTACGAAGATCACACATCCAGCAGATCGGCCGGTTAGATAAGATCCGCCGTTGTAACTACTGCCGAAGATCATGCACGGAGTCGCCATCCACCCAGGCTCCCGTTGTCTATATATAGAGGCACAAGGCCATTCGCATGGGGCTTACGCACGGCCAGAGGGGGGAGAACCAACCCACAAAGACATCTCACGCACCAAGTCAAGAGGCAGCCGGCGAAACCACGTGGAAGAAGACGCTCCCCATGGCGGTGACGGCGACGACGAGACGCGCTCGTGAAGCAATGATTTTTATGTTATCATCTATTTTGCAGGATGTCTAAGGATGCTGGACGGAGGAAGAAACGACGCGACCGATGGCGGCAGCGTCGACATGCAGATGAGCCTTGAGGAGGCCCAAGGGCAACCACAGTGACAACATGCTCGTCGGGAAAACCCACGCATCGTGACTCTTCCCGACGGCAGCGCGTGCACCAAGGAGACGAAGGCCAGAGGAGTGACGCGCTCTTGCCGCTGTGGCGGCAACACATGCCGAGATGTGAGGCCGTGGCCAGCGCCGGCGCCCCCGCACACACACACGTACCCTTGCCTGTCCGGCGGCTGCGCCGGTCACAAGGAGGACGGGCAGCAGCGAGCGGAACACGCTGGTGGCAAGAATACAACATGGAGTACCACCTTTCAGGTTAACTATCATTTCTCCGTCCCAAAATAAGTTGTCTCAACTTCACTTTAAATTTCTAGTATAAATTTGTACTAAGCTCAAGACATTTATTTTGGGACGGAGGGAGTAATAAATACATCCATCTATCTCTCTTGGTGTATCACGCCAGGAAACACATACACGTACAAGGGTCTAGGAGCAGCACCTGCGCATGGAAGTTTGCAGCAGCTCCTCCTGCGTGCCTCATCATGGCAGCAGGTGTGCTGGCACCGGACACGGAGACAAATACGAAGTACCCACCAGGGAGAGATCTCACGCACCAGGAGGCACCGAGTGGGATCCCCAAGGAACGCAACCTAGGAGGCGGCGGGCAGACCATGCACCACAGTGATGACACACGATGTCAAGGATGAAGAGACGCCGGTCACGGCGGCGGCCTGCCCACAACAAGCATGCATGCGCCCGAGGAGATGAAGAAACGGGAGCAGACCAAGCCCCGTTGACTAATTTTATTTGTTACTATCTCTTTCATCTATCAGGTGCTACACGAGAAGAAGAGGGTCACGCACGGCCGGAGAGGCAACTCACGCAAACACCCATCCATCACGCAACACCTTCAGCATCCATCCACCACATTCATCCATCACCGGCGCACTAGCCGGCCACCAAGCACCACATCCATCCATCACACAGCGAGTCCCTTCAGAAAACACCAGAGATAAAACGCATCTTGCAGGAACGCAGTCGCAACGGAGACCGGTGGCCATCCGGCGGCAAGGACGTCGACAACATGAACACCAAGCTCACGTTTTCCGATGGTGAGATGGTCGTCTAATCTTTCTCTTGCCTCTCTCCCTCACCTCCAGCATGCATGCACCACACCGAGGGTACGTGTCGGTCACCGGAGATGACGCTCGTGTGATCCTGTCGCCGCTGCCGGAGACGACTTCACAGGAACAGAAAACTGCATCGACACCGCCGGAGTTTGTCCATGCCAACCCCTTCAATTTCAGGTGTCATGTTCTTGGCTGGAGATGACTCGGGAGCAGCCGGAGCTCGCCAACGATGCAGCCCAACCGCCAGCCCCGGTGCTCTACCATGGCGGTCTACATGTCCCCGGCGAACAGGTCACGATGTGCAGGTTACCGGTGCACAGGCCCATGCCGTTCCGATGGCGGTGCACATGTTTGGTGTCTTGCTTCTTGGAGGAGACGGTGAGACGGAACCGGAGCTCACAACGATGCAGCCCAAGACCATTCCCTCCTTCGAGAGGCGCAACCATCGCGGTGAATAGGTCATTGGCAAACAGGTCATCGGTGCATAGGTCCATGGCGTTCCGATCGTGGTGCACATGTTTGGTGTCTTGCTTCCCGAAGGAGACGGCATGACGGAATTGGTGCTCGTGACAACATAGCCTGAGATAGGTCCATGACGAACACAGGTCATCGTTGTACAGGTCCAGGACATCGCCGGCGTACAGGTCACACTTTCAGGTAGCCCCAGCCCAAGGCGACGCGACCTCTATGATGTCACCTTCCACGGCCCCGTGAGGCGGCACCTTTGCCTCGGCGGACCGCCAAATACTTGGCGTCTAGCCAAGACGAGGCGCCAACCACCTCGGCTACGCCAATGTGAGCGCGCGTCAGTTTTTACACTGACGCCAGCCTCTCCAAACTATTACTCCCGCAAGGCGTAGCCCCTTGAACACCCCGATGAAGTAACCGGCCGTCGAGAAGTTTAAGCCGAGCGCGACCCATGCTACCCCAATACCAACTACTCCAAAGCCGCCAAGACCGACGAGGCACGACGGCGAGGGAGGGCGCGGCCACCGCTAAGGCCACGCTACTTGCTGCGCGTGTACCGACGAGGACACGGGCTCTGCCACTGCCCACACACACATCAACATCATCATGCATGGAGGACGCAAAGCGAAGATGATGAAGACGACCACACCGCTTAATCGGAGGTACCCCGCGGAGCAACCCGCGGGAGTAATTAACCGGGAGCCTTCCGAGGCCTCGGGAACCAGGAGACCACAATCGCCACAATCAGGCTGGCCGCGCTAGTAGGCTACGAAGCACACTTTTTTGTTTACGGGATCTTGTAATTTTGTTTATCCAATGAGATTAATGAAATATTCATTTCCCGTATCCTTTTCTTTGTGTACTACGGTACACTGGCACGCCGACATTTTTCTTTTCTTCTTTCCCTGGCGTATGAGAGAAATACTCTCCCCTTCCTTTCTCAACGGAGACCTAGATATTTTTCTCGTGTCAAACACTCATATACTTGCAAACTAAGCATGGTAAAGGCTACACTTGACATGTTTATTAAAATAAAAGATTCAAAACATTACTTGAAATAATAGAAAGCAAATACTAACAAAATAAAATGACACTTCAAGCAAAACTCATATCATGTGACGAATGAAAATATAGCTCTATGTGAGGTTACCGATAATGTTGAAGACGAAAGAGAGGATGCCTTCCGGGGCATCCCCAAGCTTAGTTGCTTGGATCTTCCTTGAATATTACCTTTGGGTGCCTTGGGCATCCCCAAGCTTAGGGTCTTGTCACTCCTTATTCTCCTCATATCGATATCTCACCCAAAACTTGAAAACTTCAATCACACAAACTTAACGGAACTTCGTGAGATGCGTTAGTATAATAAAACAAATCATTCATTGGGAACTGTCAAGACAAGATTCATAATTGTTTCCACTCAATGCCTACTGTACTCTATCATTTCTACAATTTATATTGAGCAATATAAGCCATAAAAACTAGGAAAGAAGCAAACTATCCATTGAAAATAGAATCTGTCATAGACAGAACAATCTATAATGATTCGACAATGATCATACTTCTGCAACTCTAAAAATTCTTAAAAATTAGGACAACGTAGATAATTTATATATCAATGATCTGTAAATAATTCAGATCAAAATCATGTTCCAGTGAATTTTAGAAATTCCTGGACTGGGCGCAAAAGTTTCTGTTTTTGCACAGAATCAAGTGAACTATCATCCACATCATCCCAAAGGCTTTACTTGGCACTTTATTGAAACAAAAGCTATAAAACATGATTACTACAGTATCTTAATCATGTGAGCATACAAAAACAATTGGTAAAAGTGTTGGGTTGTCTCTTGTCACACCCTGGTTTTCATGGCACAACACTTAAGATTATAAATCATGATAAAATGTGGTTTGACAGAAACTTTTGAGTGTTTTGGACTTTGCATTGATTGGATTTTGTCTGTTGTTTGCAAGTGCTCTAAAAATCAAATAAATCCTTCAACTCCTATACTTCATCTCCTTGCTCCAAACTCTTGAACCAATAATCATGACATGTGTATAGGACATAAAAATAATTTCTTACAAAAATAATTTGGCCAAATAGTATTTTCAAAAAAATAGTTTTCCAAAAACCCCTGAATTGAGATTTGCACTGCAAGTACTTAATTAAGGGCAGTAAAAATCTTTCCAAAACTATATTTGACTCCTATTAGGTATAGGACTACCAAAGACCCAAAAAATATAATTTTAGAAGTTATTTTCCTATTTTTTGAAGGCTTTTTCTTTAGGCCAGAAATGGTCTTTAATAGGTTAAAATTATTTAAAAGCTTCAAAAATATTTGAGAAAAATCAGGGAAACTCAGTGGACATATATTTTCCATATATAAGAGTTTCAGCACATGGTCATGTTCAAAATATTGGTCAAATCCCTCAAAAACCCTTTTTGGATATTTCAAGATTTTGAAATGTTTACAAAGGAAATATTCTCCAAAAATTCCAAGAAAATTCTAGCGTGTAAAATATAACATGTTTGATGATCTTGACAAGTATCATGTCATGGAGAATAGTATAACCCCATGAAATCCCCTCAAAAATATTTCTGTCCATTTTGAAGTTTGAGCAACTTTACATTGCCAAACATTTCCAAATGTTCTCAAAGCTTGTGAACATGCTCAAATGGTCTAATCATTCATCTAGACCAAATGGCACAAGTTGGAGAAAATTTTATATTGATCAAAGTGCCCCCAAACCCTTCCTGTCCAGAACCAAATTTGAACAACTCTACATTGGCAACTTTCTCCTTTTGATTTCAACTTTTGTGGACATGTTCAGAACCTCAAATGATGACACTACACCAAGTGGTGCATCAAGGAGAATATATTTGCATGGCTAAATCTTGGAAGTCCATTTCTGTTGATTTCTAGGGTTTACAAAAGTTGCATTGGCAACTTTGCCCAAATGGACTCAATCTTGGTGGAACCACTTGTTTTCTCATGCCATTTGGCCCTGTCAAGACTTATGACAAGAGGAATTCATCTTCTTGCCCAAATCAACAACAAACACCTTCTGCCATTTTTCTAAAAACACCAATTTGACCACTTCCACTAATCTCCATGAGTTATCCTTTTTACCACAACCCCTACTAGTCCCCCTCTACCTCTGGTGTGCTTCCCTGCCCGAGAGGCAATGATGCAGGGGGGGCAGGGATCCACTTTTCTTCTCTAGGCAGCACCATTTCCACTCTCTCTCAACTCCCTCTCCCCTCTAGTGGATCCCCAGGGCATCCTATGTCATCGCCACATTGTTTACCCCCCTGCAGCTTCCAGACACAAGTGGCCGCGCCCATTCCGCAAAAGGCATGCCATGCCGGCCAAAGACGTGCTCTGGAGCACGTCAGCATGCTCCCCACTGTTGACGCATCCTCCCCCGACCACCTCGAGCCTCCCCCTCGCGCCAGTCGAGGTCCTCGACATCCGCAACGCGACAGCCGTGCAGGACCCCTCCTCTTTCCCTTCCTCTCACCTCCCACGGCGCGTGCCTGAGCCGCCTGCCAGCATAATGCTCAAGGAGCCTGCGTGGCTCCACCAGAGCTTGCCTGCTCCCTCTCTCTCTTCCCCGGCAGCCTACTCGACTCCCACGAACGCCAGAGACAGCCCCTCTCCCTCCCTCCTGGCCTCCCTGAGACGTTGCTGCGCGGCCACCTGCGCCAAGGCCCACGGTGAGCCACTGGTCGGCTATTTAAGGCCACCCCGAGCCCCCCTCTCTACTCCATTGGCTCTCTCTCCCTCCCGTGCACCTCCTGGACCGACCCACTTCCCTCCTCGTGCCCTCCAACCACCTCCATGGCCGGAGCCTTGCCGTCGGACTCCACCTAAATTCGCGCCCACCTCTCCTCCTCCTTCCCTCTGGACCGCACTAGAGCACCACCACCATCACCGCGAGCCCCTCCCGTGCTTCTCCCTCTCCTCCCCGTTGTTGTTCCGTCGAGTTCCATCACCACCGCCGGCCTCGCCCGCCGTGGCCGATGATGCGTTCGCGTCTGGCCACCCCTGCGATCGTGGCGCACCTCGGAGGATGCGACACACTCTCCTGAGCATGCCGGGTACGTGCAAGGCGTCGCCGAGGTGGCTGATTGCCGGGAGAGCGCTGACGCCGCTTCGGCCTCGCCTCGCCTGCCTACTGCTTCTGCTCGAAAGGGAGGTAGGAGAGGCCCGAGCACCGGCCCCGCTGTCAGCGACCGGTGGGAGGCCCCACCTGCTTAAGTGGAGACGGACTGAGTAAACCCGCTTCCCAGCAGTGAAGGCATACTCCGTCTGGGCGCCGACGTTGCTCCTGCCACCACAAGAGCCGAGCTACTGGGCTGCCCAATGCCTATCTCTCGCCCGGTGCGCAGAATAAGGGTATAGCCTTTTTCTTATTTTCTTTTCCTAGATAACTTGTAAAATCCTCAAATAATTCAAATGATATCCAAATTTGATGATTCAAATTTCTAGTGACTCCATAAATCATGCTCTACCTGGTGGTGCAACATGCACATTTTTCCAGGAAACCTTTCTTCGCACAAATTAAATAAATCCCACATTTCCATTTCTGTGATAAACTTTATAAAATCACAGGGTTCCCATTTTTTATCCAAATTAAATTATTCAAATTCCTAGATACCTATATGTTTCTAACTTAGTTTTTGAACATTTTTCCCAATGCTTTCTGTACCACACAAAATAATGAGCCATTTCTTCATATTTGTCAACTTTACAAATTCATAGGAAATTCATTTGAACTCCAAATCCAGTGAAACCAACTCCTAGATGCTTCTAAAATCATGATTTGTTAAATGGGTGCCTTTGCTCATTTTTCAAAAATATATTTCTGTACACTTCTTGCAAATCCATAAACCCCTTGATGCCATCATATCAAAATGTTTAGAAATATACATTGACTCAATTCCAATGAAACCAGTCTGGTTATTTTTCATATAACCAGAGAGATGTCCCGAAAAGTCAAAATAATATTTTAGAGCACTTTTATTTTCTGCCTTGTTGTGTTGCTTATTGTGATTGTTTCCGACGTTAGTTGTGAAGTAGACAGAGTACTTGGAGAAGGACCAGAAGATTTCAAGACTCTGATGAACCAGGCAAGCAGCCCTTTGACCATGACACCCCTCTTGTTCATCGGTACCTTTTTTCCGATTGCACGATGATGAAATATAACGGTGGTAAACTTGTTGTGAACCACCTCATGATGCATACCCCTACTTATGACCTTACCTTGTTCATGATTGCATTGTCAAGAGACTAGTCGATGCATAATGATGCATGTGTACCACGAACTCTTCGTGGTTACATTCTTTCGAAAACCCTTCGGTGCCCCTAATGCCCTTGGGAGATGTTGAACTAAGGTGACCACTTGAGGAAAAAGTGGTGTACGGAAGAGAGCTTTTGGAGTGTGTAAAACGATGGATTAGATTTATGTGTGATTACCGTCCCAACCAAACATGTGCAACCACTCTACCCCTTTATGGGACGGGGCAGTATTGATTACTTGGACTGATACTAGCATGGTGCCCACATTACTAGTGACGGGGGTGACTTGAGGTCACTCTCGAGACGGGGTCGTGCTTGGATAGGCGGCCATGACTGTTTTCACAGGGCACCAGACACACCATTGGTCCCTTCGTGTATGCGTGATAATGTGAAAAGGGCATAGTCCCACGATCTTTTGCTTATACATGAGGGCTGTGTATCAACGAGTGGACCCTATGTTAGTATCGTCTAGGGAAAGGTAATGATCGGGAGCTTCCCCCGAGTACTTGAGGTACTACGGGATCGTGGGTGACACGAAAGCTTCCCAGGTCTTGTGGGTAAAGTGCGCAACCTCTGCAGAGTGTTAAACTGTTCGAATAGCCGTGTCCATGGTCATGGGCAGTTGGGAGGTGCTACTTAAACTATGTCCAGAAATTTTACAATCCCGAGGCATGTGTGTGTGGAAAGGAACTATTTGTGTCAAGGTGGTGACTTGACATGTTGAATGGCATGGCATTGATTCAAACTCTATTTATGTTGATATCTGTAACCTGTTCTCAAGGTTACCTAAGTTCATTGAAGCATATCTCACAAGTTTTTAGGACATCCCAACTAGCTCGAAGCTAGGTTGCTTACTTGTTGTACAATTGCATTGTTACTTTGAACCAAATCATGGGTTGCTTGCAGTACATTCAAAGTACTCATTGGCTTGCCACTGGTTATTTTATTGGCTGTGCATGAAAGAACAGGATATAATGAAGAGTACCTTGGTGACGAACATGCGAGCTAGGACGCTTCTCAAATGTAATGCCTGTAGGGTTAAGGCGGATGGCATGGGTCCAAGTTATCGCATTTAAGATTTCCGCCGCTGGGTTATACTCAAGACTCGACCATAATGGTCATAATTTATGTAAGACGGTATGTACGGATGTAAGACTCTTGTTATTCAACTTACGTGTGTGTTCGGTGAGCATTGATCTCCGGGATCACTATACACGCAGCATTCGGTGATCACGACTTATGGGTCGGGGTCCCCACAGAGCTGGTATCAGAGCCATCCTGACTGTAGGAAGCCTTAGTTAGCATGGTCGTTAGTTAGGGTAAAACTATTTTCAAAACTATTACTAATTTTTGAAAACTATCTATTCTTCTCTTCTTTTCTCGGTCTTTCAAACACTAAGTTATACTTTCCTCTTCCCCTTCAAAATTTTAAATGGTCGCTAGAATCCTTATGCCCCTGACCACGGGATTCCTTGTAATCCTCGTGGATAATCTAGAAGGAAGACGCCTTGCCAGACACTCACCCACCTCTTCTGAACACAAGATTGGCAACACCGCAGCAAGACGATGCCAACAGATGGTACGCCCTCAAGGAATGAGGACATGAAGACCCAGAGGATGGTGACACCTTTGAAATTGCCCAGGATTATGCAACCTTGGCTTATGATGACCTGGGCATAGGATATGCAAAGGTCATGGTATACATCGCTAGTAGAGCAACCCTGTCCTTATCATTGTTGTATCGGCAACCACCGGTGGATGAGAAACTCGCCATTTGGTCCGCCTCACTATAGTGAGTAGGAAAACGGTTCTCTTCATCCCCCGCTCTCGGTGATGATACTGGCAACAATGTGTCCAGCAGATTGGACCTCTACTATGCGTTGTTAGTGTCACTACATAAAGGATTGCCTACCTGGTACACTCGACGCCTTAGAAGGCAAGAGGGATCGTCATGATTAAGAAGACAAAAGGAGACCAAGTCAATGCCAGCTACAAGGAGCCACCGTCACCCCATCACTTCAACAGGCGAGAAGTTGTTGAAGGCTCTTCAGGCTTAACCTGGATCGTTTCATCAAGCAACTACAGGAGACGTAGCGACACCTGAGGAAAACCCAGAAGGCTGCACGAGGCATGGAGCAAAGCACGACTCATCGAATCCGAGAACCCCTAGGGTAGGATGAGTCGTGTACCCCCTATAATGAGTCGAAGTCCGTATGATGGTTCGAATAGAACCATGATTGTGTGTTGCTTTGTTTATTGTTTGTGTTTTGATATA
Source organism: Aegilops bicornis (assembly GCA_021605145.1). NCBI lineage: Eukaryota > Viridiplantae > Streptophyta > Magnoliopsida > Poales > Poaceae > Aegilops > Aegilops bicornis. The sequence continues at coordinate 399,505,855 of CM038669.1, forward strand.
AGTCACACTTTTGCCCTAGGCAACAAGTACGCCGACTATATCACCTTCCTGGTTTTCTTTTGTTTGGCACGTTTTGCACCTATTTGTTTGCACCTGCACTATAGAACCCCCTTTAGGCATTCCCCTCCTTTATGCTACTTCTCTCTCTCCTCAACTGAAGGCCTGCAAGACAAGATACACCAAGGGTTCTACTTTGGAACCAACTAGCACTAAGGACTTTTGGTACAACCTCCTCGACCAAGTGCAACCCCACAGAGCTTACTCAACCATGGTAATGGAAATTGGTGGACTGACTATAGTAAGGCTAGACCTTTTCAAGGATTAATGAATTATAAGGACTTTAGAAGATCGTGTGGAACACCATAGACATTGGATTTGTAGAATTAATGAATTGTGTAGTGATTGATGGAAGTTAATTAATGGGCTTTTGGAGTTGATTCATAGGAAGGAAACAAGATCTTGGAGTGGTATACGACGTGTTTCCTTAGGATAGAGATGCATCATCTTAGGCCTTGGAAGGATAGGCCGAGCTCTTGGATTGTCATGTTTAATTGAAGCTTAGCAGCTTGTATGCTCTACCCATGGATTTTTACATAGGGATAGCCATACATATGATTTTTGGGGATCATAGACATGTATAATTTTGTTAGACCTCCTCTTTGGAGTCATGAGGATATGAATAGGATGAATGATGATTGGAGTTGACCTATACGAGATGATTCTTTAGGTAATATGATGTGATAGAACAATTGGCATCTCAGGAACCGTGCTTAAGGATAAGATGATAAACGTTCACTCGCACACTAGAATCCTTGAAATCCTTAAGCCCTACCAAGTCACAACATGGTCAGATCATGACCATGGGCTTTGGCTCTAGGACAAGGAAAACTTGGCCAATACTCAACCGTGACCACCACCAATACCCCAGCCTACTTTATGTACCCCATGAACAAGTCTTCATGGAGTACTTGGACAGGTTTGATTGTCATCTATATTGGGTGGCCAACTTGTCTACCCGAAGACGGAAGAAGAGCCACAAGTCAGAGAACATTTGAAGACCGCCATGCCAAGGAGAAAGAACCATACCAACCACCATCATCAAGGAGTGAACCTTCTCGTCGAAGACCACGTGTATCTGCAAGCCACTTCTCTCAAAGGAACCAAGCATTTCCATGTCGAAGGAAGCTCACACCAAAATTTAACAACCCCTCTCGAGATCACTACGAGATCGAAGAGAAGATGCTACCAAATTGGAGTTTCCACCTGAGTTACCCATTGTGCACAATGTTTTCCACGCATCACACCCCGGAAGTATTCCCAACTTCCTAACTTGCCCGATCTCTACGAGGACGTCGACATCGAGCCATCGACCCCTAGCCCAATCTAACCTACCGCGAGCTACCCCTTTAGCAACCTGGATCAAGAAGAACGTCATACACGAAGCCACACCATCAAGTACTTCAAGCTCAATGGAGCACCACACGGAAGCAGAAGCAACGTGAGGACTTGAAGACTACCCCAGATCCAAGTTTCTATATCCCTTTCCGCGCCTAGTTTGGGAATCTCGGAGACGAGATTCTTGTAAGGGGGGTAGGTCTGTCACACCCTGATTTTCATGGCACAACACTTAAGATTATAAATCATGATAAAATGTGGTTTGACAAAAACTTTTGAGTGTTTTAGACTTTGCATTGATTGGATTTTGTCTGTTGTTTGCAAGTGCTCTAAAAATCAAATAAATCCTTCAACTCCTATACTTCATCTCCTTGCTCCAAAATCTTGAACCAATAATCATGCCATGTGTATAGGACATAAAAATAATTTCTTACAAAAATAATTTGGCCAAATAGTATTTTCAAAAAATAGTTTTCCAAAAACCCCTGAATTGAGATTTGCACTGCAAGTACTTAATTAAGGGCAGTAAAAATCTTTCCAAAACTATATTTGACTCCTATTAGGTATAGGACTACCAAAGACCACAAAAATATAATTTTAAAAGTTATTTTCCTATTTTATTTAAAGGCTTTTTCTTTAGGCCAGAAATGGTCTTTAATAGGTTAAAATTATTTAAAAGCTTCAAAAATATTTGAGAAAAATCAGGGAAACTCAGTGGACATATATTTTCCATATATAAGAGTTTAAGCACATGGTCATGTTCAAAATATTGGTCAAATCCCTCAAAACCCTTTCTGGATATTTCAAGCTTCTGAAATGTTTACAAAGGAAATATTCTCCAAAAATTCCAAGAAAATTCTAGCATGTCACATATAACATGTTTGATGATCTTGACAAGTATCATGTCATGGAGAATAGTATAACCCCATGAAATCCCCTCAAAACCATTTCTGTCCATTTTGAAGTTTGAGCAACTTTACATTGCCAAACATTTCCAAATGTTCTAAAACCTTGTGAACATGATCAAATGGTCTAATAATTCATCTAGACCAAATGGCACAAGTTGGAGAAAATGTTATATTGATCAAAGTGCCCCAAAACCCTTCCTGTCCAGAACCAAATTTGAACAACTCTACATTGACAACTTTCTCCTTTTGATCTCAACTTTTGTGGACATGTTCAGAACCTCAAATGATGACACTACACCAAGTGGTGCATCAGGGATAATAGATTTGCATGGCTAAATGTTGGAAAGTCCATTTCTGTTGATTTCTAGGGTTTACAAAAGTTGCATTGGCAACTTTGCCCAAATGGACTCAATCTTGGTGGAACCAATTTTTTTCTCATGCCATTTGGCCCTGTCAAGCCTTATGACAAGAGGAGTTCATATTCTTGCCCAAATCAACAACAAACTCCTTCTGCCATTTTTCTAAAAACACCAATTTGACCACTTCCACTAATCTCCATGAGTTATCCTTTTTACCACAACCCCTACTAGTCCCCCTCTACCTCTGGTGTGCTTCCCTGCCCGAGAGGCAATGATGAAGGGGGCAGGGATCCACTTTTCTTCTCTGGGCAGCACCATTTCCACTCTCTCTCAACTCCCTCTCCCCTCTAGTGGATCCCCAGGGCATCCTATGTCATTGCCACATTGTTTACCCCCGCAGCCTTCCAGACACAAGTGGCTGCGCCCATTCCGCAAAAGGCATGCCATGCCGGCCAAAGACGCGCTCTGGAGCACGTTAGCGTGCTCCCGACCGTTGACGCATCGTCCCCCAACCACCTCGAGCCTCCCCCTCGCGCCAGTCGAGGTCCTCGATGTCCGCAACACGACAGCCGTGCAGGACCCCTCCTCTTTCCCTCTCTCTCACCTCCCACGGCGCGTGCCCAGAGCCGCCCGGCTCGGCCAATGCTCGCGCGAGCCCGTGGCTCCACCAGGAGCTCGCCCCGCTCCCTCTCTCTCTTCCTGGCAGCCTACTCGACTCCCACGAACGCCATAGACAGCCCTGGCCCCTCCCTCCTGGCCTCCCGAAGTCGTTGCTGCTGCCACCATTCACAAGGCGTCCATGGTGAGCCACGGGTCGGCTATTTAAGGCCACCCCCGAGCCCCCTCTCTACTCCTTTGGCTCTCTATCCCTCCCGTGCACCCCCTGGACCGAACCACTTCCCTCCTCGTGCCCTCCAACCACCTCCATTGCCGGAGCCTTGCCGTCGTACTCCGCCTAAATTCGCGCCCACCTCTCCTCCTCCTTCGCTCTGGACCGCACTAGAGCACCACCACCATCACCACGAGCCCCTCCCGTGCTTCTCCCTCTCCTCCCCGTTGCTGTTCCGTCGAGTTCCATCACCACCGCCGGCCTCGCCCGCCGCGGCCGATGATGCGCTCGCGTCTGGCCACCCCTACGATCGTGGCGCACCTCGGAGGATGCGGCACGCTCTCTTGAGCACGCCGGTACGCCGGGCGTCGCTGGAGGTGGCCGGTACAGCCGGGGAGAGCGCCGGTGCCCGCTCGGCCTCGCCTTCCCTGCCTCTGCTCTATTCGAGCGGGAGGTAGGAGACGGCCTGAGCACCGGGCCCCGCTCGTCAGCGACCCGGTGGGCGGGCCCCACCCGTTTAAGTGGAGACGGACCGGGAGTAAACCCGCTTCAAGACAATGACAAGGCGTACTCCGTCCGGGCGCCTTTTAATCGCCGTCGCCACACTCACAAGCTTGGTGAGCATTGGGCGGCCCAATTCCTATCTCTCGCTCGCAAAAAATAAGGGTATAGCCTTTTTCTTATTTTCTTTCCTAGATAACTTGTAAAATCCTCAAATAATTCAAATGATATCCAAATTTGATGATTCAAATTTCTAGTGACTCCATAAATCATGCTCTACCTGGTGGTGCAACATGCACATTTTTCCCAGAAACCTTTCTTCGCACAAATTAAATAAATCCCACTTTTCCATTTCTGTGATATACTTTATAAAATCACATGGTTCCCATTTTTGATCCAAATTAAATTATTCAAATTCCTAGATACCTATATGTTTCTAACTTAATTTTTCAACATTTTCCCCAATGCTTTCTGTACCACACAAAATAATGAGCCATTTCTTCATATTTGTCAACTTTACAAATTCATAGGAAATTCATTTGAACTCCAAATCCAGTGAAACCAACTCCTAGATGCTTCTAAAATCATGATTTTTTAAATGGGTGCCTTTGCTCATTTTTCAAAAATATATTTCTGTACACTTCTTGCAAATCCATAAACCCCTTGATGCCATCATATCAAAATGTTTAGAAATATATACTGACCCAATTCCAATGAAACCAGTCTGGTTATTTTTCATATAACCAGAGATGTCCTAGAAAAGTCAAATTAATATTTTTAGAGCACTTTTATTTTCTGCCTTGTTGTGTTGCTTATTGTGATTGTTTCCGACGTTAGTTGACGAAGTAGACGGAGTACTTGGAGAAGGACCAGAAGATTTCAAGACTCTGATGAACCAGGCAAGCAGCCCTTTGACCATGACACCCCTCTTGTTCATCGGTACCCTTTTTCCGATTGCACGATGATGAAATATGACGGTGGTAAATTTGTCGTGAACCACCTCATGATGCATACCCCTACTTATGACCTTACCTTGTTCATGATTGCATTGTCAAGAGACTAGTCGATGCATAATGATGCATGTGTACTGTCGGAGTAAATGACCACGGGTAGCCTAACCGGCTCCCCCCGGGCCTCTGAAAAGATTACGAGCCAAACAAAGACATCCAACGTCCAAGACGCAGGGCCGCCCTCCCCCAACCGGCTGACCCTCAGGCCGGCTGTAAGGAGGTGGCCCGGCCCCGCGGCCTCCAGGATGAAGGCCATGAGAGGACCGGCTTCCACGAGACGGCCGACTCCAAGGGGGCCGACTCCAAGAGGCCGGCTTCCCAGCAGGCGGCCAAGGCCGCGCCCTCGGAATCTGCACCCACATAACGGTGATGAGACGGGGCGTGGCTACAGAAGAGTCTGCCACTCCCGCATCCTCGAAAGCACGCTGCGGGCCACAGGCGCCAGACGGGAACCGAGGGAGTCCTGACTAGGGGTGTCCGGATAGCCGGACTATCGTCACGGCCGGACTCCAAGACTATGAAGATAGAAGATTGAAGACTTCGTCCCGTGTCCGGATGGGACTTTCCTTGGCGTGGAAGGCAAGCTTGGCGATACGGATATGTAGATCTCCTACCATTGTAACCGACTCTGTAACCCTAACCTATCCGGTGTCTATATAAACTGGAGGGTTTTAGTCCCAGTAGGACTAACAACAATCATACCATAGGCTAGCTTCTAGGGTTTAGCCTCCTTGATCTCGTGGTAGATCTACTCTTGTACTACCCATATCATCAATATTAATCAAGCAGGGAGTAGGGTATTACCTCCATCGAGAGGGCCCGAACCTGGGTAAAACATTGTGTCCCTTGTCTCCTGTTACCATCCGCCTAGACGCACGATTCGGGACCCCCACCCGAGATCTGCCGGTTTTGACACCGACATTGGTGCTTTCATTGAGAGTTCCTCCGTGTCGCCACCGATAGGCCCGATGGCTCCTTTGATCATCAACAACGACGCGTCCGTGGTGAGACTTTTCTCCCGGACAGATCTTCGTGTTCGGGCGGCTTTTGCGCTGCGGGCCAATTCGCTGGCCATCCGGAGCAGATCGAAGCTACGCCCGGGCCGCCAGTCAGATTTGGAAGTTTGAACTATACGACCGATATCCGCGGAGACTTGATCTTCGACGGATTCGAGCCGCAGCCAAGCGTGCCGCCTTGTCTCGATGGGCATGATCTAGCTCTGAGCTAACAAAGGCCACTGAGGCCGCATCAAGATCCGCTCCGACCCTTAATCCGGAGCCGGATTCCTCGATCGAGGATGAGTGGTTGGACACCGCCTCGGGGGCTACCATCTCTACGGCGAGCGAGCCGAACTCCATCCCTGTCTTTTGCGAAGACCCCGACTCCAGGGTTCCGGACTCCGAACCCTCCGCGCCCCTGCCAATCGAACCCGATTGGGCACCGGTCATGGAGTTCACGGCCGCGGACATCTTTCAGCACTCGCCCTTTGGCGACATCCTGAATTCACTAAAGTCTCTCTCTTTATCCGGAGAGCCCTGGCTGGACTACGGTCAGGAAGGTTGGCATGCGGACGACGAAGAAATTCAACGCCCACCCACCACGCACTTCGTAGCCACTGTCGAAAGTTTACACGACATGCTCGACTTCGACTCCGAAGACATCGACGGTACGGACGACGATGTAGGAGACAACAATGAGCCAGCACCTCTAGAATGCTGGACAGCCACCTCATCTCATGATGTATACATGGTGGATACACCTAAAGGAAATGAAGACGAGGAACAACGGACGCCACTGAAGGATAAATCCTCGAAAAGCAATCAAAACGGCAACGTAAACGCCAACAAAGTCCCGCCTCAACAAAGACTCAGCCATAGAGCAGGGCGAACCGGTGGACAACGAACAAGCTATTGAGCAATCGTCCGAACAAGACAACTTGGATAAACAATCTGTCCCCGACGAAGACAACAGTCCGGACGATCTGACGCCGGACAAACTATTGGAGCAAAACGACCTCCAGAAAAGGCTCGTCGCCACTGCGCGTAGCCTGAAAAAGCAGAAGCGGAAGCTCAAAACAGCGGAAGATGCACTCAGGATCAGATGGAGCAAAGTATTCAGCACCGCAGACAAGTACGGCGACAGTCGCCGTACAAAGAGCTACCCAAAAAGAAAGCTACTGCCCGAATTTGACGAGGAGGCCTTAGAGCCCCACAATTAAAATGCAAGAAGGCCACCCGGTCGGATGGACGACCTCACGGCAAAAAGAGAGCGGCGAATGGGGCCACACACAAGCCAATATGCGATCCGCATAAGGATTCACATCAAAAGGATGACCCAGTTAGGTCCATCTATGGGAAAAGAAAGCATGCTCATCAAAGCAATGCAATACGCCAAAATTCTGAAGATCACGGCACACCCAAATTTAGGGGCGCCAAGACACCCCCTATGTTTCACCGATGAGGTGCTGGATCATGAATTTCCAATGATTCAAACCCGTAAACATAGAGGCATACGACGGAACAATGCAGACTCGAGTCTGGATTGAGAATTACATCCTCCACATACACATGGCTAGAGGAGATGATCTCCACGCCATAAAATACTTACCCCTTAAACTCAAAGGGCCAGCTCGGCATTGGCTTAAGAGCCTCCCGAAAATACCATTGGAAGGCGGGAAGAGCTCGAGGATGCATTTCTGCAAATTTTCGAGGGACTTATGTCCGCCTTCTTCGGATGCAGATGATCTAAGTTACATAACTCAACAACCCGGAGAGTCAGCCCGAAATTTTGGAACAGGTTCCTTACAAAAGGAACCAAATAGTCGATCGTCTCGGACCAAGCCTTAGCAGCTTTCAAACACAACGTCCGAGACAAATGGTTTCGCTGACACCTTGGCCAAGAAAAGCCAAGAACAATGGCCGCACTAACAAGCCTCATGACCCACTTTTATGCTGGAGAGGATAGTCTAGCAAGATGCAGCACCAACACCCAAGTACATCAGAAATCAGGGATGGAATGGGAAACCACGGTTGCAACAAGGACCAAAGACCGGATTAAAAGGAACAGTCCAAAGAGCACGGCAATAACGCCGGATTCAAAAGCTCACGACGTAACAACAAAAAACTGCCCTTAAGGACAATAGCGATGAGTTATCCAACTTCAACAAAATCCTGGACAAGATATGTCAAATCCACAAGACTCTCGGAGGGCTGCTAACCATACCCACCGAAATTGTTGGGTCTTCAAACAGTCCGCAGATCGAACGCCCGAACACAAGGGCTCGACACACCAACCGAAGATGACGACGAGCACCACAAGCAGAGCCCCGAAAACAAAAGACTTTCCCACAAGAGGTTAAAATAGTAAACTCACTTCACGTGATCAAAGGAAAACAGAGCGGCACCCACTAAAAGGCGCCAAGACACCGGTTGTCTAAACCAATCACCTTCGACCATCAGGACTATTCCGAAAATATCCGGAACGCAGGATGGACTGCCCTGATACTGGATCCTATAATCGATGGATTCCAATTTACACGAGTCCTCATGGATGGTGGAAGTGACATAAACCTGATATATCAGGACACAATCCGCAGGATGGGGATAAACCCAACCAAATTCGCCGTAGCAACACCTCCTTTAAAGGAGTAATGCCAGGCCCATATGCCCATTGTACGGGCTCCATACTGCTAGAAGTTGTGTTCGGTTCATCCGGCAACTTCCGCCGCGAAAGGTTACTCTTCCATATCGCCTGCTTAAAAGTAGCCATCAAGCACTGTTGGGACGCGAAGCTTTCGCCCGCTTTAACGCAATACCGCATTATGCATCTCTAACACTTAAAATGCCCGGTCCACGCGGCATCATCTCGTTAAAAGGAAGTATTAAGTGTTACTCAAGCACGGAAGAACGGGAGACTGCCTTGACAGCCCCACAGCTATCCGGCTCTGCTAGGCAAAGAACCTGAATTGGTCATTCAAACCCCGGACACGGCTAGACGAGTCCGGCGCCATTAGCGCACACCCCCATACGAGGGGCTGCATGCATGTATAACAAGAGACAATAAAGCTCAACTTTTCTTGAACCATACTACATGTTTATTTAATATTAAGTACATCTTTTGCACGATCTTTTTTCTTTTAAACTAAGTTCCTCTCTTTACAGATGAACAACGTGCTACACCCGTCAGGATACGGCTGCGCGGAGACACAGCTAGACGTGCAAGAGGGACCCGTTGCAAGGATTCTTTTCAGATTAAGACCCTGCGTAAACCTTTTTTACTGTCTCTTGTTGATATACATCCCCCGGTTCCTTATTATAACCGAGGAGGAGGCTGGCGTTTTGGCATTGGCCGCACCAGAATTTTTTGCGCGTACCTGGACATCAGGGGCTTAGGGCATTATTCTGCCCATTTTCATAAAGACCGAATACCTTAGGGAGTATTCGCCTCGAAAGTTAGGGCCTTATATGCATCAGCTCGAATCATGTCTTTGGTCAAATGTTGGGTTGCCCGGCCTCGTGTTTTGGCGGCCTTACGCCTGCTTTCACGGCTAACAGCGGCACCGTGAGAACTATCGCGACAGCGCCGTTCGCCGGGCGAAGCAGCACCTCAAGAGAGAAAGCCAAAACTGACCGTCATGATATAGCGAGACTGGTCAACCACTCGATGACTCACAGGAATGTTTAGGATTCCTCCGCATTAACGAAGCGACCGTTTTCGGTCGTGCACATACGCACTTTAATTCGGGAGAGTGCGGTGCCCCAGAGGGCTATATCGTAGCCCCACCTCGAACTCCTATGGCTAAGTGAAAGTGATAAAGCATTATAGTCCGGTTGCACGGTTTGTTACGCTATCACCTCCTTAACAGACCAAGACATTGGATTAAGAGTGAAAAGCGCTTTTTTAGAAAACACTTCAAGACTATGTGCGTATACCAAGCCAAGGACTCCCATCTTTCGTGTTATATACACATATACATAAACGTCAGACAGGAGTAGTTTACTACTTGAACGCATACAAGTATAAAAAGCTCTTATATTATATTGAAACATTGTTTTCACAAATCATACATGTCATTTAAAACATAATATCCTTCGAAAGCATCAAGGTCTCTATTAAACGAGCGCTGCGGAGACTTCTTCAAAGTAGTGCTCGGCAGGTACTTTGCTTCTGTCCGAGTCGGGATGCGACGTCGGTGGCCTTCATCTCTGCCCAAGATGTCTTGACACGGCAAGAGCCATCCGCGCTTCCCTCAATACACGCCGATCGCTTCATTGCGCCGACACGCCGGTACCACACCAAGGAACCGCTGCACTAAACCAAAATAGCTCTTCGGCCGGGTCCGCCCGCCACAAGTGAGTCAGGACATGCTTCATGGCAAATCCGACAACCGATTCAGCTCGGCCCATTCGCCAACTGATTGGTCACGCAGAGGACGCTCCAGACTATGGAATTGCGACCAATATAGCTCTTCCCTTCTGTGCCCCTTCTGGCCCCGGAAGTGCTTAACCGGGTCCGCAGCGCTCGCCGCCAAGTCCAGATAAGCATCCTCCGAACTCCACAACTTATCCAACTGAGAATACATTGGATCTCAGATATTTCTCCGCAGCAGTAAACGGTTTTCTGGCAATTGCCCCGCCCGACTCAGCTCCTCCTTGGCAGCTCTCAAAGCCGATTGGGCATTCTTGGATTCGGGCGGCGGCCTTTTTAGGCTCCTCCTGTCCCGCTTTGACGCTCTTTTTCAAGAATCTCGCAGCGATCGGGTAGTATTCCTTAACTTTTGGCCATATCGCCATTTCCTCTTTGTTTCGGGCAAAGGAGCAGCCTGCTCGCTTAGCTCTTGGCCGCTTTAAAGCGCCGACATCGAATTCTGGCTTGCTCTCTTTGTTTCTAGGCGAAGTTCCGCCAGTAGCTCCTCCACGGCAGCGGCACCATCTGCATTACATACGAATAGTAAGACATGGGCCAAAGCCCCTTACCAGTGTCCACATAGAAGTCGCATACCTTGTGACTTCGTCAAACCGCTTATTGACCAGCGATGTCCGTGATCCGCCTCGTCAAGTCGCTGCTTTAGTTCGCATATTCATCAGTCCGCTGGCCTCCAGACGCCCGCCACCTGTTTAGAGCGGCGATATGTTATAATCGAGAATTTGATCTCGCACGTTGTCAATTTTGACAACATACCGAGTCTCGTGGGCTACTATCTATACAGTATGCATTTTATGCATAACTGTCGAAGGTACATCATTTTTATGCGTATTTCAAACCCCTTCGCCAAGAAGCTTCGACGGCTTCATGCAATCCGCCTCCATGGATGCAATTCTTTCAATCACTGCACTCCATTAGAGCACGGTGATCCTCGAATAGCCGCCGCCCGAGCAGATCCTTCAAATTCCGACCGCAAGACACCACTTGGCGCTGGACCTTCCGCCCCGGATTTGGGGAACCTCCGCGACGACACCTCCGGTCGCCCGCTTCACATGAGGGTACGACGGTGGAGGCGCTTTCGCCTCCATCATCTCCTAAGAAGATCCTCAAGACGAAGCTCACTGAGAAGGGCTGAGGTCCGAGCCACAAGGTACAGTTTCGGTTATCTTCATGAATAAATACAGGATGTTCCTTATTTACAAGACCCTTGTTTTTACTTACGGCTCATTGAGGGCTGATCCTTTGGGGAATAATGCGGCTGGGTTACTTCTCAGCGCGGACTCTTTGCCGAAGATCCTTTCCCTCTTTGAGGCCTTGACCTCCGGATCTTCCAAGCGGTCCTTCTTCTCTCCTCGGAAGGTGGGACTCTTAATCCTCCTTCCTTGATAGCCTCCTTCAGAGAGGCGCTTGCTTCCCGGCTCCCCCCTTCGCCTTTCTTCAAAGGGCGCGACCTTCAACATCTTGGTCAAGCATGGGATCCGCGTGGTCTCCGGAGGGAGCCGACACCTTATCAACTTTGCCTTGGCTATCCACTCCTGTTCAAGAAACGGCTCCTTTAAAAGGGCATATATGTAAAATAAATGAATGAACAGCTTGTCAAGTTACATGGACTACTTACTTGAGTATCTGGGCGATTGCAGCTTAGTCCTGCGTCCTCGGTCAAGTCTGGACACTTCTCTTGTGATCCAAGAACAGTTTATACATCTCCACAGGCGCCGTGCTCCATAAAATTTTGGAGAGCTCGTGGTCCCTCCGGATTGAATTCCCATAAAGTGCGGAGGGGGCGACGCTTGCGAGGCTGAAGGCGCCGGATCACCATAACTCGCGCCACATCGCAACCAGATTGATTCCTCTTCCCGAGATCTCGACACGGCCTGCAAAGCAAGGGAACGCCCTTGGACGGCCCTCAGCCGAGCCCCTTGTTGACCCATGATGATGCCACCCGGCTGTGGTGGACCCGGAAGCGGAAGGCGGGAGCGCCGCCATTTGGTGCCCCCCGAGCGGTGATATAAAACCACTCCTTGCCGCCACAAACCAAGCTCCTCTTGAAAAGAGCCCTCGGCCACTGAAGCATCAGCACATTTGCTTATGACCGCCCTCCAGACTCGCTTGTTGCCCTCAATCATCTTTGGCTCCACCTTGAAGGTCTTGGAGCCACAATCCAAAGTGGGGGTAATATGGAGGAAGGCCTCACATACGACAATGAATGACGAGATATGGAGGATGGACTCCAGATTCAAGTCATGGAAATCAAGCCCATAATAAAACATGAGCCCCTGCACAAAGGGATCCGTCGGGAAGCCTAAAACCCGAAGGAAGTGGGACACGAACACCACGTTCTCGCCGGGCTCAGGTGTGGGAATGACCTGCCCCTAGAGCAGGCAGCCCATGCGAGATCTCGCCGGTTAGATACCTGGCGTCGCGCAGCTTTAGCACATCTTCTTCTGTAACGGAGGAGGACATCCATCGGCCGTGCTGGTCGATCCGACATCGCCGAAAGTCCGCGCCTCAATCTGAAGCTTTGGGTGTTGGAACTTTCGGCGCGAGGCGAACTCGATGGAGGGTGTAAAAGAAGAGGGCCTTGGTCTCATTATAAAGAGATTGAATACCAAGAGCCCACCCCGTGGTCGATTAGGGACTCGCCTTTTGATAGAGGAGGCAGGCCAACGGGCACGATTGGGTTACCCACGTCCGTATTGATGAGAATCCCGGAATAAGGGGCATGATCTATGCTTTGATAAGACGTTAAGGAAACCGCCTCGCTAAACACGCCGAGGTGGAACAGTAAAATGATTCATTTAAAGGCTGGCCGTGGTGTGATGTCACGCCCGGAATACGCCGCAGATCTGTGCAAAATTATTCTCTTTACGGTATTATGTGGAACTTGTTTTTGGCAGAAATGACACTATCCTTGTGTTCAAAACCTTCTATGAAGTATTCGGAGGAGGAACCCGCCTTTGCAATGCCGAAGACAATATGCGGCGCCGGACTCGTCTGCCATTGAAGCCTGGTTCAGGGCTACAGAGGGACTCCCGGACGAGGGCGTGTCCGGATAGCCGGACTATCCCCCCGGCCGGACTCCAAGACTATGAAGATACAAGATTGAAGACTTCACCCGTGTCCGGATGGGACTTTCCTTGGCGTGGAAGGCAAGCTTACGATACGGATATGTAGATCTCCTACCATTGTAACCCGACTACGTAACCCTAACCTATCCGGTGTCTATATAAACCGGAGGGTTTTAGTCCGTAGAGGATCTAACAACGATCATACCATAGGCTATCTTCTAGGGTTTAGCCTCCTTGATCTCGTGGTAGATCCACTCTTGTACTACCCATATCATCAATATTAATCAAGCAAGAGTAGGGTATACCTCCATCGAGAGGCCCGAACACAGGTAAAAACATTGTGTCCCTTTGTATCCTGCTACCATCCGCTTAGACGACACAGTTCGGGACCCCTACCCGAGATCCGCCGGTTTTGACACCGACAATGGCCATCCCCGTCCGGGCGGCATCAGAGCTAGCCATGATGACCACGGTGTCGACACGACGGGTCTGTCACAAGACGTTCAGCCAGCGGCGGGCCCCACTGCCGTAGAGATGCCCAAGGCAGCTCTACCTTCCCTTCGCCGGCCTAAGATATGGCCGGCTTCCCATAGCCGGATAGCTCCCTCCCTCGAAGGGAGCGCCTCATTAAGAAGACAAGATGAGGTGAGGCTACAGTAATCGCCACCAAGGCGGCGGCACAGTAGCCATGCTTACCCCAAGAAAGCCCTCGTCATCAAGATTGAGGCAACTGTAACTGGCCCCCAATAAAGCCCCTAGCGGTGGGGCCAGCTTGTCGACCGAGAAGCCGGCAGCCAGCGGAGAAGCCGGTGGATGTAGACGCCGACGGCTAGGGTCCACGCCTAGCCGGATTACCATTGTACCCCTGGGAGGTAGGCCTATATAAACCCCCCAGGGCACCCATGCAAAGGATTGATCTCTTAGAGTTTTAGTCGCCACATAGAGATAGGAGGAGAGCTAGGCGTGCCCTTCTTCTTCTTCTCACCGAACAGCTCAAGGAGGCTCTTGTAGCCACCTGTTCATCCAGTGATCATGCAGAGACCCCGCAGAGCAGTAGTAGGGGTGTTATCTCCACGGAGAGCCCCAAGCCGGGTAAGATTCGGCAGTGCATGTCTTCGCCTCATCCCGCCTGTGGACCGGCGATGTCTTATTGGCTCCACTATGATAAGCCACCCGCTGGCATATGTCGCACCAACCACCCGACATTTGGCGCCCACCGTGGGGCCAGGTGCAACGTCGTCTCGAGACCTGTTCGGACGGGAACCTCTTCCTCCCCTGCTGGTGTAGCAGCCCAAATACGCCTTCGATGGCGCTTGCCCTGACAATTTGCAAAGCCTCTCGACGCTATGCATGGCGAAAGCTGCCTCGCCGATCTTCTTGGCGAGGCTCAGATCTCCGACGAGCCCGCCTCCGACGCGGCAGGGCTGCCCCGAGCCACCTCGCTGCCTCCTTGACCAGCTCCACGCCTCCAGCCGAGCCTGGGCTGTGGACTTGGAGTCACCGGCTCCACCGACCCGATGCTCGCCGACCCGGACGCTGCATCACCGACGCTTCCCCACCAATGTCGCGATCTTCGACGACCCACTTCCCCAAGCCGACAGCTGTGGCAGCGCCATCACCGAGGTGCTGGTCATCAGTCACGGCGGCCCCTCTGGCGAGAACGCCCACGACGACCGGCAAGCGGCGCTGCAGGACTTGTCCGCCCCTCTCCCGGCCGACACCGACACCGAGGCTTCGGAAGCGCGCCGCCTCGCCCTCCACGCGGAGGGTCGGAGGATAGCTTCCATGAGACGCCTCACCGAGGCTCACCAGCGTGAAGTCGACCGCGCCGCCTTTGGCACGCTGCCCTCCGACGGGCCGAGCCGACTTGGCTGCCAAGAACGCAGCGTGACCATTGCCGATAAGGCCGGGAGTGGACCGCCTACCACGCCATGCCCCTCGAGAACTCTACGCCGCCACTTCAAAGGCCGTGAGAGGAGCTGAACGGGTTAAGGCCCGACGAAGCTCCCCTATATGGCTTAGGCGATCCAAAGAATTTAATCTGCCAGTTCAGCAGAAGCGGCATCGAAGGCGGCACTCGCGCCGAAAGCCCTCCCCCACGCCGAGAGCACGACGCAACGTCACGCACGCCGACCGCGGGCGACATCCGCGCACGGCGAGAAAAGGAGCCGGCTGCCAGCCGCAACCGAACCCGGATCTCCATCGAGCGTGACGCAGAAGGCCGCTCTCGAGCCGTGGAGCGGTGGGGCAATCCGCCCCCTCCTCCGCCTCGCGGGGAAAGATATCCCACCCCGCCGCCTGTCACGCATCCGACTTCGGGCCGACAAGGCCGCCAAGGAGTCGGGCGAATGACGCCCGCCATCGGATCGACCGCCGGGCGCGATCTCGGCATTGGAAGAAGAAGACGATGTCGGTCCGCCTTTGCCCGGCCCTCAGATCCGCCGACGAGCCCTTTCCCAAAGGGTTCTCGCTCTAAAAGACACGCTAAGTACAACGGCTCGGTGAAGCCGGAGGATTGGCTGATCGACTACTCCAATCAAGAGCCAAGATAGCGGTAACGACAACAAAGGCGGCGTTGTCAGAAATATGTGCCCTCATGCTTCAAGGCACGGCGCGAACTCCTGGCCTTAAGCCGTATAGCATCAACGATTATCTGGACTTCACCGAAGCCTTCATCCGCAACTTCACCAAGACCTACAAGCGGGCTCCCAAGCCTGTGCATCTCTCCTCAGCGCATACAAGGACCCACCGAGTCGACTCGCGACTACCTCACGCTGCTGGGCGTAGCTCCACAATTCTTGCGTAGGGGGTGCACGAGGTTAAAAGCCATTGAGTACTTTCACCGCTGGTGCCGAGAAGGCACCTCCTCAAGCACAAGCTTCTCTCGACGAGCCGACTACCTCGATGAGCTATCGATCATAGCGGACAAGCACGCCACCGCCGACTTTCGATGAAGACCGAGCTCCAAGTGGACGCCCGGAAGGTGCTTAACCTGCCCCAAAGACGCCGCTGGCGAATTTACCGACGTCCGCATTCGTAGCGACAACAAGCGCAAGGGCCCAATGCTGCCTTCGCCACCGGCAGTGGCCACCGTCAAGACGAAGCGACCAAGGGCGGCCCGCGCCTAAGAACTGGCGGCGGCAAAGGCCGCTTGGCAGCCGCTTTCTCCCTACGAGCAAGCCCTCGACGCCTTTGAAGTTCCATAGCGCGCCAAGCCGCTTAACCATAATGACCCGGAAGTGCCCTGGCTTACCCGGAATCACCAAAGGTGAAGGGTTGGTGCCGCCTCCAGCAGCTGGGCAGCCGCCCGACTCCCTCGACGTAGGCGCATTCGCCAGCGGTCGGGACCATCCAAGACGAAGTTCCTCGACGAGCATGCCGCCACGCTGCCTTCACAAGCCAGCTCAAGATCGCGCAGCCGGGCGCCGACAAGACCAAGAAGTCAACGCACGCCTCCAACAACCCCGAGTACATGCACCGTCGGAAAGGTTTATCACCGGAGCCGGCCGACCACCCGTAGGTGATGCCGTCTCCGGCTCTTATGCATTGGTTTTAGAGGCAACCTCAGAACGGACGTGCTTACCCGCGATTCTCCAGCCAGACCGAGCAGACGGCGGGAGCAGCATCAACATCCTGCATCATGACACCATTGGAGAAGCTGAACATCAGGACTAAGCACCTCACGCCAAGCCGGACCGTGTTCCATGGCATCGCATTCCGCCTGTCTTGCTCACCAATCGGCAAGATCAAGATAGATGTTCTCTTTGGGGACAAGGATCATTTCCGCCGGGAAGCCAACTGGTTTGAGGTGGTTTACCTTGAGAGGCCCTATCATGCACTGCTCGGCCGGCCAGCTCTGGCCAAATTCATGGCTGTACCCCACTACGCCTATCTCAAGATGAAGATGCCAAGCACCAAGGGCATCATCACCATAGCCGGCGATTACAAGAAATCCTCCGAGTGCGCCATGCTGCCAGCCTCGGGTCAAGCCGAGTCCTCAGATCGGCCGAAGAGAAGAAGATGTTGGACCTGAGTCGTGACCATGGCCGCAAGCAACCAGCCCTGTCCCCCCTCGACTCCCAAAGAGTGTGATGCCCAAGGTTCTTTCCACCGCCAAGGAAACAAAGAAGATACCTTCCGACCCGAAGCACCCGAAGGTTCGGCCACATCGGGCGAATCTCCGGATATCAAATAGGAAGGCGAGCTCATTGATTTCCTCCGTGAGAATCGAGACATCTTTGCATGGTCCCCAAGGACATGCCGTGTTCCAAGGAATTCACGAGCACAAGCCGCACGTCCGAGGGGATGCCAAACCAGTCAAACAGCCCTCCGCCGTCACGGCTGTCGAGGAGAAGAGAAGGATCGTGGGAGAAGAGATAGCCCTGCTCTTGCGGTCGGGCTTCATCATGGAGGTTTTCTTTCCGTAATGGCTTGCCACAACCCGGGTCCTCGTGGTCAAGAAGAACAACAAGTGGCGCATGTGTATAGATTACACAAGCCTCAACAAAGCTCGCCCTAAAGATCCTTCGCCCTGCCAAGGATTGATCAGTGATAGACTCCACAAATTGGATGCGAGCTGCTGAGTTTCTTGGATGCCTATTCGGCTACCACCAGATAAAGTTGGACCCGGCAGATCATCAAGACCGCCTTCATCACGCCATTCGAGCTTTCACATTGCACGACTATGACATTCGGCTTGAGAAATGCCGGTGCCACTTTTTAGGGTTACATGCAGAAATGCCTCCTAAAGCAACTCGGCAGAAATGCCCACGTCTATGTAGACTATATTGTGGTGAAGACGGAGAAGCGCAACACCTTGCTAGAAGACCTCAAGGAAACATTTGAGAACCTGCGCCGTTTCGCATCAAGCTCAACCACGAGAAATGCGTGGTTCGAGTGCCAAATGCCAGCTCCTAGGGCTTCCGGTCTCCGAACGCTGCATTGAATGCAACCCGTGAAGATCAAAGCCATTGAGAGAATGGAGATTCCCACCAAGCCAAGTAGACGCCCGTAAGTTTACACGGTGCCCGCCTCCTCGAACCGCTTCATCAGCCACTTGGAGAAAAGGCTCTTCCCTCTATCGACTCATGAAGAAACCACTCACTTCGAAAGTGGAACGACCAAGCCGACAAAGCCTTCCACGAAGCTAAACAAAGATGGCCCACGCCTACCGCCTTGAGTGGCGCCGACCGAGAAAGAGCCCATGCTCCTTTATGTTGCCGCCACTAGCCGGGTGGTCAAGACCGCCATCGTGGGTCCAACGCCTCAAGAAGGCCGAGGTCACCAGTCCGAGACCAAAGGTACTACTTGAGTGAAGTTCTCGTCGCCTCAAAGCGTAATCCACCCGCATTACCGTAAGATGTGCTATGGCGTGTACTTCTCCGGCCAAGAAGTCAAGCCCTACTTCCAAGAGCACCCCATCACGGTCGTGCACCGCCCGCCGCCGAGATCATAGGCAGCCGAGACGCATCCGGCCGGGTGGCCAAGTGGGCCATTGAGCTGGCCCATTATACGATCTTCTACCAGCCTCGCACCGCCATCAAGTCCCAAGCATTGGCCGACTTTCGCCGACCGGGCCGAGATTCAAGATCGTCACCGCTCTCGATTCCACTTCATTGGTGGATGCACTTCGATGGGTCCAAGATGCGCACCGGCACGGGAGCCGCATCGCCCTCACCTTCTCCCAAAGGCGCATAAGCTCGATACACATTGCAAATTCACTTTGCCGCTTCCAACAATGTGGGCCGAAAGTACGAGGCGCCATACACGGACTACAGCTAGCCAAAGAACTCGACATCCGCCGGATCTCGTGCTATGGCGACTGATTTGGTGGTCCAGCCAGTCATCCGGTGGATCGACGCCAAGGATGCAAATATGGCAAGCTACCGCTTCCTCATTCAGCAAATCAGTGGGTATTTTGAAGGATGCGAGTTCCTCCACGTGCCGCGGGCCGACAATGAGCAAGCAGACGCCCTGGCACGAATAGGCTCCACTCGGCAAGCTATACCAACCGGGCGTCTCTACAACGCCTCCTCAAGCCGTCTATCAAGCCATCTCCGTAATCCGATTCCATCTTCGTGTCGCTTGACGCAGCGGATCCGCTTGGGGAACCAAGCAGCGTGCCCGGGGACTTCAATAGGCGGCTCGGGACTGCTATAGTCGCATTCGCCCGGACTTCAGAACCCGGCCTGGGGACTACGGCAGTCGGTCTGGGGACTACGCATCAACACCACAAAGGCGGTGACCAACTCCAGCTTCTTCACCACCCAGCCCACCCGCCTGGTCGCAGAGTCGTGTTGGCCATAGAAGAGCTGCCGGCCGACGAGATCGCAGCAAAGACAAGTCCAACGCCGAGCCGGAGCATACACAATTGTTAATAGAGAGCTCGCTCAAGAAAAGTGTCAGAGTCTACCAACGCTACAGCCGAGCAAGAGAAGGGCATAGCAACTGGCGAAGGACATTCACCAAGGCGAATGCGCCACCACGCAACCTCAAGATCCCTTGTTGCCAAAGCTTTCCGCCATGGACTCTTTTGGTCGATCGCCTGGACGACGCCAAGGAGTTGGTCAAACATTGCAAAGGGTGCCGTCTTCGGCTCCAAGCAACACCCGCCGGCTTCAAAGACTCAAGACCATTCCCCTTACTCGCCTTTTCGCCGTCTGGGACTGGACATGGTGGGCCCGTTTAAGACGATGCTACAAGCGTATGACACATCTGCTCGTCCCCGTGGATAAATTTACCAAGTGGATCGAAGCAAAGCCGATTAAGAAGCTGAACGGGCCGACTGCCCTTACATTCATCACCGACATTACAACTCGGTACAGCGTACCACACAGCATCATCACCGACAACGACACGAATTTTGCCAAAGGAGCATTGGCGTGTTTCGCCACAACGGCGGCATCCGATCGACCTAGCGTCCCGTTGCCCACCCACAGCCAAACGGGCCAAGTCGAAGCGAGCTAACGGCCTCATCCTCTCCTGGCATCAAGCCCGACCGTCGTGGTCATTGAGCGGTCGGCCGGTCATGGCTCCAACGAAGCTGCCGGCTGTCCTCTCGAGTCTGGCAAGACTACCCCAAACAAGTCAATCGGCTTCACCCCTTTCTTCCTTGTATATGGTGCCGTGGACGTCATCCCAACTGACATCGAGTTCGACTCACCTTGGGTAACCATGTACACGGAAGCAGAGGCCAAAGAAGCGCGAGAAGACGGTGTCGACCTGCTGGAAGAAAGCCGGCTGTTAGCCCTCAGCCGGGTCCGGGCCATCTACCAAAGCAAGGTCTCGCGCCGCTACCACAGCCGGAAGGTCAAGCCAAGATCCTTTCAAGAGGGCGATTTTGTGTTCGCCGATCCGCAGAACAGCCGGCTAGCACAAGCTCTCGGCCCGAAGGCCCTTCGCCATCAAGAAAGCATTGGGAAACGAATTCTACTACTCTAATCGACGCACGTAAGTCAAGGCACGTAAAGAGAGACGATTCCGCAAGGAGTCGGAACGACTCATGGAACGCCAACCTCCACCAAAAGATTTTACAGTTAAAATGCAGTATGTATCACGCTACCTTTTGTACTAAGTGTAAGACAATAGGCCCCGAGAACGCCGGGGATCAAGCCCTTTTTATCTATGAATGACGAGTATCATGCTTATGATTTTGTCATTACATTCTCCGTCTGCAAGACTGGAATTCGACTAGTCGGCCGGACCGGCCGCTTTGAGTTATGTTCAAGTTCCACCCAGCAATGGACAAGTAGTGTGCCGCACCCAAGCCGTCTCTTGTCGTAAAAGTCGCAGGCTCGAAGAACCGATCGTCCGCTGGCAAGAGTCAAAGGCGGAAAGGGTGCCCACACGAAAATGGCTAAGGACTAACGAACTCACATAACAAACGCCGCTTCCTCATCGCCGAATCGACTACCACAAGAGCGGCCGTCCAAGCCTTCCCATTCCACCTTGCTACAATCCAACAAAGTTAAGTACTTGTCTTCCCACAAATGGCTGTGTTCCCCCCAACCACAGATCAGCGGAGCTATTGCTCGCACTGGGAAGGCGGCGACCAAGGGAAGACGGCAAAGGAAACAGCCTAAGGATAAAAAACAAATTCAAATGGAAGCCGTAACACATGCATAATTATATTTACACAAAAGCCTTCAAAGGCCGGCATTCAACATAGTTTGAACACACCCTCAAAGTGGGTGGAGCCGCCAAGAATTCTAATAAAAGTTGTTCCAAGAGTAACAACAAAAGCAAGAGCGGGCAGATCGCACCAAAGGAGCCGATGGGCGAGTCCGGGTGGTCGGCGAGAGGCGGGCGTGCCGTTGGAGGAGTGGTCATTGGCGGGTCTCGGCCTCGATCATCACTGGCAGGCGGCGCTCGCCGACGCCTTCTGTTAGAGGCATGATCAGTGAAGCCATGGTCACCATTGCCGTCGGGCGCCGACGTCTTCACCGCCTCTTCCCTTCTTCGTTTTCACCTTCATCACCGGTAGCGATCTCCTCTCGCCGAGTCCTCACCTTCCGCCGGGTTCAGCCCAACCACCTCCTCCGGCTGGGCGACGCCATTGCTGCTCACTTTAGGGAGCCGAAAATGTTGGTAGTCGGTTGTACTCGGCGATAGCCGAGGTGCTTGGATGATAGCCGGCCGCACCGCCACCAGCTCGCCGGGCCTCCGCTTCCGTGTGCTCACCAGTAAGCTTCAGCCCAGATACCAAGCCTGAACGAACTCCTACCGCTGGCGCCATCGGCAAGACGGCCGGAAGCCTTCCAAGCCTCAAGCGGCCGATCAGACCTCAGCGGTACCGGCAGTCCGACTCGGGTGCGAGAATCGCCGCTGTGCCGAGAGCGCGGTCCAAGACTGCGCCCGGCTGCAGCACGTCAAGCCGGTGGAGACATGCGATGAGCGAGCTGCGGCACCGCCTCGATCGCCAGGTTGCTCCTCAAGGCCCGCTACCGGCTCGCAGTGCGGTCGCAACCCCACTTGCCGGGCGTGTCTCGCGGTGGGCCTCGATGGCTTGGCCGGGCGCGACGGAGTAACCAGGAAAATAATCTGCTTGAAGAGCAAAGAAACAGACAAAATCAAGAAGATGAACAAGAGGGCAAGGAGCAAGCAAAGGAGTGAAAAGGAAGGCTGCTTACCGTCGATCAGATCCACAATCCCACCAAAGCACTCGCTTTCGTCACCGCCTCGCCTCAGCCCAGCCGCCGCCGCTGGTCTCGAACTCGGCCTTAAGGCGGCCCTCACTGCCTCTGCGCCTTCTTTAGGGCCGCCTTATGGCTCTCCTCCTGGTCGGCCAGTCTCTTGGCCAGGCGGTCACATTCCTGGGCCAAGGTGGTGCTCTCGGCCTCCTTGGCACGAAGGGCGGTCTGGGCCCCACCTAGCTGCTCGCTCAAGTCAGCATTGGTCCCTGCGAGCATGGAGAAAAAGGGGAAAAAGCAATAAGGGAAAAGTCGTCAGGAAAGATCCGACCCGACTGCTCAGCAGTCGGCCCAAATCTCGGGGACTACACCAGCCAGGTGACATGACGCCTCACGAGAGATAAAGGAAGCGTAACACTCACTCCGGCTATTAGTCAAGTCGGCGGTCTCGACTTCAGCCCTGGGCCTGGGAATTGAAGGCGGCCACATAAGATTGTGGTATTCTCGAAAATCCATTTGAAAGTAATAAGAGCAAGATTGCCGCCAAGGCCTGGGCCGAAAAGTTCCAAGACGGAAGAAATCAAAAATAAATCACTAAGGTTAAGACTCACCGGATGACCGCATAAGGCATGGCGAGGGAACTCCCTGGTGTATCAGAGCAGCGTAGGCGCCTGGTCTGAGTCGGTGTCGGACCTCCCCGCGCCATTGCGTTCAGCTCGGTCGCTTCCACCGCTAGGCGCCCACTCGGACGTCTTTGGCGCTGCCGCCCAGTCCTGTGTCTCAGGTTGCCGAGTTGGCGCCAGAAGTCAGGGCGGCTCCTGCACCGAGGACGCTTTCTTGCGCGCGGCCAGGCGCCGATCGCACTACAAGATCCGCCCGCCGCCGCCGCCACTGCCGGCTGCTCAGTGCCAGCAGTGTCGGGCCGCTTCGCCTGCCACTCTGGGCCGGCGCCAAGGCCGGTGGGCGCCTCCCAGATCGCCACGCCATCCTCCTCCCTCTCTCCATCATCGGGTTGGTCGCGGGTCGGCTTCCTCCGACGGAGGCACGGGGATATCAGGAGCCACGGCGCGAAGGGGAATGACGAGCTGCGGAGGCTGATTGCGCAGAGCCTCCGCCTCCCTCTCCGCGGCCGCAGCTTCCGCCTGGGCCTTAGCCGATGTGTCATCTTGCGCTTCGGCCGACTTCTCCGCCGCCTCTTGGATGGCCCTCCGCTCCGCCGCTTCCCGCTCCTCCCGCGCCTCTCGCGCGTTCCGCTCCGTTGCCTCCATGAGGTCGGCGCGGGGATCCACGCGGCGGGAGCTCGAAGATCCTTCTGCCGGGTCGACTATGGAGGCGGCATCAACCCGCTCAAGGGAGAGCGGCGTACTGCTCAAGAATCAAGAAGATGGCTTAGATAAGCGTCAACCAGAGAAGATAACAAAAAAAAAGCATGAAGCATTCAACACTTACGCCGAAACCGCATGTGGCTGCTTCACCACCTTGCGGAAGCGGGCCGCCTTCATGCTGACGCCCCGTCAACAGTGCGCCGCTGCGGTGCCCTTGGGCTTCTTGGGCCGGCTGCCGAAGAGACTCGGCCCGGCCCGGCGCTTCTGCGCGCCACCCCGAGCTGCTGGCGCGGCAAAAGGCCCCGCACCTCGGTGATAGGCCGCCGGCTGGTGGCGTGGGATGGCCTCGGCTTCATCATCATCCGGCCAGTCCCCGAAGTAGGCCGTGAACTCGGGGCCGCCTGCCTCTCTGCCGGCTCCGTCTATGGCATCATCCATGGCGGCCGCCCCCAGGTCCGGGTCGTCGGGGTCGTCCACCGCGTGGTCGGCCATAAACTGGCGCTCCGGCCCTGCGGCCCCGGTAGCTGGTGGAAGAAGAGGATTCTGCTCCAAGACAAGCCGATCAACGTCAAAAGCCGGGCCGTTACTGAACTCCGCAACGAAGAAGAAGAGAAGAAGGCAAACTCACCACAGGCGGAGGATTGGCCCGAGAATACGGCACCTTGCCGTACTGCCACTCGTCGGTGAGCTTGCAGTTGGAGATGTAGTTCACCATAAGAGCCACCTCGTCATGAGGCATCTCCCTGGTGCTCAGCCGACATGGGTCGAAGCGACCGCTCATTTGACAGATCATGTGTGGCCGGCTTTGGAGCGGAAGCACCCGGCGCTCCACGAAGGCGGCGACCAGGTCGGCCCCCACCAAGCCCTCTGAGTAGTTAATCACCCGGAGCCGGGTGACGGCGGCGTTCCCGCCGTGGAGAGCGACCGAGCTCGGAAGGACTAAGACGGCTGCCTCCCAGCGGCGGGTCGCCACGTAAGTCGGGCAGGTTCACGAAGTCGCTTTGCTGGGCGACGCTCTTCACGAAATACGATCACGCTAGAGCTTCACCGATCGGATCAATGGATAGACGGAAGGGGTTGTTGTCGGCCGCTTCCTCCGATGGCGATGAAGGCGCCCATGGGGCGGCCCGCTTCATGAGGAGACAGTGCACAGCTTGCACCGGAAGAATTCCCTCAAGAGCTCAAGAGTGGGAGAACACCGAGAAAACCTCGTGACCGGGTGATGAAGGTCGACAGCAAAGATCACCTTGTTGGGGTGAGGATGCTACCGCAGCGGTAGAACTTCGAGGAAGGAGCGGAAGAACCCGCCGCTGGCAAAGGCCGAGGTCAGCAGCAAAGGCGAAGGAAGATGACCCGCCGCCTCCTCCCCAAGGCCGATGAAACCTTCGCTTCCTGGGCCATGAGGCGAGTCTTCACAAGGTCCTCGCTGCCGCCAAGCTGCATGGAGCCGGGCCGATATGGTCTTCGTGGATGGAGCCGCCCCACGAGTTGGACAACGGCGCCATGGGGAGCAAGATGAACGAGAGAAGCGCCATGCGGCGAGAGCACATACACACAAGGAGGAGCCTGTGAACTAAGAAGATCCAAGCGGAGCAGTGCGGTGAGTGAGGCGCTTGCCATCCGAGGAACGGAGAAGGAAGTAGGGAAAGAGTAGAGCGAGGGCGGAAGGCGAGCCTCTGCCGCTCCCCCTCCTCCCCCTACTTATAGACTCCAGCGGCGAAGCCGAGGGGGCGAGGCGTGGGGAGCGTGGGATTAACTGCGCCCACTCCCCCACGTCCCGCGATTATTGCGCATAAAGGCGTGCTGAAACCGCCGCGAGAAGACGTGTGGTCCGGTCGGGCCGCAGAGGATCCGCACATGGGCCAAGGCCTCGGTATGGTGGGGCCCTACCACGGCGACGCCCACGCCACAGGTATCGGGCAGCCTTTGGGCCACATGGCGCGCGAAGGTGGCGCGGCGGTCAACGCTACGATCCGGGCGTGCAATCTCGCCTCCGATCAAGGAGCTTCAAGACGGCGCGCGATCAAGGCCGACTCCTATCTGCGGCTCCTCAGATGGGAAGCTAATCGAAGCTTCGTCCCCTTCTCAAATTTCAAGCCCAATCAGCTGGGACTACTGTTGAGTAAATGACCATGGGTAGCCTAACCGCCCCCGGGCCTCTGAAAAAATTAGGAGCCAAACAAAGACATCCAACGCCCAAGACGCAGTGGGCCTCCCTCCCCCAACCGCCGACCTCGTGCCGGCCAGAAGGAGGCGGCTCGGCCTCACGCCGCCTCCTGTGATGAAGGCCACGAGAGGACCGGCTTCCAAGAAGCCGGGCTACCGTAAGGTCCGACTTCAAAGAGGCCGGCTCCAAGAGGCGGGCTTCCACGAGACGGCCGACTCCAAGGGGGCCGACTCCAAGAGGCCGGCTTCCCAGCAGGAGGCCAAGGCCGCGCCCTCGGAATCTGCACCCACATAACGGTGATGAGATGGGGCGTGGCTACAGAAGAGTCTGCCACCCCCGCATCCGGGAGCACGCTGCGTATTACAGCAGCGCTGCAGACGGGCGGCCATCCCAACTGCGGCATCAGAGTCATGATGACCACGGCCTCAGACATCGACGGGCCGCCAAGACGTTCGCAGCGGCGGGCCCCATCAAGCCGCAGAGATGCCCGGCGGTCAGACTTTCCCTGCTGCCCAAGATATTGCCGGCTTCCCATAGCCGGAT
Organism: Aegilops bicornis; assembly: GCA_021605145.1. Taxonomy (NCBI): domain Eukaryota; kingdom Viridiplantae; phylum Streptophyta; class Magnoliopsida; order Poales; family Poaceae; genus Aegilops; species Aegilops bicornis. Next base: position 399,532,512 of record CM038669.1, read on the forward strand.
AGCTCCTCCCTCAAGGGAGCGCCTCATTAAGAAGACAAGACGGGCGAGGTTACAGTAGCGCCCGCCAAGGCGGCGGCACCGTAGCCATGCTTACTCCCAACAAAGCCCCTCGCCATCAAGATTGGCAACAAGAATCGGCCCCAACAAAGCCCCCAGTGGGGCCAGCTTGTCGACCGAGAAGCCGGCACCAAGGGACCCACTAGTCGGCGGGTTCCCAACAACAGCGGAGAAGTCAGACAGACAGACGCCGACGGCTAGGGACCACGCCATGGACACATTGTACCCCGGGGTAGGCTTCATATAAGCCCCCCAGGCACCCATGCAAAGGATTGATCTCTTTAGAGTTTTAGTCGCCACATAGAGAGAGGAGGAGAGCTAGCCAGGTCTTCTTCTTCTTCTCTCACCGAACAGCTCAAGGAGGCTCTTGTAGCCACCGGTTCATCCAGTGATCATGCGGAGACCCCAGCAGCAGCGAGAGGGGTGTTATCTCCACGGAGAGCCCAAGCTCGGGTAAGATTCGCCAAGGGTGCATGTCTTTGCCTCATCCCGCTTCCAGGCACCGGCGATGTCTTATTGGCTCCCACTATGATAAGCCACCCGTTGGCATATGTCGCACCAACCACCCGACATGTACCATGAACTCTTCGTGGTTACATTCTTTCGAAAACCCCTTCGGGTGCCCCTAATGCCCTTGGGAGATGTTGAACTAAGGTCACCACTTGAGGAAGAAGTGGTTTACCGAAGAGAGCTTTTGGAGTGTGTAAAATGATGGATTGGAATTGCAAAACAATATCGCCCCTCCCGACCCTATCCCTCCCCCGCCGCCACCGCTGGGCGCCGGGAGGGCCTTTTCGATCTCCGGCCTCAGCGAACCTTCCCCGCCTTCCACCTCGCCGCCGCCAGAGCACGGCCGGGCGGCTCGACCAAGGCCAAGGGCGCGCGGGCCGGCTTCTCCTCACAGGAGGTGTGGCGCGGCCGACCTCTCGAAACTGAGCGCGCGCTGGGTGCTGCAGCGCCGGGCTGGCGGCTGCTCAAGGTGCTTCTTCGGCGCGTACGTGGCGGCGACGTGAAGGGCTGCGTGGCGGAGGTGCGTGTCCGGGCAGCGGCGGTTTTGCCTGGCGGTCGGCGCAGGTTGGAGATATGCCCTTAGAGGCAATCATGTATGATGATATTTCCTATGTGTTTATGAATAAAGATAGTCCTTGGACATTATCAATGATGTGTATCCAATGCTGGGCACGTGACTTGTTTGTGGGACTATGTATCAGGCGATGACTGTCCTAAAAGGTCCCTAGTCGAAAAGGGCTGTGTGGACGCCAAGAGTTTAATTAGACTAGCATATGACACGGTCGATGGCTCGGTCCTCACTAGTCATGGAGCATTGGATGCTAACCGATAATATGGACTTGGAAAGGTATCTGGTCGGATCCGACATAGTCGGATCCGGAAGTCGAGATAAGGTCCGAAGTCGGATAGACCCAACTATGAGACGCAGCGATATGTCATCTGTGAGTCTCTAGTACAACATACGCTCTATGTCCTAAGACCTGAAATGACGCATGTACTTAGATGGTGATAGACTTGCTTTGGGCCGACCAAACGTTACTCCGTGGATCGGGTAGTTACAAAGGTAGGTTTCAGGTTTGTCCAATCCCATGCTGCGAGACATGGTCGAGCAAGATGGGATTTGCCCCTCCAATCAGGAGAGATATACTCGGGCTCCTCGTGGTGATCCGACCAGGAACAAGATGGTTATGCGACAAGGATTATGAGATAATCCGGATAGTGGTCGGTGATCACCGAACGAGAAAGAGGTCCGGGTTAGCACAAGGATGACAGTCTCGCCTTGAGCCCGGCTAAACATATATCGTGGTGGCAAAGGGAACAGAAGTGTGACACGCCAGGCTGTGTTCGCTTAACCAGCTTCATCGCTCGCTTGGTGGTCGGCACGCCTTTGCTAGAGGTCAAGCTACCAACCGCATGTGTCGGAGGTGATCCGAAACTGTGACCAAACTAACTTGAACTCTAAAGGGTCGCGCGCTTAAGGGAAGGGAACCTACGAGGTCGGTTCAGAGGGACACCGGTCGGATGTGATCCGAATCGACTAGGAACGTGACCGAGTAGACTTTGGGCTTTAGGGTCCGTGGCGAGGCCCAAGTGTTGAGCTCGCGACGGACGCTTATATAAAGTGGAGGTGCGGCACACTCGCCCCGGCTTTAAGCCCGAGGGGTGAGAACACTTTTGGCCTCGTGGAGGCAGATCACTTTGGCCTCGGAGGCGCATCGCTTCGGCCTCGTGGAGGTTGATCGCTTCAAATTTCGTGGGAGCCACCTCCACTCACCACCGATCAGGTGAGTCGGACCTAGCAGTCCGCCAGACGACGCCTTCCCTGCACGCTGCGGATACCATTAGAGGCGGTGCACTTGCGCCGCCCGCGAACTCAGACGCGGGATCGGACGACCGGCGCCGAGGGAGATCGCACGAGGAGGAGACGATCCACGCGGACGCCGCTGCCCCAACTTCTTCTTCTGCACGGCATCGCGCTGCCTAGTGGTAACGAATCGTGATCCATCTCCCGTAGCATGTTCCCCGGATGTTCTCGCTAGAATTTTTAATTTGCAGTCGACGCATTCTCATCAGAACCCAACAAATAAGGCCGCGGCGTGCTTTTGGCCGGTGGGTCGCTTCGCTGCTTGGCTGCATGGACCGGGCGGCGGTGGTGCCTCGGGCCGCCGCTAGGGCTTGTCCAGGCCTTGGTGTGGGCGGGCGGTGGACGCGGCCTGCGGGCTCCGGCAGTGCTGCAGTTGGGCCTTTGCGGGCAGCTGTAGCATGGTGGTGGCGGCCTCCCGCCCCGGAGATGTGCCTACGGTGAGCGGGGCTGCGCTGGGCCCAGTGGTGGGGCCAGGGTCAGCACAAGAACGGTCGGCGCAGATCTAGGGGTTCGATGGTCAGGCGGGCCAGCTCGAGGCCTGGGCGGATCGTAGCTGTTGCTTCGGGTAGGAGGTGTCGGGCCCTGGCCTGGGATGTGCTCGCGGTTCCTTGTGGGCACGGTGGTGGTGGCCTTCACCCCTTTCCTTGGTGTCCGCTCGCTTCTCTTGCGGAGGCCGGCTGCCTCCTGGGCCAAGTCCATCGACCATCTTCGCACTCGGTGTCGTAGAGATCGAGCTGGTCTTCGCGCCGCCTGAGGTCCGCCTGCCTCGTGCTCTGCAAGCGTGATTGCGCTGCCTCAAGCGCTCGGCAGCCGAGAGACCCGCCTGCTCGCTTCGGGCGGCAGATTCTGCGCTGCTTCTCGCGCCTCCGGTAGCAGGACGGCTCGATGGAGGCTTGTTGTGACCGGCCTATTGGGGTCCCGCTACTGGTCCGCCAGGGTGTGAAAGGCAGTTCCTTTCCGCCCGGCCTCGCGGGTTGGGGTAGCGGTGGGCCTGAGGGGACTTGGTGTCAAGGTCTTGGATTCCGGGCGTAGCCGGTGGTGGTGGCGCTGCTCATGGGGCAGCTCAGGCTCGTACCGAGAAGCCTGCTGGCTACCACGGCCGTGTGGGCGGCGTGGTAGCCGGTGTGTGCTCGGGGCGGTGAGTGTTGGCCGGGTGAAACCTACTTACCTACCTTCTGGACGGATCGGGCGACGGCGAAGATCGCTTCCCTTCTTGAAGGCGCCGTGGCTGTATCATCGTCTGGTCAGGTTGTCTAATGCGGGAAACTCGATCCTCGGATCAGACGGCGGCGTGGCGCTCTGCATCAGATCCTTCCGGCGGCACCGCTTTGGAGCCCACGGGTTCGCCATATGCGGCTTCACTTCTTCGCGACACCACGGTTGGAGCCGCCATGCTCTTGTAGTGCTAGGGGAGTGTTGTCAAGGCCACGCCTATGTATCCCGCCTTTGGGTGTGTGTGCGTTTGTGGTGGGTGAGTGCGGTTAAAATGCGACATCGATTGATCTATGCTTTATATATAAAGCGGGCGTAAAGCCTTTTTCTGTAAAATGATGGATTATATTTATGTGATTACCATCCCAACCAAACATGTGCAACCACTCTACCCCTTTATGGACGGGCATTATTGATTACTTGGACCTGATACTAGCATGGAGCCCACATTATTAGTGACGGGTGACTTGAGGTCACTCGGACGGGTCGCTTGGATAGGGCGGCCATGACTGTTTTCACAGTGGCACCGGACACACTGCTTGGTCCTTTTCATGTATGCGTGATAATGTGAAAAGGGCATAGTCCCATGATCTTTTTGCTTATACACTTCCAGGGCCGTGTATCAACGAGTGGACCCTATGTTAGTATCGCTCAGGGAAAGGTAATATCGGAGCTTCCCAGAGTACTTGAGGTATCAAGGGATCGTAAGACACTTAAAGCTTCCCCCGGATCTTGTGGGTAAATTAATGCTAACCTCCGCAGAGTGTCAAACTATTCGAATAGCCGTGTCCATGGTCATGGACAGCTTGGGAGGTGCTACTTAAACTATGTCCAGGAAATTTTACAATCCCGAGGCATGTGTGTGTGAAAGGAACTATTTGTGTCAAGGTGGTGACTTGACATGTTGAATGGCATGGCATTGATTCAAACTCTATTTATGTTGATATTCCGTAACCTGTTCTCAAGGTTACCCAAGTTCATTGAAGCATATCTCACAAGTTGTTAGGACATCCCAACTAGCTCTCAAGCTAGGTTGTTTACTTGTTGTACAATTGCATTGTTACTTTGAACCAAATCATGGGTTGCTTACAGTACATTCAAAGTAATTTCATTGGCTTGCTAACGGTTATTTTATTGGCTGTGCATGAAAGAACAGGATATAATGAAGAGTACCTTTGCGATCTAACATGAAGCTAGGACGCTTTCCAAATAATGCCCCAGAGGGTTAAGGCAGATGGCATGGGTCCAAGTTATCGACGAAGATTTCCGTTGCGAAGTTATACTCAAGACTCGACCATAATGGTCATAATTTATGTAAGACGGTATATACGGATGTAAGACTCTTGTTATTCAGCTTCGTGGTGTTCAAAGGAGCATTGATCTCCTCGGGATCACCGTATTACGCAGCATTCGTGATCACGACTTATGAGTCGGGGTCCCCACATCTCTCAACAAGTGCTTTTCTTTTATGCCTTTTTAGCTAGGCATGATGATTTCAATGATGCTTGCATAAAAGTAAAGAATTGAAACATGAAAAAGAGCATTAGTAATCACATGGCAAGAACACTTAAGCCTAACCCACTTCCTATGCATAGGGATTTTGTGAGCAAACAATTTATGGGAACAAGAGTCAACTAGCATAGGAAGGCAAAACAAGCAAATCTTCAAGATTTTCAACACATAGAGAGGAAACTTGATATTGTTGCAATATGTAAAAGCATAAGTTCCTCTCTCATTGTAATTTTCAGTAGCATCTGAATGAATTCAACAATATAACTATCACATAAAGCATTCATTTCATGATCCACAAGCATAGAATTTTTATTACTCTCCACATAAGCAAAATTATTCTCATCAATAGTAGTGGGAGCAAACACAACAAAATAACTATCAACTGATTGAAATTAAAATCATGATGAAAAGTTTCATGGTTATCATTATTCAATATAGCATACATTTCACCACCATAATCATCATAGATAGCAACTTTATTTTCATAGTCAATTGAAACCTCTTCCAAAGTAGTGGATTTATCATTAAATAAAGTCATGACCTCTCCAAATCCACTTTCATCAATATAATCATCATAAATAGGAGGCATGCTATCATCATAATAATTTTTCTCATCAAAACTTGGGGGACTAAAAATATCATCTTCATCAAATATAGCATCCACAAGCTTATGGTTTTGCATATCATTAGCATCATTGATATTCAAAGAATTCATACTAACAACATTGCAATCATGCTCATCATTCATGGATTTTGTGCCAAACATTTTATTAAATTCTTCTTCTATCGATTGAGCACAGTTCTCCGAGCCATCATTTTCACGAAAGACATTATAAAGATGAACAATATGAGACCACCTCAAATCCATTTTTAGTTTTTTCTTTTATAAACCAAACTAGATATAAAACAAGAAACTAAAAGATTCGATTACAAGATCTAAAGATATACCTTCAAGCACTCACCTCCCCGGCATCGGCGTCACAAAAGAGCTTCGTTGACGGGGTGTGAGTGCCACTTACCTAACCTCCCGGCAATGACGCCGGAAAAGTGTTTGATGTCTACTACGCAACTTTATTCTTGTAGACTCGTGTTGGGCCTCCAAGCGCAGAGTTTTGTCGGATAGTAGCAATTTTTCCTCAAGTGGATGACCTAAGGTTTATCAATCCGTGGGAGGCGTAGGTTGAAGATGGTCTCTCTCAAACAACCCTGCAACCAAATAATAAAAAGTCTCTTGTGTCCCCAACACACCAAATACAATGGTAATTTGTATAGGTGTGATGCCCCCGATTCAATCGTACACTATTCATACATGCAAACGTGTACGATCAAGATTAGGGACACACGGGAAGATATCACAACACAACTCTAAAAATAAAATAAGTCATACAAGCATCATAATACAAGCCAGGGGCCTCGAGGGCTCGAATAGAAGTGCTTGATCATAGAGCGAAGTCAATGGAAGCAACAATATCTCGAAAAGTACATAAGTTAAAACAAGTTTGTCTTAAGAAGACTAGCACAAATTGGGATACAGATTGAAAGAGGCGCAGCCTCCCCGCCTGGGATCCTCCTAAACTACTCCCCGGTTGTCGGCGACCTAAACGTAGTAGTAGGCACCCTCGGTTAATAGTAGGGTCGTCGTCGATGGTGGCGTCTGCTCACAGGCTCCAACATCCAAGTTGCGACATCCGAGAAGAAAAGGAAGAGGAGGAAAAGAGGGAGAAAAGCAACCGTGAGTACTCATCCAAAGTACTCGCAAGCAAGGATCTACACTACATATGCATGGGTATCTGTGTAAAGGGGCAATATCGGTGGACTGAACTGTAGAATGCCAGAATAAGAGGGGGATAGCTAGTCCTGTCGAAGACTACGCTTCTCGCAGCCTCCATCTTGCAGCATGTAGAAGAGAGTAGATGCTAAGTTCACCAAGTAGCATCGCATAGCATAATCCTACCCGGCGATCCTCTCCTCGCCGCCCTGTTAGAAAGCGATCACCGGGTTGTATCTGGCACTTGGAAGGGTGTGTTTTATTAAGTATCCGGTTCTAGTTATCATAAGGTCAAGGTACAACTCCGGGTCGTCCTTTTTCCGAGGGACACGGCTATTCGAATAGATAAACTTCCCTGCAGGGGTGCACCACATTACCCAACATGCTCGATCCCATTTGGCCGGACACACTTTCCTGGGTCATGCCCGGCCTCCGAAGATCAACACGTTGCAGCCCTACCTAGGCACAATAGAGAGGTCATCATGCCTGTCTAAATCCTATGGCGCAGGGGTCTCGGCCCATCGCCCATTGCACACCTACACGTTGCGTGGGCGGCCGGAAGCAGACCTAGCCTAGCGTGCTGCCCAGTCCAATCCGGGCCAAGGCCAGGGTCGACGTCCACGAAGGCTTCTGGCCGACACGACGATGCCGAAAGTGCCCATAACTGTTCCCGCCAGTAGTTGGTTAGTGAGTACAGGCCGCTGGCTGCACTCGATCAAATACCAAGATCTCGTTAGCGTGTTAAGTATCCGCGAATCGCCGACCAGGCTGTGCCCACCTCTCTCCTAGGTGGTCTCAACCTGCCCTATCGCCTCGCCATTAGTAACAATGGGGGCTGCCGGGAACCCAGGCCCACCTCACCGGGATGGAGCCACCGCCCTTCAAATTTCCCATCTCCGAACAGTATCATAAGTAATGTAACAGTATAAAGTATATATCATATGCCCGCGATCACCTCCCGAAGTGATCATGACCCAGTAGTATAGCATGGCAGACGGACAAGAGTGTAGGGCTACAGATGGAATACTAGCATCCTATACTAAGCATGTAGGATTGCAGGTAAAGGTAACAACAGTAGTAGCAAGGACAGGCTATGCATCAGGATAGGATTAACGGAAACAAAGTAATATGCTACACTACTCTAATGCAACCAAAAGAGAGAGTAGAATAGGCGATATCTGGTGATCAAGGGGGCTTGCTCGGAAATTTGAGCCGAGAAGGAGGGGTCCTCAACATCGTAGCGTCGTATTGGGTAGTAGCGGCGTCGGTCCTCTGGTGTCTAGCGAGAGAAGAGGGGGAAGAAACAATAAATACAATGCAAACAAATGCATGACGATGCATGACATGACAAAGCGTGATGCTAGGTGTGCCCAATCGCGGTAGTAGGTGATACATGCGAAGGGGGGAACCATCCGGGAAAGTATTCCCGGTGTTTCGCATTTTCGAACAGATGTACCGGAGGGGGAAAGTTGTGTATTCGATATGCTAGGGGTGTGTAGCGGACGAACGGGCTGCGTATCCAGATTTGTCTCGTCGTTCTGAGCAACTTTCATGTAGAAAGTATTTCCATCTGAGCTATGGTTTATTTTATATGATTTTCTAAAGTTTTTAATCATTTTTAGAATTTATTTAATTAATTTAATTCAACATTATAAAAAACAGTGCATGTTGACATCATTATGATGTCAGCATGACGTCAGCAGTCAACAGAGGTGTTGACTGGTCAAACAGACGTGTGGGTCCCGCTGTCATACTCTGTTAACTAATTAATCAATTTAATTAGTTTGAATAACAGATTAGTCAGGTTAATTAATTAATTTGGCTAATCTAATCAGGATTACTTAAGTTAATTAATTCTTTAACAAATTTATTTGTTTATTTATTTTTTTAACTAAAACGTTCTAGGCAGGGGCCCACTGTCACAGGCCCAATGGCCTATAGTGGGTCGGGGACCATGCGTTGAGTGGTAACGGGCGAATCAAGGGGCGAAACCGCCTTAACGAGGACGCCCAGAGCGCCGGCGCGCATCGGCGGCGAAGATATGGGCGGCAGATCGGCATGCGAGCCGCTGGCCATTGGGTAAGCATGGCAAGAAAGCAGCAAAGATGGCTCCAGCCGAGGCGGTCGGGTTAAGGCAAGGCTGTGTGGGGAAGCAACAGCTGAGCAAAGAAGGGACGTAATGCGACGTCATGGAGGAGGCAGCAAGCGTATGCGGGACGGCGGTTGCAACAATGGGAAGTGGTCGGCCGGAGCGGGCGGGCACGCCTGTGGCGAGTCTCTGCAGCCGGGCGGAGGGCATGGGGCCAGCGGTGATGCGGGCGCGCAAGGCGCGTGGGTTGCCTATGGCCGACGGACGGGTGCGAAGGCCACAGGCTTGATTTCGCGCCGCGATGGCGTAACGCGCGCAGGAGGCGCAACGACCGTCCGGGACAGAGAGCGAGGACGGGGAGCTCACGGGGTTCGTAGGGGACCTGGCAGCTATTTTGAGAGGGAGTCGAGGTCACAGACTGGCGGAGGAGACGAGACGACGGGCGGTGTCGCGGGCGTTGGGGAGGCGGTTCGGGACTTGAGAGGACGGCGACGATGGCGAGGGCGAAGCGGCTTGAGGAGGAGACGAGGAGGCCTCGGCGAGGTCTTCGGGCGACGGTGGAAGGCGACGGTGATGGCGCGCGCCAGCGGCGTGAAACCCGAGCCCGATCCAGATCGGATCGGGGAGGCGGATGGTGACGGAGCGGGAAGTGGTGCGTGGGGGTTAGGGTTTGACCGGTGTGGGGGGTAACGGGGCCATATAGGCCAGAGGGTTAGGGTGGGCCGGCCTGGGTGTTATCTGGGCCAAGGCCCAACGGAAAAGGGGGGGGGGTTGGCACTTTCAATTATTAGTTTTTGTTTACTGTTTTGCCTTTTCTTTATTTTTCAATTTCCTTTACTGTTTGTTTAATCCTTTAAATTGTTTTTGTTATGTAAAACATATAGTTAGCACCTAATCTAGTACTAGTAATTATACCACTGCCACAATTATTCTTGTAGTTATAAAAAAGTAGTTTTCAATAATTTAACCATTTAAGAGACGTTTAAATAATTATTTCAGCTAATGTTTCTATTATTTAGTGCACCTAAACATTTTATAAAAATTTGGATTCACCACCACAACCATCTATGATTTACTTGCTACACTTTGAACATTTTAGTTTTAATCTTTGAAAACTTTTATTATTAGCTTGATTTTGAATTTGAATTTTAATCGGTTTCGAACTAACGCGAGATTAGCAACAGTAATCGAGGTGACGTGGCTTCATTAGTAGAGGGTTACTGTAGCTTAGTTATCCGGGCGTCACAATAGGTGCACTAATTCGGCGACGAGATGGTGATACAAGTTTAGTAATGATAGTAGATATTGATTTTTGTAATAGGAACAATAAAAAATAGCAAGGTAGAAATTGATAAAACGGAACACAAACGATATTGCAATGCTTGAAAATGAGGCCTAGGGTCCGTACTTTCGCTAGTGCAATCTCTCAACAATGCTAATCCAATTGGATCATATAACCATCCCTCAACGTGCGATGAATAATCACTCTAAAGTTCTTATCTAGCGGAGAACATAAGAAGAAATTGTTTGTAGCTATTCTTTCGAATTGATCTATCCAAGAGTATGTACTAAAATAACACCAAGTTATTCTTTCCGATCGATCTTTTAAGTAGAAGTGATTTCTTCCTCATTAGCTCCATTTTGATTATCTGCCGTTTCTTTGCTTGCAAGCCATTTTGGAGCTCTAGAGTACTTACTATTGACAGTTGATGACGGAACGAACTGTTCGACCTGATCCACCAACTCTTCCTTTTGGGGATGTGAGAGATGAGTTTGTACTAAAAATAACACTAAGTTATTGTTTTCGATCGATCTATCAAGAGTTCGTACTAAAATAACATCAAAGCAAATTCATATTCATAATACTTAATCCAACACAAAGAACCTCAAAGAGTGCCCCAAGATTTCTACCGGAGAAACAAAAGACTAGAACGTGCATGAACCCCTATGCATAGGTTATCCCAATGTCACGTCGGGAATCCGCGAGTTGAGTGCCAAAACATATATCAAGTGAATCAATATAATACCCCATTGTCATCACGGGTATATACAAGACATATACCAAGTTCTCTCAAATCCATAAAAGTATTCAATCCGATAAAACAAAATCTCAAAGGGAAAACTCAATTGATCACAACAATATAGAGAGGGGAAAACACCATATGGTCCAACTATATTAACAATGCCCGCGATACATCAAGATCGTGCCATCTCAAGAACACGAGAGAGAGAGAGACAGAGAGAGAGAGAGAGAGAGAGAGAGAGAGATTAAACACATAGGTACTGGTACAAACCCTCAGCGCCGAGGGTGGACTACTCCCTCCTCATCATGGAGTTCATATGGATGATGAAGATGGCCTCCGGTGATGATTTCCCCCTCCAGCAGGGTGCCGGAACAGGGTCTAGATTGGTTTTTCGTGACTAGAGAGGCTCACGGCGGCGGAACTTCCGATCTATGGTTATTTCTGGGGTTTTTGGTATTTATAGGATTTTTCAGCGTTGGAATCACGCAAAGATGGGCCTCGAGGTGAGCACGACCCACCATGCCTCGGGTTGGGCTCGAAGCGCGCCCTGGTGGTTTGTGCCCTCCTCGTGGCTCTTCTGGCCCTCCCACAAAGCTTCGGGGGTCTCTTTTGTTTAAAAAAAATGGTCAAAAAGTTTCAGCTCATTTGGAGAATTTTCATTTTTACACAAAAAACAACACGACGGTAGTTCTGCTGAAAACAGCGTCAGTCCGGATTAGTTCCATGCAAATCATTCCAAAACCACATAAAATTATTGTAAACATGGCATGAATACTTCATAAATTATAGATACGTTGGAGACGTATCATGGCGCCGTGACGTCCTTCTGGAACTGCCACCGATGGAAGTAGGGGCACTCCGGCACGTGTTCCCGGCGTTGTATGCGCACTCCCGATGCAAGAACAGGATGGTGCTCGCTGCACTCACCAACCACACCTGGATCAAAGATCTCTGTCATGGAAACAGGGCAGCGATCGTATGGGAGTTTCGGTCCCTCTGGTGTCTGTTGGCTGCCCAAGATGTGACATTAACGACGGGGGTCAGCGACACGATCACATAGACCGATGGAAGTTCGGGTCAGTACACAGCGAGCTCGGCTTACCACCTGCAGTTCCAGGCACCCACAAGAGATGATCTTCGCTCCATCATCTGGAAACCTTGGGCTCCGGGGAATATGAAGATTTTCTCTTGGCTCCTACATCTAAATCCCTTGTGGTGCAACGACAGGTTACAACGCCGAGGTTGGATCAACGGTTACTTCTGTCCACTGTGTGTTCGTCACTTGGAATCATCAGTGCATTTGTTCTGGGAATGCCCGCTGGCTTTGGAAATCGGGAGGAAGGTGGCAACATGGAGCGGGTGCAGCTCCCTGAACCCGGCGAACTGGGGAAGCAACGGAGGCGCCACTAAAAGGGTCATGTACACTTTATAGCAAGCCGCCACCAAGAAGGAGCGTAAGGCCATGCGATCGGTCATCATGCTGATTTGTTGGGAGATATGGAGGGAGAGAAATGCTTGTACCTTCAGGGGGAAGATTGTGTCATCGGGGGACGTCCTCAGATGCATAACACAAAATTTAGAGCTCTGAAATGTTGCCGGGGCGAAAAGCTTAGCGTACCCCTTAGGGGCACCGGTCGGGAGAGATTAGCTTAGCCTCCGCCTTCGGGGGGTTTCCTACTCTTAGAGCATTCTCTTTGATCTTTTGATCACGATATTTTCCAACTCTATTCTGCTAAATTAATGAAATGCCAGCAATGCTGGATCTTTCAAAAAGAAACATTACCCCATGAGGCTCAAAATCCATAAACCTCCTTCAATCATGCGGCCACAACTACACGTACGAAAAGTCAGGTCGGCAGCTACCTAATGCACAAGCTGGAGCCGTCCGTCCTGAGTTGGATTGCCAAATATCTTCGTGGTAGAGGGGATCAAACACATAGGAGAAATCATGATCACCGCAACAGAACCAATAATGCGCTGCAAATATCTTTTCCGGAGGTCGACCGAGATATTTTGTTTTCAATCAACTATAATAAAGTGCGGAAAAAGTCCATTTTAAACCTTGAACTTGTAGAGGTCGGGCGAAATGAATCCCCTAATCAAAATCCCGGTCGATTGCACCGAACTAACTCGTAATCAATCCCGGTCTAAATCAAACCTTGGCAAAAGTCAACCGGGATTTGTCTAGCTGGTGGGCCAAGGAGCGGCATGTTGACCACGGCGTGTGCACCCGTCCTCCGCGCTGGGCCAGCCCATTTGTTTTTCTATTTGCTAAAAAAATCTGTCTTTATTTCTCTCGCACTCATAGGCAGAAAACGCTAAAAAAAATACGCACTTGACAAGTTTCGAAGCTAAAAAAAAAATACAGACTTGACAAGTTTCGACCACAGGATCTACTACCACCAATGCGTTAGTACAACCAGTTGACCTAGCGACAAAATCTATTAATATTGCAACACAAAGGAATAAGAATCAACATCAGATTCGAATATTTTTAAAGTTTCGCCGCTACTTTTTAGTGTTTATGAAAACCGATCACCTTTCTGAACATTTTTATAATCTGGTTCATGAACAATTTTATATTCTTTTCAAAATCTGGTTCATGTGGTTCTTATTTGTACGATTATTTTTTGAAAATATGCAACTTCACGAATTCAAGAAAAAATGAAAAAGGTGCGTGGAAGATAATTCAAACTCGCGGCAAATATGTGATAGCATTATTGAATAAAATATGAATAGATGAACATTTTCGAAATTACCGTGAAGATTTCCTTAATATACTCAATGAACTTTGTATATACACATGAAAAAGAAAAAAAGATAGAAAAGAAATAATACAGAAAAAGATCAACGAACTCTTTTTCAATTTTACAGTTTCTTTTTCAAAATCTATGAATTTTTTCCCAAATCCATGGACTTCTCTTTTGAAAATCCGTGAACTTATTTTCTAAATTGTTGAACTTTTTCTAAATCCGTGAATCTTTTTTTTTTAAAAATTGTGAACTTTTTCTTTTCGAGCCAGACCGGGCGCTCATTTTCTTTAACGGAAAAAATTATGCGGGCCGGCCCAGCAGGGAGCAGGGTGTGGCGCCCTTTGCGAATTTTTGTTTCTAACGGAAAATAACTAAAGCAGGCCGGCCCAATAGAGAGCTGGTGTGCGCCCTCTGCGAAATGTTCCAATCCGGCCATTCAAACGACCGAAGGTTTGATTTAATTCCGGGATTACATACTCGCCGTTAATCGACCGGGATTTCGACTTGAGGGTTCGTTTCGCCGAACCCGTACGAATTTAGGGTTTAAGATGGATTTTTTCCATAAAGTGCTGGACTGCTGGACAGCGGGATCACTATCGTTCCCTCGTGGGCTCGGGATCCGAATCACGTGGGCTCCGGCGAACGCATGCACGTACCGACCTGGCCGGAGTCACGCATCGACGACGTTGCATCCCCGCAGCCAGCCACTGCCTCGCGACGCTGCCGTGGGAAAGGGAAGGGCATGGCCCGGTGGCCCACGAGGCGGACGCCTGAGACCGAGAGCAAGACAGTGATGTGTGTGCAGCAAATTAAATATCAGGCTCGCCGGAAGATATTTGCCTCCTGTAAAGTGCAAGGCGGAAGTGCTTTTTCGTGTGTGCGTGTGTATATAATTGCGAAAAGGAAATCCAAAAACACAGAATTTCGAGCGGAGGAGGAGGCTGCAGCGCTGGACCTACGTACGGGAGCTGCGCGCTTTTGTTGAACAGCTCGGTGCGCAAGGCGTTACTTGTCTTGGTCACAGTACGTGTCGTGAATGGCCAGCAAGCAGCCTGGACCATGAAACTAGGCTGCTCGGTCCTCTTTTTTTCGCCCTTATTTTTTCTACACGAACGTGTAGTCAGCATGGTGAATTGAGAGCCACAAATGCGCGGGGTGAGAGGAGCCCAAGAGGTCGCCGGTGATAGGGGCCCAAGCAGGAGACGCGACAAGGAAAAAAGCGCACCCGAGAGAGCAGAGAAAGAACAAAATGCACCAAATTCTCGTCGCACAAAAACGAGGACTACACCTGTCGGGGGTTGGATACGACATATGCCAAAGGATGGCTTATCACAGTGTGGCGAAGTAGAGCGTCGTGGAAGTGCGCAGAAGCGGGATGAGGCGAAGACATGCACGCCAGCGGAACTTACCCGGCGGGCTCTCCAGGAGATAACACCCCTCCGCCGCTTTCTGGGTCTCCGTGATGATTACTCAAGCAAGGTGACTACAATGGTGATCCTAGAGCTGTTTTGGGAGGCCGGAGAGAGCAAGGCTAGTTCTCTCCTTCCGAGTTATATGGTCTAACTCTATTCAGGTCCGAACCCTTTGCATGGGTGCCCCCGGGGCATTATATAGGCCTACTTCGGGTATTATAGTAATATGGCCGGGCGCTGGCCCTGACCGTCTGTCCTCGCCACCGTCCTTCTGGCCAACACCGGCGGCCGCCCATGGCGGGCCCATGAACGGCATATCAGATGCGACTTCTCCGCGACGCAGTTCGGTCATTGGTCGTGGCAGCAGCTGATCCCGTCTATCGGGCGATCACCATCGCCATTCCCCGTCTGCCTTATCCGGGTTAATGGCACGTGGGGCCTTGGGGAGGTCGGCCGAGCTCAGGAGGCCGACTCCCACTGTGTCCGATCTTGGTGCCCCAAAGCCGCCCGGCCCTCCCAGCTGACAGCGGCCCCGCCCACGGGTCGACAGACCGGCGTGTCGGGCACAAGGCATCATGACCGTGGCCGAGGTCGAAGCAGTATGGCACAAAGGCTGCCTCGCCATGGAGATCTTCTAGCGATCGCGGCTCATCAGAGCCATGCCGGCCCTTTGCGAAAGCAGTGTGGAACGCCATCTTGGGACTGCATTCAGATCGTGCCGGGATGAGGAGGCGCACAGCCGACTTTCCAAAGTCGGCCTCCTTGGAGGTCGCCACTTGGAGTCGGCCATCTGAGGTCGCCGTGCAGGGAGGGCGGCCTGCCTGATGTCTTGAAAGGTCTTGGGGCTCAAGTTAGCCTACCCGTGGCCCATTACTCGACAAGAGTCCCCAAAGTCCTGGTGAAGCCCGGCGGTCGCCAGACAGGGGCTTCAACGGCTTCAATCTTCATAAGTGCGGACTACGGGACTCTGCCGTCTTCCCTTGGGCGGAATGTCGAAAGTGAGCTTGGGAAGAGCCTCGGCTTGAAAGTCGCGGGCGGGAAACCGTGGGCGTGTTCGACACGCTTCCCATCGCCATCACGGCGATCCTATCGCGTGGCGCCACGCGATGGGGAGGATCGTCGCCTGCTACCACGCAGGCGACGGACGGGCTGCTCGGGCGGGGTCGCCACTACAGCGCCTCGGCATACGGACGGATTCATTGCGGCCGTGGGCCAGTTGGTTTTCCACGCCGTTGCCAGCATGATAACCCGTGGGGTAAATCGTGGGCGGTGGGGCATCGTCGTAGTTAATCCCACGCCGCCTCACCGGCTTCTCGGCCTTGAGGCTATAAGTAAACGGGGGGAAGGGGAGCGGCACAGCTCGCGCGCCCTTCTTCCCCGCTCCCCTGCCTCATCTTGCTTCTCTCCTTCCTTCCTCCGCCGTCCAGCCAGAGCACACCATCCCGCGGCGATGAGCTCTTCCTCCGCCGCGGCCCTCGCCAGGCGTCGCTGGGCGTGTGGACGGTTTCGAGGTAGAGGAAGAACACATTGAGTTCCTCCGCCCGGACACGCCGCCTTCCCAGCTAAGAGACCTCGTGCGGCGCCCGTCAGTTGCCAAGGGCGGGGAAATCCGCCGGGCGCCGGAGGCGAGTGGGTCGCCTTTCCGCCGCAGACCTTATGCGCCGGGCTCACGCCGAAGCAGCGGCTTCTTCCACTCGCCTCGAGTTCCACAATCTTCAGCCACACCACTCACACCGAACACGGTGGTTGCTCTCCGGCTTCGCCACTCATGTGCGAAGGTTTCTCGACCTTTTCTCCCCACCATCGAGCCGGGGAGAGTTCTTCTCTTCTAAGACGCGACATCGCCGGGCGTCTGCCCAAGGTCTGGCGCCTTTTCATTGCGCTGGCGGCGCCGACGGCCGACAACCCCTTTCCTCCCATCTCGCTGATCAAGTCGGTGAAGATGTGGTAGGCGCTGCATACTTCTACGTGAAGAACCTCGCCCGACGGGCGATCGGGTCAACCTGCCGCCCTTTGCTAACGCCGCTCCCACAGCGACCGAGGCTCCTCACCTGGTCCCACAGAGCCAAGTCATTGTCCCTCGCGAGCCGCCCGCCGTGGCGCGACTCAGGAAGTCTTGATCTGATCGGAGGGGCTCGTCGGGGCCGACTTGCTGGCCGCCTTCGTAGCGCGCCGAGTTCTCCCGCTCCAAGTCCGGCCACACCTGATATGTCAGATGAGAGGCCTCCGAGACCCAAGTCGGATGAGCACCAAGGAGATGCCCCGCAAGGAGGTGGCAAATATGGTGAATTACATCACAGACCGTGAGTACGAGGAGGATCGGCAGTTCGGCAAGGAGCCGTACCATGGCGACAACCCTCCACCAGCGGTAAGTCGCCTCTCTACTGTTTGTCTTTTTTCCTGCAGCCGACTCCGCTTCGACTCTTGTTGGCTTCTTCAACCAGAATCCTCTTATGCAGCCTGCGTCAAGGCGTCACGAGGCAGCCCCCTGCGAGTATGTTCCTCGATCGCTGGAGAGCTGACGCCGACGACCCCGACTTGGGGCGGGGCGAGGGAAGCCGACGCCAAAGCTGTGAGGAGGGGCGAAGGCGACTTCAGGCCCTCGGCCACCTTTCGCTGACCGGCCCGATGATCGACGCCAAGGCATGGTCACTCCACGCCACTCAGCCAAAGGCCGGCTCCTCCCCGTGGCGGCGCTGGAAGAGGCGTCACACCGGCCGAGGCTGGCCGTGCAAATTGAAGAAGCTCAAGGGGGCTCCTGCCGCGACCAGACAAGAGGAGGCGGTCGCGAAGGCCAACCGCTTCCGAAGGGACGTGAGAAAGCCGCCGCTAGTATCCGCGTAAGTCTTTACGCTCTTTTATTTCCTTCGTTGAATCTTGTCCGAGTCTTCGTTTATTTACTCCCTCCATTCTTCTCCAGGGCCCCTCTTTCTCTTGAGAGAGTCGCCGTCCCCTCCGTCATGGGGTCGGCAGAGACATCCGCCAATACTCGGCGGCCTGACCCTGCAGCCGACCTCCGGGAGGCGACGGAGCGGAATGCGCGGGAGAAGCGCGAGGAAGAGGGGCCGCGCGTTTGGAGAAGGCGAGGTCGTGTGGCGTCAGCCGCCAAAAAGCTGGATGATGCCGGAAGCCGCTTGCAAGGCAAGATTGCCGAAGAGGTCATGTCGCCGATCGGCGATGCTCGTCCCCCCACTATCGTCTGCACCGCCGCCTCCGGAGTTCACGGGGCAGACCGGGGGAGCCGGCACCGAGAACCCCATCACGGAGAAGGAGAGCGGCGAGGCCTCCATGTCGGATGCTCTCGCGCCGCCGCCGCCGCCTCCACCGCCGTCTGGGAGGCCGCACGGCAAACAGCCGGTGGGTCCGTCTGGGCCACCGGCCATAGACGAGGCCGAAGCGCGGCTGCTTCTCCAAGTCGCCGCCGTGCCGCCGTCTTGAGAGGCGACCTCGGGTGCCGCGACCTCGGGAGGTCAAGGCGCTGCAGTTCGGCAGCTCTAGACGCCGAGGTTACTCAGCGCGCGCCCACTGGTGGGCGCTGGAGGCGGCACCGGCCGCTTAAATCAATCGCTCCTGGAAGTCCAGCGAGATTATGGCTGAAGGCGACGCCTTCAGGCTGTGCAGAGCGACTCGGCCGCGCCGAACGGCCGTCCGAGTAAGTTTCTTCTTCTTCTTGATTCTTGTTTTTCCTTTGTGGGGGCGCGCCAGCGCACCCACTGGGTGTAGTCCCCGAGCTCCGGGCCGGCTGCTGAGCAGGCGGTTCGGAACTCCCTCTGGCGAGTTTCAAACACTAACTTCGTCTTCAATGACTTGCTGTAGGAGTATCACAACCTCCGCGCCATTGCCTTCAACCGCAATGTTGAGGAGTTGAGCAAGCGGGCTGCCGACTTGTCGGAAAGCCGGAGTGAGTTCTTCTTCTTCGCGGGGGCGCGCTGGCGCACCCGCGGGCTGTAGTCCCCGAGATTCGGGCCGACTGCTGAGCAGTCGGGCCGGATCTTCCCGGCGATCTTCTTTGCTGACGACTGATTTGTTTTCTCTTTCGATTTTCAGGAGCCAACGCCGCTCTTCAGGAGCAGCTGGGCGGGGCCAATACCGCCCGTCGCGCCAAGGAGGAGGAGTGTGACCGGGCCGTCCGCAGGCGACACTTTGGTGGCGCACTGGCCGAAAGCAGAAGGAGATGCTCAAGAAGGCGCAGGATTTGAGGCCGAGAAGAAGGAAGCCGCTCTCCGCCGAGTTTGAGAGCGGTAGCGCCTCCTCCTGACTGACAGGGGAGGCGAGGCGTCGACCTCCGGCTTCCACGAGATCGAGGATATTGTGGATGGTACGCTTTTCGCTTCTTCGCTTCCGACTATGGGTCGGGCCGACTTCTGATTTTTTCGACTTTCTTCTTTTTTTGTTTCTTGGCAGACTTCTTCCTGG
This sequence comes from Aegilops bicornis, assembly GCA_021605145.1. Taxonomy (NCBI): domain Eukaryota; kingdom Viridiplantae; phylum Streptophyta; class Magnoliopsida; order Poales; family Poaceae; genus Aegilops; species Aegilops bicornis. Next base: position 399,552,129 of record CM038669.1, read on the forward strand.
TCACTTTCATGGTGGTCCCTTCCGCCATCGAGGCTGCTCGTGAGGCGCAAAGGGCGTAATGGTGAGGAGATCGCCGCCAATGCCCCGAACCGCTGATGAACAGCTCTCGAGCATTGAGGCCCGCTTCGTCCGATCCACCGATGCGCGGTGTTTGGGCTTCAAGCGGGCGCCACCGGTTGCCGCTTTAGGGCGGATATGCCGGCTCACAAGACCGCCAATCGGACGGGCGATCGGCCGGAAGTCGCCGCCGTTGCCTGAGGCTCGGAAGGCTCGCCCGGTCCGCGGCGCGCTGCCTTGAGTTCGCCAAAGGCGTGGTACCTGGCTGGACTTGACCGCTGGCCGCTCCGGTCGGAAGCCCAGCCGAACTGCGAGGCCGTGGAGGCGCCCTTGTCGACAGGCGTCGGCCATCGCCGAGTATATGGACACCACATCTTCGTGCCCGGAAGGGTCAAGGCGGCGAGGAAGTGCCAGCAGAGTGGTTCGGATGAACCCGAGTATGGCGAGGACTCGACGGAGGTGATCGACTCGATCGAGGAGGAGGACGAGGCGGAGGCGAAGCCCAGCGGAGAGTGCCGGAAAGACGGAGTAGGCGGCTGACCTCGATCAAGGCGCGCCTCCGAACGAGCCCTTGTCGGGAGAAAGCAGCTGCCGCGGAGGCGATCAAACCGAGACCGCCCAGCTGACCGGCTGCTGGCGCCTGACACCGCCTCCTCCGATCCCCCACTCCCAGATGCGGCCTCCTAGGCTTCCTCTTTCGCCTCTGCTTGTCTGTTTTCGTAATCTTTTGAAAACTTTGTTAGTTTCGAACAGTTCCACCCGCGGGGTGTATCTTGAACTTCTATTCGAAGATTCGGCCAAGGGCCTATGTAAATATTTGTCCGATTTCCGTCTTTCCTTGCTTACTGTTCTTTAGGCTTTTCCTTCACGCCTTCCCTTAGTTGTTGCCTTGTTGGGCCGGACGGCCGCTCCATGAGCAGATCGTCAGCTGGGTCAAGTGCTTTCCTACTTCGGAAAGCAAGTACTTGGCGTTTAGAGTTTCTTTTAGCAAGTCGATAGAATCGACAGCCGACTCACCCAAGAGTCGGCCATCCTTGATAGAAGCTTAAATAAAGACGCATGAGCCTGGCTACTCATGAGTCGGCTTCTTCTTTAGAAATCTTTGGAGGCCGCCTCACGCTATGTTCATGCTTAGGTCCTTAGCCATTTTTCGTTATGGGCGCCCGTTCTTTTCCTGCTCGCCTCCACACCACTCTGCTGAGCTGCGGCTTTGCCAGGAGGTGGATTGGGCACCGCGCACTACTTGTCTGACTGCGGGAAGCTCCTCATAGCGCAAGGCGGCGAGTCCCCGGGCCGACTAGTCTGGCCCGGTGCCAAGCGGCTTATAATGAAAGTGATTTTCTCGAAGGCATGATTCTTATCATATAGATAATAAAAAAAGGGCAGTCCCTGAGACGAGCTTGGGGGGCCCGAAGTCTTAGTACTTTAATACAAAGGGGTAGTGCGATACATACTGCATCAACTATAAAATCTTCAAAGAAGATTTGCGTTCCACGGGCGCTCTGTCTCTTTGCCGGAGTCGTCCCTCTTGCGCGCCGGGCTTCGAAAGGCCCATCTGGATAGTAGGCGCCGCTTTCCTAGCACCTTGTCGATGATGAAGGGGTTTTCCAAGGCGCCGACGGCTTAGCCGGGCGGCTGTTCGCCGGATCAGCCGTGAGCACAAGGTCGCCCTCTTGGAAAGATCTTGGCCTGACCTTCCTGTTGTAGTATCAACGAGGCTCTGGCCGGTAGATGCCGGACGGCCGAGTGCCAACAGCCGCCCTCTTCAACAGATCGACGCCGTCTTGTCGTGCTTCTTCTGCTTCTTCTTCGGTGTACATGGTGACTCGTGGGGAGTCGAACTCTATGTCCGTTGGGATGACAGCTTCGGCACCATAGAGGAGGAAGAAGGGTGTGAAGCCGGTTGACTTGTTCGGGTCGTAAGCAGATTCCAGAGACGGTGGCAACTCCTCCCGAGCCAACAAATGGCGAGATCGCTTCCAATGGGATGACGAGTCGAGGCTTGATGCCGATAAGACGAGGGCCGTCCGCCGCTTCCACCGGACGTTTGACTACGGATGGGCAACAGACGCTAAGTCGGTCGGATGCCCGCGCCGCGCAGAACGGGCCAAGGCGCCTTTATGGCGAAATTCGTGCCATTGTTGGTGATGATGTCATGTGGGATGCCGTGCATCGAGTTGTGATGTCGCCGATGAAGGTCACCGCGGTCGGACCATTCAACTTCTTGATGGGTTTCGCCTCCACCCACTTGGTGAATTTGTCCACCGCGACAAGCGGTGAGTCAAGCCACCTCGTCTTTGTCTTGAATGGTCCCACCATGTCCGCACTCCCGACCGCAAAGGGCCAAAGCGATGGGGATAGTCTAGAGTGCGGAAGCTGGCTGGAGTGGCTTGGAACGGAAAATCTGGCACCCTTTGCACTTTTGGACTATCTCTTTGGCCTCTTCCAGGGCGGTTGGCCAGAAGAAACCATGCCGGAAGGCTTTGGCGACGAAGTGCTCACGGAGGTCGCGTGGTGACCGTGACTCGCCTTCGTGGATGTCTTCGAGGATTGCTTGGCCTTGTTCTCGCTTGACGCAGCGTTGGAAGACGCTGTAACGCCGCTACCGACCAGCCTTCTCTCTGATTATGGTGTAAGCCGATGCTCGGCGTTGCACTTGCCGAGCCAAGATTTCATCGGTTGGCAGCTCTGTTTACTAAGAATCGAGGATGGGCTGGGCCCACGGGCGGTGCTGCTATTTCTTTGATGCTACTAGTGCGACTTGGATAAGGGCGGTCGGGCCGAGGCGGCGGGTTGGAGTCCGGCAGCCGCTTCTTTGGTTTGACAAAGTCCCGGGGCTGACTGGAGCAGTCCCCGGGCCGAGCTCTGGAGTCTTCGATCTTGCCGCAGCAGTCCCCGGGCCGGGTTCTGAAGTCCCCGGGCCGGCTTCGACTGTGCGCTTCTTGGAGTCGGGTCCGGCGTCCTCAGGCGGAGCCGGCACAAAGATTGAATCTGATTCTGGTGACGGCTTGATAGAAGGCTTGAGGAGGCGCCGGAGGGCGACACCAGATGGTATTGCCTGGCGGGTGGAGCCGATTCGTGCCAAGGCGTCTGCTTGGTCATTGTCGTTCCTTGGCACGTGGAGGAACTCGCACCTCAAGTATCCGCTGGAAAGTTGTCGGACGAGGAAACGGTAGCTTCGCCATATTTGCATTCTTGGCGCCCCAATCACCAGGATGATTCTTTGGACCACTAAGTCGAGTCGCCATAACATGTGATCCGGGCGAATGCCGAAGTTCTTTGGCAAGCCGGGAGCCCGTGGATGAGCGCCAGACTCGGGCCACGCTTGTTGAGGCGGCGAAATGGATCTGCAGAAGATATCCGAGCTTGTCGCCTTTGGGGGAAGTGAGGACGACGCCGCTCCCAAGCCGCGGCGCATCTTGGAGTTGCCAAAGTGCATCCGCCAATGGGTGGAGTCAGCGCCGCGGTGGTATCGGGTCTCGGCCGGTCGACGAGAAAGTCGGCCGGCCATGCGATTTGATGATAAGCGCTAAAAGGGCTCAGAGTAGATAGTGTAGGAGCCAAGTCAATGGCCCACTTGGCCACTCGCCAGAGGTATCTCGGCTTCCGATGATCTCGACCGGGGTCTGCATGAACTACGTTGATTGGATGCTCCACAGAAGTAAGACTTCAATTTTTGGCTGACAAAATGCACGCCAGAGCACATCTTTCCGGTAATGCGGGTAGTTCTGCTTTGGAGGTCGGCGATTTCACTCTGTAATATACCGGTCTCGGGACAGTAGCGCTTGCCTTCCTCCTTGTGCTTTCGACTATAATGACCGTCTTGACTACTTTCGGCTGGTGGCGGGTAATATATAGGAGCATGGGCTCTTGGGAGTTTGAGCGGCAAAGACAGGGGAGTAGTCAACATCTTCTTCAGTTGGAGAAAGGTCTCGTCCGCCTTGGGAGTCCACTCAAAGAAGGTCGTCTTCTTCATGAGCTGATACAAAGGGAGAGCCTTCTCGCCTACCGATCGATGAATCGGTACCGATGGATGCCAAGCGACGGTGAACTTACGCACATCTAATACCGTCTGGTGCTTCCATCCTCTCGATGGCCTTTGATCTTCGCAGGATTGCACTCTATGCGTTGCTCGGAGACCAGGAAACCGAGGAGCGGGCCTTCTGGTACTCCAAAAACGCACTTCTCTGGGTTGAGCTTGATCTGGAATTGGCGCAGATTCTCGAAGGTTTCCTTGAGGTCCTCCAGCAAGGTTCCACGCTTCTCCGTCTTCACCACTACATCATCCACATAGACGTATGCGTTCGCCGAGAGTTGCTTTAGGAGGCACTTCGCATGCAACGGCGAAAGGTGGCGAGGCGCTTTCTTAAGCCGAACGCGTCATGGTCGCAGCGAAGGCTCCAAACGGGCGCGTGATGAAGGCGGTCTTCACATCTGTCTGCGGGTTCAGCTTGATCCGGTGATATCCCGAATCTGGCGTCTAGGAAACACAACAGCTCGCATCTGCCTGTGGAGTCTATCACCTGATCAATTCTCGGCAGAGCAAACGGGTCCTTGGGGCAGGCTTTGTTGAGGCTTGTGTAATCAATGCACATCCGCCACTGCTTGTTCTTCTTCAAAGACTAAGATCGGGTTTGCTACCACTCTGGAAAAAATACTTCCATGATGAAGCCGGGCTGCGAGGAGCCGGGCTATCTCTTCTCCAACAACTCTTCTTTTTCCTCTCGACAGCGGGCGCAAAGGGCTGCTCGATGGGCTTCACATCGGATCTGGACGTGTAATTTGTGCTCGGCTGAATTCCGTTTGGGACACCGAGCATGTCCTTGGGGACCATGCGAAGATGTCGCGATTCTCACGGAGGAAATCGACGAGCTCGCCTTCCTATTTGTCGTCAAGGCCTGTGCCCCATGACAACAGTACCTCTCCGGTGCTCCGGTCCAACCAGTATCTTCTTTGTCTCCGGCCGGCTTGAATGATCCTTCCGCTTCCGACTCTTTGGGGTCGGGCGATAACTCGGGCTGCTTGTCGCCATCGTCTAACCCGATCAAGGAGCCGCTTCTCACCTAGCGATCACTGGGGACTCGGCCACCGATCGCTGGCCGCGCAAGTGGGCGACTTCCTGTAGTCGCCCGGACACGGTTAGGATTCCCACGGAACTTCGGCATCTTCATCTTGAGGTAGGCGAGTGAGGTACCGCCATGAACTTGGCCAGGCAGGTCGGCCAAGCAATGCGTGATATGGGCTTAAGGTCCACCACCTCAAACCAAATCGGTTCTCGGCGGAAATGATCCTTGTCTCCGAAGAGGACATCTATCGTGATCTTCCGATTGGTGAGCGGGAAAGGCCGTGGACGATTCCGTGGAACCTGATTCCGGCTGTTCAAGCTATCTTCGCTTGATTCCTAATTTCTCCATTGTATCCTTGTACAGTGATGTTGATATCACGCTGCCTCCGTCTATCAAGACTTTCGCGAGAAGCGGCGGCCGCTTGTCCGTGGCGAGGGTGGCGCTTAGGACCGTGTATGCAAGAGCCTGGGCTCGGCATCACCTCTGGATGGTCACTTCGCTTCCAAGCTGATGGCCCTTTCGGACCAATGCATGAACTACGAGTGCTTGATGCAATCAGTATTTACTTCTTCTTTCTTTCTTTGGCGCTTTCTTGCGCGGTCATCCGCTTCTGGCAGTGAACACCACATAGGCCCGTGCTCGCCCTGGGAACTCGTCTTGCATCATACCGCATCGGACCGCTCCGGACGCACGGCCGGTGTGGCTGCGGAGGAGGCGGCCCAAGAGGGGAGGAGGGCAGGCCGTCCCCCTTGCATGCGATTCTCGGCCGCCTAGTGGCATTTCCTGGTGGTGTGGTTTGACGGCTTGGCACCACTGTGGAACTTGCAGGACCATCCAGTAGTTCTCGTCAGGAGAAAGCCGCAGCCAGTTGGACTTGCCACTCCTTCGCTGGGCTCACTGAGGCGGTCCCTCCAATTGTTGGTCCTCTGCCGTTGCCACTGCCCATTGTTGGAAGTCGGCAAATGGGCCTTGCCTTCTCGTCATTCTGTTGCTGCCGACCTTGTTGGTGTCTCCACTGGAGTTCTTGGAGCCTGAGGCGACTTTGCGATTGGGCTATGTTGACCCGAATCTCTGCCTTCATGGAGGAGGCCGGCGGTATGCATTTGTCCGGGCCGTGATCAGCCTACTTGCCGAGGGTCTTTGGCTCGTCGCAGAGGAGCTTGTGCTGAGGAGGGTGCCCTCTGCGCACCCGGCAAAGAAGTACCTCGATGGCCTGCACCTCGTGCACGCCCTCACAGGAGTTTCGGAGTTTTCATGGTAGCGTGGAGGTAGTCGCGAGTAGACTCATCAGGGCCTTGTACGCACAAAGAGAGATGGCGCGGCTTGGGAGGTCGCTTGTATGTGCTTGTGAAGTTGCGGACAAAAGCCTCAGTGAAATCAACCCAGCTGTTGGTGTTGCGAGGCTTCAGACTGTTTAACCACGTACGGGCCGAGCCCTGGAGCATGAGCGGGACATATCTCACGGCAAAACGCTTGTTGCCGTTCGCTATGTTGATGACCGTGGAGTAGTCGATCAGCCAATCCTCCGACTTCCACGGTCTTGTGCGGTATACTTAGGGCGTGTCTCGGGGGAGTGTGAACCCTTTGGGAAAGGGCTCGTCCCGGATGCGGGTTCCGAAGCAGGGAGGACCCAGCTCGTCTTCTTCTTCCAACGCCAGGGATCGGTGGAGTCGGTCGATCCGGTGGCGGGCGTTGTTCTCTCCGACTTTCCTCGGCGTTAAGGCGGTCGCCGAGAGTCTGGATGATTCACGGGCGGGGAGACTTGTCTTTCTCCGCGAGGAGAGGGAGGCAAGTAGTCGTCCGCCGTTCCACCGCTCTAGGGCGGCCCGTCTTGGTCGCGGCTTTCGATGGTGATGTGAGTCCGGCTGCCGGGCAGCCGGCTCCTTGTCCTTCTTCCCACAGGCCCCGCTTGATCGGCGTCGGACGTCGCACCTTGGTCTCGGCAAGGTGGTGGGTCGTCGTTTGGGCGTTGCGGTGCCTCGGTGCGGCAGCCGGCACCATCCTGCGCGGCGGCCGCGTCGAGGAGCTGCTGAACTCGCTCCGTCATTATACGGCGCTCTTCGCCTTCGAAGTTGTCGAAGCTTCTGCCGCACGCTTGGCGGCACGGATATTCTCTTCGCGGCGTGGCATACAAGCGATCAGCCCGAAGAGGTTTATGCTGCCAGCGCGCCATTGCCGGACCGCGCCTTAGGCGGTTAGCCTGGTCGGAGCCGGGCGAACCGCCTACTGGCCGCGATCCATCTCTCGTTGGTAGGCTTCTGACAGGCGCCTCATGCTTGCCAGCTTCTTCGCGCCCTCGACGAGCTGAAGGCGGAGCGCCTCCAGCGTCCCGGCGTCGGCGTCTTCCGGAATCGGCGCTGCAAGGTCTCGCAGGGCCGCGTCAAGCGGGTCACGCGCTCCTTCGCCGGAGTGCTCGCCGTGTTCGAGGACGAGGACCTCGGTGACGGTGCTTCCGCCGCTCCCCGCGTATGAGGGCGGCTCGTCGTAGACCACCACGTTGGTGGGGAACGCGTCGAGCGACGCGGTGTCGGAGTCGACCAGCATCGGGTTGATGGATCCTATGGACTCGTGTCCGCGGCAGGCTCGCCCGGCGATGTGGAGTTGGTCGAGGAGGCCCGCGAGGAGGCTCTGGGGAGCACTTCATACTGCGTCGGGGACGCAGCTCGCCGAGAGGAACTCACCGATAAGATCAGCGAGGCAGCTGGTCGCGACAGCGATCTCGCGCCGTGCGGTAATGCGTCGGCACGACGCCATCCGGCGTCAGGCTAACTGCGCTTCGCCGGGAAGGAATAGGTTCCCGCCCGTAGCAGATCTCGGGACGACGGTGCACCTAGCTCCCACGGTGGGCGCCAAATGTCGGGGTTGATACGACATATGCCAAAGGATGGCTTATCATGGTGGGAGCGAGTAGAACGCCGCCGGTGCTCGGAAGCGGATGAGGCGAAGACATGCACGCCGGCGGAACTTACCCAGCTTCGGGGCTCTCCTAGGAGATAACACCCCTACTGCTGCTCGGCGGGGTCTCCGCATGATTACTCAAGCAAGGTGACTACAATGGTGCTCCTAGAGCTGTTTTGGGAGGCCGGAGAGAGCAAGGCTAGTTCTCTCCTTCCGTGTTATATGGTCTAACTCTATTCAGGTCCGAACCCTTTGCATGGGTGCCGGGGGGTTTATATAGGCCTACCTCGGGGTACTACTATAGTAATATGGCTGGTAGCGGGCCCCATGACCCGTCTGTCTCCTGCCACCGTCCTTCCTCGCCCGGCTTACGGGGCCCGGGCCGACTGGCGGGCCTCATGGACACGCTTTTGATATCTTGTAGCGACTCTCCGGTGACGCAGGCACGGTCATTAGATTGGGTCGTGGCAGCAGTACGCCGCCTATCGGGCGATCACCATCGCCATTCCCATCTTATCCGGTTAATGGCACGTGGGGGCCACCGGGAGGGTCGGCCGACTCAGGAGGCCGACCCTGGTCCGATCTCGGGTGCCCCAGGCCGCCTTCGCCCTCCCGACGACAGCGCGCCCGCCGCCTTCGGGTCGTGACAGACCCGGCGTCGTTGAGCACAGCATGTCAACGCCAGCCGTTGAGATCGAGCAGAGCATGGCACATGCCGTGCCTCGCCGGAGATCTTCTAGCGTCTGACTCATCACTGTGAGCCATGCCGGCCCTTCAGCGGCAGGTGGGGAACGGCCATGCGGGACCGTGCACTCGTGATCGTGCCGGGATGAGGGAGGCGCCTGTGGCGACTCTCCAAAGTCGGCCTCCTTGGAGGTCGCCGACTTGGAGTCGGCCATCCTGGAGGTCGCCGTCTGGTAGGCCAGCCTGCCTCGATGTCTTGAAAGGTCTTGGGGCTCGGGTTAGCCTACCCGTGGCCCATTACTCCGACAACACCAAACTGCAGCGCCGGCGAGAGCTTGGCCCCGGTCGGGGTGGAGCCGTGGAGGGATCGATGGTGTGGGAGATCTAGCGTGTCAGGTACACGTATTCTGTACTTATATATACAGAGACGTGGAGAGGCATTGCTCCACGAAAAATCCTAAACACTATTCTTTTTTTTTTCGAGAGTACGCCAATAGCATACTATATTTTTATAGAAGGAAGAAAATAATTACAAGAATCCGACAGTCAATGCGAACATCAAAGGTCGGTACACCCACACCAGAGTACCAAAAGGCTAACTCCTCACAAATCTATCTAAACCACCCACACCAAAACCTACACGCGACCAATCACTAATTTCCCCAAGTATCGCCAAAGCAAGTTCTCTAGGGCGTACCACCTGTTCCGGCCTGTTGAAAACATGGGCATTTCTTTGTTTCCAAATGGCCCACAATGCTCCGATAACCAACGAGTCGGATCCTCTCTTCTCCTTCCCATGGAAGCCTCTCCTGGCCCTAAGCCACCACTCCTCGAGTGGCACCTGCCCATCCGGGATGCCAACATTGATCTGCAGCGTGTCAAAACACGTGTGCCAAACTTCTCTCGCGTAGGGGTACTGCACCAGAATGTGTTCAACGTTGTCCTCCTCTTGTAAGCAAATATAGCAGCGCGAAGGCTCGTCTTGAAGGCCATGACGCGCTCTCCCATCTGAGGTCCACAATCTATGCTGCACCACGAGCCATGTAAATATCTTGCACTTGAGTGGGGCCCAGCTGCCCCAAATGGCCGCGGCCATGGGGAACCGAATTCCGCCCTGACAGAGTTGCGTGTACGTGGATCTCACAGTGTAGACTCCAGAAGGATCGTGTGGCCAACTGAATTCGTCCTCGCTCTGTGTGTCTCTCTGCACCGTCGCAATAGCATGCCTCAGGTGCACCATCTGTAGTAGACCCATGAAGGAGAAATGGGAGTTAGTCACTGGTCCATCTCTCCTCAAGCAGCGCCTGGGCTACGGTCCTCGAGTTCCTGGTCCTCGTGTCAACCCCTTGCAGCACAAGCGGGGTGATGTCTCCTACCGAGAAACCGTGAATCCATCTGTCTCTCCAAAAAAGTACTCTTTTGCCCTTCCCGACATTAATCTTCACAAGACTGTCAAAGACTTGTCTAGCCTCGTCGTCCACCATCAGATGTAGACCCTGCCAAGGCCTACGGGGATCGGTCCACCTTAGCCACTCCCAACGCACTCTCAGCGCGATCTCTTGCAAGGACAGATTCTTCACTCCCAAACCTCCAAAGATAGTCGGCTTGCAAATGTTGTCCCACGCCACTAGGCATTGCCCTCCGGCAACCCGATCTTTGCCAACCCAAAAGAACGATCGCAGCCATCCGTTGATGTCTTCAAACACCCATGCGGGGGCGTCCATAACCAGTAAATGATGCACCGGCCTCGCCAAAATCACTGACTTAACCAAAACCAACCTCCCCGAGCGTTGCATCATACCTCTCTGCCAAGCGGGAAGGAAGTTCCTGACCTGATCCAGTAGTGGCTGCCACTGCGTCCTAGTGAGTTGCCTTAGTGCGAGTTGCAGCCCGAGGTACTTGCAGAGGAAGCCACTCATGGAACACTGAAGGATTCCCTCGACTCAGGCTCTATCTCCTTGGTTCTCTGTGATTAGAATGGCTGTGGACTTATTGTAGTTCACTCGTAAGCCCGATGCTTCTCCAAAGATTTCCAGCGCGTGTCTTACGAATTGCAAATCTGATTCCGAAGGTTTAACGAACAGCGCGACATCATCCGCATAGACCGACAGGCGTTGCGTGGCAGAAATGCCCGTGTAGGTACTGAGAACTCCCTCCTCTGACGCTTTGGTGATGATGGCAGAAAGCACATCCATAGCAATGACAAATAGCAAGGGGGAGACTGGATCTCCTTGTCTTAATCCCTTTGCATGCCAAATTCTTTTGCCAGGAACTCCATTCACCACTATTTTTGTGCTCGCTGTCTGTAACAAGCTGGACACCCATTTCATCCAAACTCTCCCAAAGCCTTTAGCACGTAGCACTTCAAACAAAAATGGCCAGGACAGGGAGTCGAAAGCGCGTGTGATATCCAGCATGAGGAATACTCCGGGTCTCTTTCTGGCGTGGATTTTCCTCGCAACTTGTTTCACTAGCAAGTAGTTGTAATGCAAGATACGATCCTTGATGAACGCAGACTGGTTAACTCCGACGAACTCGTGCATTCTCCGACGTGCTCTGTTGGAAAGTAGTCTGGCAAATAGCTTGGAGAAGCTATGGGGTAGACTTATGGGTCTAAAGTCACCCACCTCAATCGCATCCGGCTTCTTCGGAATCAACACAATGAGGGCTCGGTTCAATCTGGAAAAACCACGATCGTCTCCCACGCAGAGCTTGAGCAATGCTGCCATAACATCATTCTTTATGATGGGCCACGCCTTTTGGTAGAAAGCAACTGTAAAACCATCGGGTCCGGCGCAGTCTGGCTGCATCTCTTTAATGACTGCCCAAACTTCCTCTTCCGTGAATATAGCCTCCATATCACGCATGTCCAACTGCTCCATACCCAGGTAGTCCAGATCAAGGGTGTGGTTCCTTGCTTGCGTCGTGCCCAGGAGGTTTTGAAAGGCATTAGCGAATGCCTCTTCCATGCGGGATTGATCAGTAATAATCTGTTGACCGACCCTTATTTGCGGGATGAAGTTTTTAGTCCTTCTTCCGTTAGCCACCGACTGGAAAAATTTGGTGTTCGCGTCTCCTTCGCGCATCCATCTAAACCTGGACCTCTGTCGCTCAATGGTGTGCTCCAAAGAAGCTAGCCCCAGCAAAGCTAGCTTCAGCGATCTCCTCAGCCAGGTCTCCAGCTCCGACAAACCTCTAGCTTCCATAGCTTGGTCGAAACGAAGGATCACGAACGAGGCCATGGACATGAGTAACTTGATGTTGCCAACTCTCTTTTGTCCCCGAGCTTGCAGTGCCACTCCGGCATTCCTAAACAGAGCGTCCAACTGTTTGAAAGGATCCACGATCGCGGGGTCGCAAACCCAAGCCTCGCTGACGGCCTGGTCGCAGCCATCAATCTTGAGCCAAAAGGACTCAAACCGGAACCTTTTCTTTGGCCAATGCTGCATCATGGCCGAGAGGTGCAGGGGCGCATGTTCCGAGACGTTAGTGGAAATTGCCTGGAGGAAGTAGTCATGCCGAGCTAGCTCCCAGTCTACTGAAACCAAGATGCGATCAATCTTGGTGAAAGTAGGAACCTCACGTTCATTCGTCCACATGAAACGGCGTCCGTGCATGTAAAGCTCCTTCAACTCGTTGTTATCAAGAAAGGCTCTAAATTTATTCATCATGGTGCGATTGAGGTTCAGGTTGCTCTTCTCCGAGGCACGGAGTATCATGTTGAAGTCGCCGAGTACCATCCAAGGTCCCGGGCACAACGCTCTCCTTGCCTCCAAATCGGCTAGGAACTGAGTTTTTAGTTCGTCGCCTTGCGGTCCATAGACCACCGTGATCCACCACTCCTCTCCTACCTTGGGGCGAACCATTCCAGTGAGAAACTTAGTGTCCCTCTGAATGTGATCGATGTGTAAAACCGTGGTGTCCCAAGCCAAGATAATGCCACCTCGTGTCTCCTCCGCAGGCAAGTAGGCAAAGCCGTCCAGAGACGGGCCACAACATTGTAATAGCACAAAAGCGTCTACAACTTCTAGTTTCGTCTCTTGCAAGCAAACTATGCTAGGCTTAACCGAGTCTAAGAACTCTTTCACCGCTTTTCTCTTGGCCGGATTGTTCAAGGCCCGAACATTCCAGCAAGTCACCGAGGGGTTTGGGTCCATGGACATGGTGCACACCCACACCCTCACCTACAAGTGCACATTCATTGTGCACCTATCGCTGGTAGCGCTCCTACCCTCGTAGTCATCTCTGGCAAGGCCTTGCCGAAAAGGGCAACAATCACTCGAATGTGTTGCTCGCGGAGCGGTGAGTCGAAGAGGTGCTTAAGCTCTTGAACAACTGTGCCGTCCGCCTGGAAGTCTTTCAGAGCAAGCCCAAGGGTGCAGAGCAGCACATTTTCAGCCGGCGTTGCTTTGGCCACGCTCTGTGCTGCCGTCTTTTTGGTAGTGCACGTGGTTCTCTTGGGGGTGAACGGCTCAGCCTCGGGCCAGAGGCCAGAGGCCTGCACTTCTTCAAGTAGCGGGGGCGTGAGCTTCTTGACTAAGCAGGAACAAAAGGATTTGAGCTTTGAAAAGTCTTCAGCGTCCTGTAGTGTTAGCCCTCCACGAAGAGGCCATCATGCTGTTGTGAGCCACAGTGGACGCAGCCGCGGCAGTGTCTGGCACCTCTGGCCGAACCGCGCATTGTTGCAGCATGGAATCCCCAGCGAGCGCGCCCTCAAGTAGCACAGGCGGGATGATTTCATGTGTTGCCAACGCGCCCACGTCCATGCATGGCTGCATGGCTGCATGATTCCTCTCAGGGTGGGTCCTTGTCTCCACCACCGTGCCATCCTCCAAAGAAGGGTGGGTCCCTGTCTCCACCACTGTGCCAACCTCCAAAGAATTGCTTGTGACCAACGCGCACCGCTCATTGGCCTGATCCTGCTCCTCGGGCGCCGCGTGATCGCTTTCAGATGGCCCCACCATCCCACCAAATGCTCCTGTGATAAGATTTCCCACCAGCACAGTGATGGGGCCAGAGGGTGACGCGCTCCCCCTGGCATGCTCTCGCTTGGCTCCTCGATTGGCCGCGAAGCCTCTCGAACCGGGGCCAACTGCTGCACTGAGAGCCTGGGCTCCACAAGCCGCTCTTCGACTGGGGTGGAGGCCAGCCCCGACTCGCCAGGTGCCGACACATGGGGCGGATCGTGTTGGGTCCGCTGGGCGGCCACCTACACTAGGCCTGATTGGCCAACGGGAGGAAGCGCACGCAATGGCTCCTGGCGCACAGCTGTCTCCCCGCTACCGCCTTTTGAAATTTGGCCGCGCTCTCTTTCTGAATCTTCTGTGGGACCAGTCGCTGGCGTGAGGCGGTCAAAAGCAGAAGTCTTGTGCGGCAGCCTGCTCTTGATGGGGAAAGAGACCCCACCCACTGACAGGACAGTCAGGGGGATCATCGGGGGAATGTGCCAATCAGAGCCAGGACCCGAGCTCGTCGCTGGCGTTGCGGCCGGCGCCGGAGGAGTACCGGCCGCCTGCCCTCCATGAACACCACGGCCACGCTGATATCTCACCCCGAAACTCCAGGGCGGCCTCCTCGTGTGACTCCTCTCGCCTCCACCACGGCCACCCATGGGGCTCTCGTCGGCGCCCGGGAGTCCGCTCTGATCGCTCTCCGACGACGCCCTTAGGAACCAGGGCTCATCCGCTCCATCCACTCAGTCACCGCGTCCATGTGTATGAGAATCTTGTACTGAAGGAGCTCTGGATCGAGGAGCGGCGCGAATAGGCCCGGTTCCGGCACAGCCAACCAGCGCGGCGAGGGGATGCTATCTGGGTCCGCCGACCACGCCGAGAGCCTGAATGCGGACAGGTCCTGGCGCGCGCTCGTCTCGACCGCCACCGAGTCCACCAAGCAAGCAGAGCCGAGAAGTGCCTCCGCGACCTCTCGCTCCCACGCATGCGGTGGAATTCCCTCGAGGACCAGCTCGACCTTGTATCTCATGACGGAATGGACTGCCTGGGCCTGCCGGTTCGAATGCCTGAAGAACAAGAGCACACCCGTGTTCTCGATGAATGGCCGTGCGCTGGCGCTGTTGCGATGCTCCTGGCGAGCGAAGACCACCAAGAAGTCCTCCGGCCTGTATTCATGGACCGAGAATCACTCCCGCGAGATGCCCAGCACAACGTGCAGCGCCTCTGCCACGAACTCTGGCAGGATGTCGTGCCTCGCCCCTCCGACATAAGCCACCATCGCGAACTGAAGACGCCGCTCGAGGTCTTCCATGGCGCGCGTGTGGCGGACCACGCAGAGCTCAAACGGCAGGAACTCCTCATGACCTGCTACCTCCATCCTCCGGGATGGAAGGCTGGGCCACACCACGCGCGAGCCCAGTAGCCCCGCCGCCACAGGAGGCGGTGGTGGCGGCGCAGTCAGCCCTCTGGCTTCCTGCCTCGCACGACCGGGCCGCGCAGCCTCGCCACGCCTCGCCACCTTGGCCGTGGCCGCCCTTCTCAGATCTTCCTCCGACGAGGGACTGCGGGGGCATTTGCACTCCTTGGCCTCGTGCCCGGCCAGCCCGCACCGAAGGCAGACCACCTGGTTCTTGCAGTCGCTCTTGCGGTGTCCTTCCTCAAAGCACTTGAAGCAAAGGCCTTCCATTTCCGGCGAAACCTCCCGGCGTGGCTGCTGGCTAGCCGGCTAGCGAAGCTGCTACTGGCCCGAGTCCCTCCGCTGCCGCCAGAGCTCCTACCCTAGCCGCCTCGCCACTCCTCACTAAACACTATTCTCAAACTTGGTATTATAGCCTACCCTAACCTAGCCACCGCCGCCTCTCCTCCCTCCGCCGCAGCGCTTTTTCGCGGTCGCCACGATGTCCACCTCCCCGGCCGCGACGTCCACCACCTCCTCCGTGCTCACCGTCACCGTGTCCACCCCGATCATCGCTCCATCCACGGCGTCGGCTCCCGTTCCCGTCCTTCCGCCCATCACGGTCTCTCTGGACCGCAGCAATTTCATGCTATGGAGGGCTCTCGCCCTCCCCAACTTTGCCAGAGTTCGCCTCCACGGTTTCCTTGATGGCTCGGCCAGGGCGCCGACACCGACCGTGACGACAGGCATCGGTGACGCCACTCGCACCGTGTCCAATCCCGAGTACGGGCAGTGGTGGACTCTTGATCGGAAGGTCCTCGGGCATATCCTCGGTTCGATGAACGTCGAGATCTTCGCGCAGCTTATTGGTTGCAGGTCGGCGGCCGCAGCTTGGGCAGTCGTGCACACCCGCCGCCGAGAACATTGCCGGCGTGGTAATCTCCGGCGCTAGATCCAGGCGCTGAAGAAGGAGATGCAGAACTCGGCCGCGTACATGCGCAGATCATCGACTGGCTCGGTACGACTCAATGGCCTCCGCCGGCTCTCCTCTTTGCGATGATGAGATCATCGACTACATGCTGATGGGGCTCGGCTCGGCGTTTAACCCTATCGCTGCTTCGATGAACTTCGCAGGCGTGCCTATCACGTTTCCTGGGTTTTACTCGAGTGTCCTTCACTACGAGGCCCTCGCCGAGCACCAATCGGAGCTTGAGGATTGGCAGTCCTCCGACAATGCTGCGTCGGCACCGGGTTCACACCACCAACTCCGCAGACGCCACAAGATGACTCGGGCCGCACGGTGGCGGCCGTCCTTCTTCGCGCCTCCCGACACGCCTCTCCGACGATATCTATAATTTTTGATTGTTTCATGCTATTATATTATCTGTTTTGGATGTTTATGGGCTTTATTAAACACTTTTATATTACTTTTGGGACTAACCTATTGACCTGCAGCCCAGAGCCCAAAGTGCCGGTTCTTTTTTCCCTTGTTTCAGTGTTTTGCAGAAAAGGAATATCAAACGGAATGAAACCTTCGGAAAAGTTATTTTTGGAAAGAAAGCAATACAGGAGACTTGGAGTGCACGTCAGGGGATCAACGAGGAGAGCACGAGGCAGGGGGGCGCGCCCACCCCCCTGGGCGCGCCCTCCACCCTCGTGGCTCCCCTGACCGACTTTTTTGCCTATATATATCCATATACCCTAAAACCATCAGGAACATAATAGATCGAGTACCACCGCCGCAAGCCTCTCAGAGCCACCAAAACCAATCGGGACAATATTCCAAGACCTCACGGGAGGGGGGATCCTCACCGGTGGCCATCTTCATCGTCCCGGGCGCTCCATGACGAGAGAGGAGTAGTTCACCCTCGGGGCTGAGGGTATGTACCAAGAGCTATGTGTTTGATCTCTCTCTCTCTCTCTCTCTCGTGTTCTTGAGGTGATACGATCTTGATGTATCATGAGCTTTTCTATTATAGTTGATCTTATGATGTTTCTCCCTCTACTCTCTTGTAATGGATTGAGTTTTCCCTTTGAAGTTATCTTATCGGATTGAGTCTTTAAGGATTTGAGAACACTTGATGTATGTCTTGCCGTATGATCTGTGGTGATGACAATGGGATATCACGTGATTCACTTGATGTATGTTTTGGTGATCAACTTGCGGGTTCCGCCCATGAACCTATGCATAGGGGTTGCACACGCTTTTCGCTTTGACTCTCCCAGTAGAAACTTTGGGGCACTCTTTGAAGTACTTTGTGTTGGTTAGAATAGATGAATCTGAGATTGTGTGATGCATATGGTATAATCATACCCACGGATACTTGAGGTGACATTGGAGTATCTAGGTGACATTAGGGTTTTGGTTGATCTGTATCTTAAGGTGTTATTCTAGTAAGAACTCTATGCTAGATCGAACGGAAAGAATAGCTTCGTGTTATTTTACTACGGACTCTTGAATAGATCGATTAGAAAGGATAACATTGAGGTGGTTCTACCCTCTACCATAATCTCTTCGCTTGTTCTCCGCTCTTAGTGACTTTGGAGTGACTCTTTGTTGCATGTTGAGGGATAGTTATATGATCCAATTATGTTATTATTGTTGAGAGAACTTGCACTAGTGAAAGTATGAACCCTAGGCCTTGTTTCCTAGCATTGCAATAGTGTTTACGCTCACTTTTATCACTTGCTACCATGCTTTTTTTATATTTTCAGATTACAAACACCTATATCTACCATCCATATTGCACTTGTATCACCATCTCTTCACCGAACTAGTGCACCTATAAATTTACCGTTGTATTGGGTGTGTTGGGGACACAAGAGACTCTTTGTTATTTGGTTGCAGGGTTGCTTGAGAGAGACCATGTTCATCCTACGCCTCCACGGATTGATAAACCTTAGGTCATCCACTTGAGGGAAATTTGCTACCGCCCTACAAACCTCTGCAAGATTTGGAGGCCCAACAACGTCTACAAGAAGAAGGTTGCGTAGTAGACATCAAGCTCTTTTCTGGCGCCGTTGCTTGGAGGCTAGAAGCGGCACTCACACCCCTGGCCAACTAAGCTCTTCTTAAAGCGTTGCTGTCGGGAGGTGAGTGCTTGAAGGTATATCTTTCGATCTTGCAATCGAATCTTTTGTTTTCTTGTTTTAGCACTAGTTTAGTTTATAAAAGAAGACTACAAAAATGGAATTGAGTTTACCTCATACCCTTCGTCTTTTAATATCTTTCGTGAGTATGATGGGAAGGAAAATTGTGCCAAAGTGTTAGAAGAAGAATGCATTAAAATGTTTGGCACTAAATCTTTGAATGATGAGCATGATTGCAATGTTGTTATTATGAACTCCTTGAATATCTATGGTACTAATGATGATTGCACTAGTCATGATGAAAATATCTCTTATAAGCATGTCGATTTTTGTGGAGTGCATAGAGTTTGCAAATACATACCAAAAAGGGAAGATCGATTTTGCAAGAGGAATAAGTACTTAGAAACTAAATGGTTGCAAGAAAGGCTAGATGTTTGTGCTGAAAATTTAAATTTTCTTAGCCAAACTTGTGAACTTTGCAATGAACGTGGTCATTTAACTATCCGATGCAAATTGTTTCATGATATAATCGTTTCCAAGAATTGTGATGACTTGATTTCCCTTGCACATCATAATGAACTTAGTTTGCTTATGGGTTATGAAGAAATGAAACGTATAACTAACTATCTTCCAGTATTTTCCCGTGATAAACTTCTTGATTTTGATCTAGAGGAAATTTATATGTATTGTGCGGTGAATTGCATTGAAAATCCTTATATTGCCAATTAAAGAAAAGAAAGCAAATAGAAGATGAAGATAATACTAATGAAAGGGAAGAGACTTCCCAATATCCTCCTATTATTTTTTATGATGAATCAGTAACGAGGAGGAGCTTTCTATTCAACCAATCTCATCAAGAAGGAGCTCAAAAAGAGGGATAAACCCGCACATGATGTGAAGAAGAAAAAGAAAAAACGGAGAAGCAAAGGTAAAAAGGTATCCCTCCCAAATGATGTTGCTCCTACTACTCATTGTGATGATGATAATTGCTATACTATTGGAGTATTGGTGCTATCCATACTATTAATGATGAGAGTGATTATGCTTATGATATGAAAAGGCCCAAGCTTTGGGATGCTATGTTTGATGAAGATGATGTTTTTGAGAATATATTTGCTGCAATTAATGTTTGTCCCAAGCTTGGGGATGCTACATTTAATGAAGATGATATTTTTAGTCTCCCAAGTTTTGATATGCAAATTGGCTAATGGTGCAGGTTTGTCTATTTCGCATATTGGTCATTCCACTATACCCGGTTCATCTCTTCGTTTATGAAATATTCTTCGTCTTCCACATATTCACCAACATTTCATTTCTGTTTACCGACTTGTCCTTGACAATGATGTTTTTGTGGAATTTCATCGTTTCTTTTTCCTTGTTAAGGACGCGGCCACGAAGAAAATTCTTCTTCACGGTAGAAGTCATGGTGGACTCTACCCCACCCCGTTTAGTCGCGCGCCGTCCTCCTCCACCCACGAAGCGTCTCTCAGCGTCAAGACCACTCCATCCCAGTGTGATCAGCTCTAGGTCATCCCCCCAATAATATTGTTCAAAACATTGTTAAGAATAATGATTTAGTGTATTCTTCTGAACGTCAGACTTCAGTGTGATGCTTGTCAGCGTGCTAAGAGTCGACAATTGCCATATAATTTATCTCATCATGTTTCCACTATGCCTCTTGAGTTAATTCATTATGATGTATGGGGGCCTGCTATTGCCTCTTCCGGAGGTTATAAGTATTATCTGAGCTTTGTCGATGATTATTCTCGCTTCTGTTGGATATATCTCCTTAAGCACAAATCTGACGTTGAGCAAGTGTTTTATGCTTTTCAGGCTCATGTTGAGCGTCTTCTCCACACTAAAATCATAGCCGTTCGTCGGACTAGGGTGGCGAGTACCACAAATTGCATCCCTATTTTCAACACACTGGGATCTCCCATCGTGTGTCTTGCCCACTTCGCAGCAAGAAAACGGAGTTCTAACGCAAAACACCGTCATCTTGTAGAAACAGGTCTCGCCTTGCTGGCTCATTCTTCTCTCCAATTACGTTTTTGGGATGAAGCGTTCCTCACTGCGTGCTACCTCATCAACCGCATGCCTACACCTGTCCTTCAACAAGATACACCCATGTATCGTCTCCTTAAGGTGCAACCCGATTACAACTTCCTGCGCACTTTTGGGTGTGCTTGCTGTCCTAGTTTGTGCAGATATAACACACACAAACTTGCTTTTCGTTCCACCATGTGCGTGTTCCTCGCCTATAGTCCGATGCATAAGGGATACAAGTGTCTCGATCGTTCCACGGGACGTATATACATCTCTCGTGATGTTGTTTTCGACGAGTCTGTTTTTCCCTACGCCACCCCTGGGGTCACCGTAGATGTCTTCTCCTTGGCTGATGTTCTCTCCTTTCCTTCCAATGAACCAACTACGGGTGACCATATGCGCAAATATGACCTGTCCTATTTGTTCATCGACTTCCTCTGTTCTGTGCCATGCTACTTCTGCGGCAGGACACCATGGTCGACGTGCCTCCATCCCGGCGCCCAGAAAGCGTGCATGGTGCATGCACTGCGCTCCATACTGGTGCGATGTCGGCCCGTCCGTTGCTCCGCGCCCATGTGCCGACGCCTTACCGCCCTCCCTGATGATCGATGCACATGGTACATGAACGTCCCCCACACTGTCGGCTGCCCATTCGCCCCGCCCATCTGCGAACCCAGGGGCGGCCTCGCCCGGCCCATCAGCAGCTCCTTCACCGCGTGCTGCCGACTCACCGCGCACTGACGCCGCGCCCGACTCGCCCGCTACCTCGGTGCAGGATGATGCTAGTTCGTCGTCGCCGACTGCTCAGCTCGCGTCGCCTTCTGGCGAGGGTAGCCTTGTCCCCTTGACCGCGACGCCTCCAGCTGCTCCTGGTCACACCATGGTCACACACACCCGCGATCACACTCGGTGTGCGCTTGTACCAACTGATGGGACCGTCCAGTATGATCCTCGCCGGCGCGCGTTTCATCGATGATTGATGAGGTAGCCGCCCTTCATCACAACAAGACTTGGGTTCTTGTGCCTTGTCCGCACGGATTCAACATTATATTGTTGGCAGTAAATGGATTTTCAAGACCAAGCATCATCCAGATGGCTCTGTTGATAAGTACAAGGCCCACCTGGTCGCTCGTGGTTTCACTCAGCAGCTTGGCATTGACTATGGCGACACGTTCAGTCCGGTTTTCAAGCCGGCTACTGTTTGATTGGTTCTTGCTCTTGCTGTCTCTCGTGGCTGGAGTCTTTCGGAAGATCGATGTCAGTAACGCCTTCCTTCATGGTTTCTTATCTGAGGATGTTTATATGCAGCAACCGCTTGGTTTTGAGGATGCTCGGTATCCCTCGCATGTGTGCAAGCTGCAGCGGGCTCTCTATGGTCTCAAACAGCCCCCTCGTGCGTGGTATGCTCGGCTCAGTGCACGTCTTATTCAGCTTGGTTTTGTCTCCTCTAAAGCAGACACATCTCTGTTTTTCTTCCGCTATCGTGATGTTCAGATCTATATGCTCGTCTATGTGGATGATATTGTTATTGCCAGATCTTCACCATGAGTTTTTGATGGTCATGTTCACTCCCTTGCAGCCAGTTTCCCTATTAGGGACCTTGGGTCCTTGGAGTACTTCCTTGGTTTGGAAGCCTCGTACAATTCAGGGGGGGATGACATTGACTCAACGGAAGTATGCCTTGGATCTTTTGCACCGTGTGAGCATGGATAATTGTAAGCCCACTTCCACACTGTTGTCTACCTCAGATCAGCTTTCCCGAGTGTCTGGACAAACTCTCAGTACCGATGATTCTTTCCGGTATCGCAGTGTCATTGGTGGACTGCAGTATTTGACACACCCGGCCGGATATTTCGTTTGCAGTGAACAAGGTATGCCAGTTTCTCTCGCATCCCACTGATGTTCATTAGGAAGCTGTTAAGCGCATTTTGCGCTATGTGAAAGGGACATTGCACACAGGACTGAAGTTTCGAAAGGCTGCCTCCACTAGCATTAGTATTTTTACTGATGCAGATTGGGCGGGATGCCGTGATGATCGCCGATCCACCGGAGGCTTTGCTATCTTTGTTGGACCGAATCTCATTTCCTGGAGTTCTAAGAAACAAATGACAAAGGTTGTCGAGATCCAAAGTCTGAGGCGAGTACAAAGCTTTGGCAAACGGAGCTGCTGAAGCCATCTGGGTAGAGTCACTACTCAAAGAGCTTGGTGTTTCACAACAACGTGTTCCCGTTCTCTGGCGCGATAATTTAGGAGCCACATATCTGACTGCCAACCCAGTTTTCCATGCACGTACCAAGCACATTGAGATCGATTTCCATTTTGTGCGTGAGTGTGTTGCTTCTGGAGCTCTTGAGGTCAGGTTCATTTCCTCTAATGAGCAGTTGGCTGATGTGTTCACCAAACCAGCCACTCGACAGATGCTTGACCGTTTTAGTACCAATCTAAACCTTGTACAGAGTAGAAGTTCAGATTGAGGGGGAGTGTTAAAATAGGTCTAGCGTGTCACGTACATGTATTCTGTACTTATGTAATTGTATGTGCTGATCATTATATATAGAGAGACGTGAAGAGGCATTGCCCCACAGAAAACCCTAAACCCTATTGTCAAACTCGCGACCAGATAAGGGCATCTTCAAGGCGGACCGTAAACTACCAGCATCTGTTCAGACTATGCTGTTTGGATCATGAAAATCATCCAACACCGACCTGTATTGATACGTGGGACTGTCTGGACGCGATTTCTCTTGTAAGTTGCAGACAAAGTGGAGGGAAGTTTGCGGGAGTCGGACACCCCAATCGTAGGACTTCGATACCCCCGGCCCACCCAATCCCCCTCTCGGTCCCATTTTCTTCCACTCCGCCCTTCTCTCCCTTACTTTGCATCCGCATCCTCCAACTCTGGCACCACTATTGTACATCTCCGGCTGCCACGGAGCCATTTCCGGACGTCCGCAACCAGTAGCTACGCGTGTATTATGAAGGATGGCGAGCTACTCGACCATGGAGGATGAGTTGTTGTGTGATGTGTGGTTGACTGTATCCGCGGATTTCATAGGCAGGAGCAGAGGGGAGCCCTTCTGGGAGCAAGTGGATGAAAAGTTTCACGCACAAAAGCACATTGCGCCCTACGACATGTACATCATTCAACCACGCAACATGAAGTCGTTGTCGTATCACTAGCACGCTATCCAGGTCAGCGTCATCAAGTATTGCAACGTGGTTCGTCAGCTCGAGGCAAGGTGGCCATTGCACGCGGCAGAGGACGAGATCGTAAGTTTTACTTCCGCTTGCTCAACTTGTTGAATATTCATTCACAAAATATTGGTGTACCACAGGATAGAGGGACGACGATTTACGTGCGCACACTGTTGGATGAAGTTGAAGGGGGAGTATGTGTGGAACGCCCGATCCGTTCTGGAAAAAGTGGTTGGACATCTGGAATCTAGTCGAATTAGATACATTGTTGTACTAGACTTAATTTGCATGGTACCTATGGATGATTTGTGCTATTTTCTATCTGAAATTTGATAAATATCGTCCGCTTTGCATGGATTCTGTACGATTAGTTAAAATGCGGTTTGAAATATATGCGGCTATGGTTGGTTGGCGTCTTCCCGCATCCGTGTCGCGAACTGATCCCCCTGCTCGCAGACAGATGCGGGAGGAAATTTTGGATTGCCGTCAGAGATGCCTGATACATCTTAAACGTATCTACTTTTTCTCACGCTTTTCCTCTTGTTTTGGACTCTAATTTGCATGATTTGAACGAAACTAACCCCGGACTGACGCTGCTTTTCAAAGTAACTACCATGGTGTTGTTTTGTGCAGAAATAAAAGTTCTCCGAACGGAACGAAACTTTATGAGGATTTTTATATCAATAATAAGAATTTTTGGAGCCAACACCACCGGAGAGGGGCCTGGTTGGGCACAACCCACCAGGCGCGCCTCTCTCGGCGCGCCTGTGTGGGTTGTACCCACCTGGTGGCCCCACTGACGACCCCCCTGATACTATAAATTCACTCCAGAAAAAATCAAGGAGAAAGAACTATCGCGTTTCACGAGACGGAGCCGCTGCCAAGCCATGTTCTTCCTCGGGAGGGCAGATCTGGAGTCCGTTTGGGGCTCCGGAGAGGGTGATCTTCGTTCTTCGTCATCACCAACCAATCTGCATCACCAACTCCATGATGCTCCCCACCGGGAGTGAGTAATTCCTTCGTAGGCTCGCTGGTCGGTGAGGAGTTGGATGAGATTCATCATGTGTCGAGTTAGTTTTGTTAGGGCCTGATCGCTAGTATCCACTATGTTCTTAGATTGATGTTGCTATGACTTTGCTATGCTTAATGCTTGTCACTTTGGGCCCGGGTGCCATGAACTCAGATCTGAACCGTTTATGAATCCATCATTATAACCATGTTTTAGATCCGATCTTGCAAGTTATAGTCACTACTACGTGTTATGATCCGGCAACCCCGGAGTGACAACAACCTGGCCCACTCCCGGTGATGACCGTAGTTTGAGGAGTTCATGTATTCACTATGTGTTAATGCTTTGTTCCGGTTCTCTATTAAAGGAGGCCTTAATATCCCTTAGTTTCAATATGGACCCCGCTGCCACGGGAGGGTAGGACAAAAGATGTCAATGCAAGTTCTTTTAATAAAGCATGTATGACTATTTATGGAATACATGCCTACATTATATCGATGAACTGGAGCTAGTGCCGTATCGCCCTAGGTTATAACTATCATATGATGAATATCATCCAACAAGTCACCGATCCAATGCCTACAAATTTATTTATATTGATCTTGCTGCGTTACTATTGCTATCATCACTGTTACACTTGCTACAAATTACTGCTATTCTTTATCATATCACTTGTTACACGTTCTTTGTCACTATTATCAAAACTATCAAACTACTTTTGCTACATCGATCACTTTGCTGCAGATAATTAATCTCCAGGTGTGGTTGAGTTGACAACTCAGCTGCTAATACCTTCAAATATTCTTTGGCTCCCCTATGTCGAATCTATAAATTTGGGTTGAATACTCTACCCTCGATCACTGTTGCGATCCCCTATACTTGTGGGTTATCAAGACCTTTTTACCGTCATTGCTGGGGAGCATAGCTACATTTGTTGCGTCACTTGGGATTATTATCATATTACCACTATGAAGAATCTAAAGGATCCTAAGACTAAGATATTTCCCTCCAGCACGAGGGGAGGTAAGAAACAGCCATCCGATTACGCTTTTTAGATTCACCTTTCCGTTATGAGTAAATTTGCAACACCACCACATGCTATTAATTCTGATATGTCGCAAGTTATTGATGATGCTACTTTTGCTATGGATAATGCTTATGATGATGCTAGTACCTTGCTTGATAATGATGATGTGCCACTTGGTGATTTTCTTGATGAACAAATTGCTAGAGTTATACAACATGATGTTGTTGAATCTGATGATGAGCTTGAAACTGAAACTCCTGAAACACCTGCTAGAACTAGCCTTGCTAGATATGAATTGCCTAAGGTACCGGAAGGTTATGTTATGAGTGAAGAAGCAACTAGAGATATTCTTGCTTGCAATGATAGAGATGATCTAGAGAAATTACTACAAAAGTATAAAGAAAAATCTCTGAATGCTAGAATGAAATGTGATCCTAAGTTTGCTACTTCACCTATCTTTATTACTGATAAGGATTATGAATTCTCTCTCGACCCGGAGTTAATTACTTTGGTTGAATCTGATCCTTTCTATGGTTATGAAACTGAAACTGTTGTGGCAGATCTTACTAAGTTGAATGATATAGCCACTCTTTTTACTCATGATGAGAAAACTCGCTATTACTTTATTCTCAAACTATTTCCTTTCTCATTAAAGGGTGATGCTAAATCTTGGTATAATACTCTTACTCCTGGTTGTGTGCGTAGTCCCCAGGATATGATTTATTACTTCTCTGAAAAATATTTTCCTCCTCATAAGAAACAAGCTGCCTTATAGGAAATATTTAACTTTGTGCAAACTAAAGAAGAGAGTCTCCCACAAGCTTGGGGGAGGCTTTGGCAGTTACTTAATGCTTTGCCTAATCATCATCTTAAGAAAAATTAAATACTTTATATCTTCTATAATGGACTAACCGATGCTTCTAGGGACTTCCTAGACAGTTGTGCTGGTTGTGTTTTCAGGGAACGAACTATTGCTCAAGCTGAAGAATTGTTGAATAACATATTGAAAAATTATTATGATTGGACTATTCCAGAACCACCGCCTAAACCCAATTCGAAGAAGAGGGTATATTATATCTCGATCCTGAAAGATATGCAAGAGGCAAAGAAATCTATGAAGGAAAACGGTATTAAAGTCGAGGACGTTAAAATCTACCTCCTATTGAAGAAATACATGGGCTTAATACACCACCACTGCCTAAGGTGGTAGAGGTAAATTATCTTATGAAGTTCAATGATAATGACAATCCTCACAATATGCATCCTAGCCAATGCCTTTATGAGTTTGAAAACTTTATTAGAAAACAAGATCACTTCAATGCAAATGTTATGAAATAATTGAAATACAATTCTGATATGATTGCTCGCTTGAGTGACTTGTTGTTTAGAATCTCAAATGACGTTAGAGGTGTTGGAAAGCATGCTTCTATGGTTTAAACTCAGCTAGAACAAGTAGCTAAATCACAAAGAGAATTACTTGATGAAATGAATCATAATATGCATGAATTTGCTGTTAGAGTTGCAACTAGAGGAGGTAAAATGACTCGGGAACCACTTTATCCCGAGGGACACCCAAAAATAATTGAACAAGATTCACAAAGAAATAACACTAGTGCACACAGTCCTTCTAAAAGGAAGAAGAAAAAGAAAAATGATAGGACTTTGCACACTTCTAGTGAACCTGAAATAGAAAAACCTCCCGATAATGAAAATGAAACTTTTATCTCGAGATCTTTGAAACTCAATATGGTAATGAACACTCACCTAATGATAATGAAAAAGATAATGCTGATGTTCATGAAGATGCTCAACCAAACAATGAAAAAGAACCAGATAAAAAGTATGATAAAAGAGACTTTGTGGCTAGGAAACACGGTAAAGAAAGAGAACCGTGGGTTCAAAAACCTATTCCTTTTCCACCCAAGTCAACTAAAAAGAATTATGTTGAAGAATTTGAATGCTTTGCTGAAATGCTGAGGCCAGTCTTTTTGCGTACTCGACTGATATCTTGAAAATGCCTCCTTATGCAAAGTATATGAAAGACATCATCACAAATAAGAGAAAAAATACCGGAAGCTGAAATCTGCACTATGCTTGCTAATTACACTTTCAAATATGGAGTACCTAAAAACTTGGAGATCCAGGAATACCAACTATACCTTGCTCCATCAAAAAGAATTATGTCAAAGCGGCTTTGTGTGATTTAGGAGCTGGTGTTAGTGTTATGCCTTTCTCTTTATATAAAAGACTTGACTTGAATAAACTCACACCCATCAAATATCTTTTGCAAATGGTCGACAAATCAATCGCCATACCTATCGGTATCTATGAGGACGTGCCTGTTGTTGTTGCTAATGTTACTATTTTGACTGACTTTGTTATACTTGAGATGCCCGAGGACGACAACATGTCGATTATTCTTGGTAGACCCTTCTTGAATATTGCAGGGGCTGTTATTGATTGCAATAAAAGCAAGATCACTTTTCATATTAATGGTAATGAGCATACAGAGCACTTTTCGAAGAAACAATTCCAAGTGAATGGTATTAACGTTATTGAAAAATCTCCGACAATCACTATTGGAAGTTTTCAAATACCTCTACCTACTGTCAAAAAGAAATATGAAATGCTTATTGTTGGGCAGATGCATATCCCCATTGAGGTAACTTAGTGATTTACGAAAGTTCTTCGGTTTCATGCTAATCGAAAGTGGTTGTTAATAAGACCTGATCGACCTTATTAATGAATCATTTTTGAACGGTATGAAGTTGATGAATTTAGTAAGCACTACTTTCTGTCCCCACTTTTTATTCTCTGTTTTTATTAGTTAAATAAAATAAATGCCTAGTTTTGTCTGTTTTCTGAATTTCCCGTGCAATAAAAAAATGACCCAAAAATAGAAGTTCTTAGAATGCCCTGAAAATTTTATACAATTTTTTTAATATTTAAGAATTTTTGGTGCAAATAATACCAGATGCACCAGGTGGGCACAACCCACTGGCGCCAACACCCACAAGCGCGCCACTGGGGTTGTGGTCCCAGTGTGGGCCCCTCACTTATCTCTTTAGCCCACATCATCCCTTACCTCCAGAAAAAAAATCCCCTTTGCTCTCTCTCCCGTGTTCTGGAGCTCAAACCCAGCGGATTTCGATCTCTTTGCTCGAAGCTCCGTTTGTGAAACTATTTCGGGGGATTGTTGCTTGGTATGTGACTCCATCATTTGTCCAGTTAGTTTTTGTTTTAGTGGTTTATACCTTGAATAAATAACTACTCTTGGTGCTGTTGTAGATGTGCTTGCATGTTCAATTCTTAGTGTTCTAAGTAGTTTGAATGCTTGCTATGGCCTCTATGTATCCCTATGAGTAGTTGCTATTAGTTTTCTGAAGTTTTGTTGAGAAAATTTTGTGAACTAAAAATTCAGATTTTTGCTCATAGGAAAAATTGTACGCAGACATTATGAACCTCTTTGGGAGGAGTTCTTCGAGGAGACGATCCTCGGGGGCATCCTCTAGTGACCGTTCTGCTAGACGGTCTTACATTGAACCAAGTGAAAGTTCCACGCGAGATGCCGCCACCAAGACTTGCTTATGGCCTTGCGATGAATATATGGTGCAGGTGGGCATCAAAGAGGAATTTGAGCAATATCTTCACAATGCCAGTCTCGGTCCCTACCTCTCAGATAAGTGTAAACAGCGCCATCTTCTCACTGAATCATTTGTCAAGGAATTTAAATATTTTCCTCGTGAGTCTAGGGTATCGTTTATGCTTTATGATAACCCATTTACTATTCCATTAGAGAACTTTTCTTACCGTTGCAAACTTCCAGTTTGGGGTTCGCTTGATGAGCCACCAAAGGCTGAGTATGAGTCTTTCTTGACTAGCCTTTGTTACGGTGAAAATAGGGGAGTGAGACAAGGAAGAATAAAGAGCATTCACTTTATCGCAATTCAGTACCTTGCATTATTTAACAGGAAATGCATAGTAGGCAAGCAAGACTGTAGCATACTTTGTGCTCCAGACTTGAGCCTCATTCACACCGCTCTCACCGGTGAAAGGAATTATAACCTTGGAGCGATTGTTGCACGTAGACTTCAGCATAATGCCAAAAGTTGCTGGTTCTATGGTGGAATATATGCCACATGTTTAGCACGAGGGCTGAGTGTTTCACCTTTGCCTTTTGATCCTATCCTACCCACTCGGTATTTAGATTTTGATGCTTTAAAAGAGCATAAGATTCTCGCGGGAAGGGCTGACAACTTCACTTATAATTTGTTATTTAACCAATCACATGTTGTGGACTAATAACCCACAAGTATAGGGGATCAATTGTAGCTTTTCTCGATAAGTAAGAGTGTCGAACCCAATGAGGAGCTAAAGGTAGAAAAAATATTCCCTCAAGTTCTATCGACCACCAATACAACTCTATGCACGCTTGACGTTCGCTTTACCTAGAAAAAGTATAAAACTAGAAGTACTTTGTAGGTGTTGTTGGATATGTCTGCAAGAATATAAAGAGCACGTAAATAAAAACTAGGGGCTGTTTAGGTAAAGAAGCAATAAAGCTAGTATAGCGAGTGTGGAAAAGTGGTGGTAGGAGTTGTGAAATTGTCCCTAAGCAATTGACTACGTTACTAGACCGATAACAAGTTCTATGTGGGAGAGGAGAGGCCACTGCTAGCATGTCATCCCTGACTTGGAATTCTATGCACTTATGATTGGAACTATTAGCAAGCATCCGCAACTACTAACGTTCATTAAGGTAAAACACAACCATAGCATTAAGATATATTGGCCCCCCTTCAATCCCGTATGCATAAATTTCTATGCTAGGTTGAAGCTTCTGCCACTCTTGCCCTCCAATACATAGTCCTATCAACATACAACTAACCCTATGGTGTGATCCACGCGCGTGCTCATATGATGGGCACCAAAGGACAACAACATACACTGGTGCGCGTCGCTCCTAAACAAACGGTTTTAACCCCTTTCCACGACGACATTTGGAACCGTCTCCAAGTGAGTGTGGGCGATAGGGGGTTGTAACGCCCCGGATCCGATGCGCCAGATGTCTGCCAGTTATTCGCCGTCGTTGCCATGTCGTTTGCTTGCGTGTTGCACTTTGCCATGTCATCATGTGCATCTTATTTTTGCATACGTGTTCGTCTCATGCATCCGAGCTTTTTTCCCCGCTGCCCTGCTTTTGGTAATCCGACGCTTCCTATGTCCTCGGCATCCCCTTTGTCTCTCGTTGCCAGAGCGGGTGTTAAACATTCTTGGAATGGGTCGAGGTTTATAAGCTGCCTTGTGGTACACCACCGGTAGACCGCTGTCAAGTTTACGTGCCATTTGGAGTCCGTTTGATACTCCAACGGTTAACAGAAATTTCGAAACCCCTTCGTTTGTGCAGCCCAACACCCCTCCAAATCAGCCCACTAACCCAGCAAAACCCCCTCCATGGTCTCCGCCGTTCGATCACGATCGCGTGGCCGAAAACCGCTCTTCATTTGGAGTCTCCTTGCTCCCTCTACCTATAAATTGCCCCCCCCCCCCCCCCCCCCGAAATTTCAGGCGAAACCCTAGACTTTCAATCCTCCGCACCACCGACATGTCCGCCCGATCGCCGGACGCGTCCGCCACCGCTTCTCGCCAAGCGTCGCTGCCGCGTCGCCCGCCCTCCTCGCCACCCGGCCCGGCTTGAACCCATCATGGGCCTCCCGGCCCGGGGCGCCGCTGCTGCTGCCGCGCCCGTCGCCCGCCCTCAGCCGGCGCCCCCGCTTGCGCCGGCCGCCCGCTTCGCCGTGCTTCTCCGTGCTGCGCCGCCAGCCATGGCGCCGCCGCGCCATATGGGCCCGCCCCTTCGCCACTTCCTTGCCTCCGGTCGCTGGGCTCAACGTCACCCGTCTGGCGCAAATCACTTGCGGCCCGACCTTTCACTCTCGGCTTCCTCTCCAACTCCGGCGACCTTGTTGTCACGCCGCCGCCGCCTATCTTCAGATCTGGGCGGGTGGATGAGATCCACCGTCCCCTAACCAAACGGATCCCGTGCTCGGGATCGTCCGTCCGGGATTTCCTCGCCCGTGATTCGCGGGGTATAATTTTCTCGAAGTCCCCAGTTCTGCTACATTTTCACGCCCTGTTTAGCATGCCATATCTCCTTGCATACTGCTCCGTTTAATGCGCATGATATATCAAATGTCCATCATGAGATTCTCTTCATTTTGCTCCATTGTGCCATGTATTTTTGAGCTAATATTGATGCCCTAATCATCGTTGCAAGAGTGCTATATGATGTTATCTGCTGCCTATTATCAGAACTTGATGATTTGTCATTTTTGTTGAATTTTGTGTGTTTATCCTATGAGCATGAGCTCTACATGTGTTTTGATCTATATCATGCCATCTTTACAGGGGTGCTTGTCTTGTAGTTTTGTGATCTATGTGGTGACTGGCACAAGCATGCAATTTAGCCTCCGTAATGTTGCTGATTTCTGTGACTTAGTCATTTCTGCTAAGCCTGAGTCTGTTATGTTGTGATGCCATGTAAACCTGCTGCTACCATGAGTTATATGCATAATCTGGAGATGTTCACTAAACATGTTTTGTTACACATGTCATTATATATCCATTAATGCCTCTTGTTGAATTTATATCCTGCTGTAACTTGTTGTTATCTTGCTCCAAAGTTGCTAAATAATGTTGATGTCAGCCTGTTAACTTTATGTTCAGTTTTGCCATGTGTTTTTCTAGTGATCCATGCACCCTATGACTATGATATTTCCATGCTTAGCTTAATATTTATGCCATCTTGCTGTTGGTTACCTTGCCATATCATGTATTGCTCTGTGCTGAGTGATTCAAGCTCACCAACATGCCTACTTATCGTCGTTTCTGCCATACTCTGTTTTCTGCTAAGTCTGAATCTGTTAACGCAACTTGCTATGTTTACATGGGTACCATTATATCTTCTTATCCTTTTTGGATCATGGTAAGTACGGGTCTTTTGTTCTATGCTTTGAGTAGATGTATTCTCTGCCTTTGGTTACCATGATAAGTTCCTGTAGAATGTTGTTTGCTAGCTCTAAACATTACAACTTGATGATATTTCTGCCATGTCCAGTAATTCTGCTAAGTCTGTGAACCTGTTATTATTTGCAATCTTGCCATGTCCTTTTGAGCATGTTCTAGTGATTTCTGGAGATAGCTCAGTGTTCATGTTTTGTAAA